>JAODKC010000043.1:17832857-17895690 GCA_026777985.1 Mormyrops attenuatus
TTCAGTTTGAAAGTAGTTTGTAAAACCCGAAGTAGCTCAAAGTGTCCTCCATGACATGGATTATCTGGTCACCCTAAACATGGTATCACCAATAAACTATATCTATTTATTTAACATTTCATCAAATGCATACTGCGTTTGAAAACTTTTCAGCCGTACGATTTCATGACAGAGCAGTCACTCTATTAGGAACATTACGGCTTTTTGGTTTCGGCCGTTAGATTTGCTGCTGCTATTGCCCACTGAATATTGAACTGAAGTTTGACATATAAAAAATATCGCAAATCAAATCTTAATCGCGATATGTCAGAAAAATATCGATTAGATATTTCCCACAAATCGTTCAGCATTAGTTACTACTGTTTTTCTTGAAGTTCTCCTTATCTAAACAAATGAGTAAGCAATCTATCTGTCATGTCCTGCCCATCCAGTCTGCCACACCCTCTTGATTTCCTCCCCAGCCTGGCTGTGACGAGCCACACCCATGCTTGTACATCTTCCCCCTCCTTCCTGCCACATGTTAATCGCTCTCAGCTGCCCTGTGTTAATTGTGTATTTAAGATCTCCCCAGTCCTGTGTTCCCCAGTCTGGTCATTGTTACTAGTTTGCACTCCTGAACCTGTGTCCTGTCTTAAATAAAGCTTCCCTGTGTGGGGTTATTAAGGACTAGAAGCTTCTGGGTTGTGCTTCCTCACTTTGCTGTGACACAGTCCATGCTCTCTAGTCCTTTAGTTGTGCCAGTTTAGTTGTGATGGGTCATTACTCAGGTAATGCATGCTTTACGTTGGTCAATGGAAGCAATTATCAGGCGTGTGCTGGCGCTGCTGACACAATCAAGGCCAAGGGAAATAATACACAGTAGCAGAGAGACGTGTCATCAAAAAGAAGGAAACAGAAAGTAAGACAGCTAACATTAAGCATTTAGGGCTTTTCCAGCTATGATTCTGTTGCAAAGACATTCTGTAGCTACCTGCAAATTCAGGAAAATTTCTGTATTAACTAACATACCAAAATAGGATTAAAACAGTTAAAGTCTCGATCCCGGTGTAGTGAGCTAGCTAGCTATAAAACCTTTTCTTCTCCAAGATGAATCTTGTTCTGTGTGTTTACATTATATAATCAATACTGAACATGTACTTTACAAGAGGTTGTTTTTTATGAGCAGCTCTAAGTTAACCTTCATTATTTCCAATTGTATTTGTATCATTTTAATGTAACAATATCTGAACAGATATTGTAAAATGAGTGGCAATAAGATTAAAACTTGTGATAAGTATAGATTTCTATAGTGTAGCACAGTTAATCCTAGGGTAGAAGTTAATGTGTACCTATCTGTAAACGATAAACCACAAAGTATGTATCTGTAAGACCCCCCCCATCAAAAGATTTGACACCCACCACCCTCTTGAAATATTTTTTACAACTCGACCACTGGCTATAAGATTTCTTGAATGGTATAAGAAGGTAAATCCAACTTACATAAAAGCTGACTTATGTAAGGGTTTGTGGAATTGATCATTCATGTCAGTCAAGAACTGCCTGTATAAAGTGTTCAGCTGAGGAGTGGGTAGTAACATATGCATGAACTCTGCAAGGTGTGTGAAATACCTGCTTGAGTGACCTACCTGCCGGCCAGCACTCTGCAGGACCCCAAAGAGGCATCCCCAGGTAGTTCAGAAACACTCTCCTCAAGAAATCTGACGGTACCTTTGAACCCAGGCTCTGAAAACAGCTGCAGCTGGAATGGAATGGAATGAAATAGTACAAAAGGATTTAAAAGGTTATTTGCAGTGTGATGGAGCATGATGTGACAAAAAGGACGACAGCAGCAGGCGTTCACACCGCAGCTTTAACAACAAGGATACTTACCTTAAATGTAGCAGTTTTACCCACATTATTCTAAAATGGACAAAGAAAAAAAACATGAAAATATCACTGAAGATAACAAGAATAACTGTCCTCAGCATCAGAGAGTCAGAGAGACCAGGTGCAATATACTGTCAGCGAGGCACTTCATTAATTGCATAAATGTGATAATTTCAAGCTACTTTAATTAAATATAACAGATCAAGTAATTACTGGAAACACAGTATATGGTCTTTTAATGTTCTCAAGCACTTTTTGTTTGAAAAGTTATTGTAGAGAAATTTGTGTTTTACTGAAGCAGAGGTATTCTGCCATTTCTTTGATGTAAACGTGAGAACATGCATGATATTTACCTGAACCACAGGCTGTATAGATAGGATTTTTGTGCTCTGGGCTCCCCAGTCTTCTGGTTTTCCATAGAGACCCTTCTCAAGCACATACATGTCTCCAGAAAAACCTGGTTCCTCAAATGCCAACCAGCTTCAGAGATAACAAGGGGGGGGGGTGTCTATGTCTTGTTGAACACACCCAACAGATAATCACTTACTTATAGGCTGGGAAATAAATGATTCAGCTCAGTGATTATTTGGTTCCCACAAGGTTAGCATCCCTGAGCAAGGGAGTTTCTACCCATTTATGGACTAGATAACGAGAAAGACTCAGAGTCAACAAAACTAAGTGCTGAGATTGGAGAAGGCTGTGGGTGTGTTGTCATGTAAGGTAAACTAAGCGGAAATATAAAATGCAAAAGGAGGTCCCAGTGGGCTAAGTCTCTGTGCTCGTGATCGGAATGTCACCGGTTTGAGCCCAGCTTTGGCAAAATAGTCACATGTTGGTGAGCCCTTGTGCAAGGCCCTTAACCACCAACTCCATGGGCGTGGCGGCAGATGACTGCCCTTTCCTGCCAAGCTTGCTCTAAGCTATATGCGTGTCGTGGAAGGCAAGATGGGGTAGGCAAAAAGAGGATTTCCCCATGGGGATCAATAAAGTGTCATTATAATTTCAATAGAAAGTCAGGAATGCCCTGCTTTCATACAGGTGAAAGTGTAACATCTGAAAAAGGCAATGACTCCCACTCAGTCTCACCCTAACGTCTGCGGCCTGGGACCCTGGGTGTGGGATAGGTCACATTTATTGAGAAAAGACCTATTAAGGCAGTAGAGAAAAGGGGTATGTTCAAATGTGCTCATGTGGGCTTGGCCACCCCACAGAGCGCCAGCAAAAGGTGCATGTGCTTCACTGTAAAAAGGGGAAGGTCAGCTTAAGCATGTCCACGTTAGACATGTTGTACTGATTGCCAGCAGAGAGCGTCCCTACACAACAGCTAATTCCACAGTCTCGCAAAGGCCATGTAATACATTAACAAGTTGTGAGAGAGCAAGACAAAGTTGGCACAATAGAAGAGAAATGAAAAAGTGAGAGCGAGGTCTTCCGGACAGCAATGAGTACGGTGCACTCTTCCACTACAATCAGCATGATGTTCACTTACACGCCCCTAAGCACCTCGATGGACTGTGTCTTCACTCCATAACCCATTTCCTCGAGGTTGGTGATGGGCTCAAAAAGATCCGCACTGATTCCTTGATCAAAGTCTGTCTCGCTGTACATCTTTACATATGGGGACAGGAAGTCCTATAGTAGAAAACAAAATGTGTCCGATGTGATCGCTCAGACCCTAGGCACATTCTTCAAGTCTGTTTTTACTCCAATACACAATAAACCCTGTACTGCAAGAGGTAGTGCTGAATATTCTCAAATTCCAGCGCCACATATAAGAATTGTCTGTTTGTAATCCTAATTTGCGGAGCAAACCTGTAAAAACATA
This sequence comes from Mormyrops attenuatus, assembly GCA_026777985.1. Taxonomy (NCBI): domain Eukaryota; kingdom Metazoa; phylum Chordata; class Actinopteri; order Osteoglossiformes; family Mormyridae; genus Mormyrops; species Mormyrops attenuatus. Next base: position 17,836,549 of record JAODKC010000043.1, read on the forward strand.
ACATGTAAGTAGCACATCAGAGCTTGCAAAGTGCTTCGGACTCAGATAATCATCCAGTGTGTAGAGACAGTAATGCATTGACGACTTGGGTGTGTGGCTCAGCAGTTTAGGGCAGTATGCTCGTGTCTGTAAGGTTGTGAATTCAAGTCCTGTGGCAAGCAGAGTAATTATATCAGTGCTGAGGCCTTGCGCAAGGGCCTTGACCCCAACAGCCCTCGAAATGCTGGCAGACCCTGCTCAATGATACGCACTTAATAACTAATAAGTACATTTATTGCTGAGTTCTTATACTGATTTAGGAACAATTTCAAACAATAGAATTACATGTATTAACAACAGAGTTTTGGCAGAGATGGTTTATATGCAGTGAATGGAATCAAGGTCGTCCCAAGGGGTAAGTGAACTAAGTAATTGCTTTGGGCCCAGTGGCCACCATCTGATCAGGCTGTCAAAAGGGGAAGATGACAAATGACAACTAAGTTAATCAACTTTTGCTTAGGGCCCCAAAAAGGGTTGGGCCGGCCCTGAATGGACTGTATAGCTAGTTACAGTTATTTTGAACTTAATGACCTGTATTGGACCATGTTAATATTGGTGCATACTTACAGCTATCACAGGTCGAATTGAAAAGAGCTGCTCTCGAGTGCCTCCCCAGTCATTCCAGTCCACATACTCTCCCTCTTCCAGGATGTGCTGTCTGCCCTCAAATCCAGGCTCCTCATAAGCAACCCAGCTATAGAATAAACATGCCAGGTAAATGAGGAAAGCATAGATTAGAGAACCATTCTAAAGCTGTTAAATATATTCAAACACATTAAAACATTGTACAGCACACCCATCAGAGCTGACAGAGTATTAATGGAGCATGACTTACAGTCCTCCAAGAATTTTCACTGAGCCCACAGCTTGTATTTTGCTGCCTTTGGAGACTGCGCTCTTAGCTTTTCCATAAAGTTTTTTCCCCGCTTTCTCTCCAAAACTGAAAACATTCCCTTCCAGCTCCATGAAAGGTCCTTCAAAGCCTGCCTTCTCATACACCAGGGCCTGAAGGATCAGTAAAAAACAGCTATAAAACCCATTTACCTGTGACTGAAGTGATAAAATATTGTCGCATCAAGATGATGGTTGCTAATTTGATTAGATTTTGTACGTGGATACTATTTAGGTTTTAGAAATTTTTGGGCAGAAACAGTCCTTTGCAATGCCAGTCTCTTTGTCTGCAACATACTTTAAAGAGATTTTTGTACATTCATCCAGCTCCCAGCAGGAAGTCATAGTGATTGTAATGCAGCATCAGACACAAAACAGGGATACACCCTGAATGGGAAGCCAGCCCGTCACAGGCTACGTGCGAGCACACTCACAGGCTACGTGCGAGCACACTCACAGGCTACGTGCGAACACACTCTTGCACCACAATCACATAATACAGGCAATATCTAGATGCCAAATTCATTTAACTGCATATAATGAGAAGACCCACACAAAACAAGGAGAACATGGAGACAGATAATTAAAAAAACCTCTCAAATCAGTATCTGATTAGTACATATTACTCAAATTAGGCACATGAAACTTGATTATCCGAGGTAGATAGTTCAGGTCCAGGAAGTAAAAATCCAGACCAAGATTTTGTTTCAACCAACCAGTTGAGTATTCTCTGACTGTGACTCTTTATACTCAATTGGTTGGTTGAAACAAAATCTTGGTCTGGATTTTTACTTTTGAGACCTGAACTATCCACCTCTGATTATCATAGAATGCAAAATCCCACTATACTATCTCACACTCAAATGATTTCCCCCCTGACTGTATTTTCCAAAATTTTAGGCCATTTCTTAATGTTAATCACGAGTTCCACCAACCTTTACTTCATTTGGCTTCTCAATCTTCAGACCACCCTAGAAGATGGAACAATAAAAGATTTAGCACCATATTAAAGGAATATTTAGGGGTATTATAATTTGGTAATGCTTTACATTAACTGCACGTAAATAATTCATTTATTATGCATTCATAGAACATTCAGTGCATCTTCATAATGCATTCATAAGCAGCATGTAAGTATACCATAACACCCTAACATGCCTAACAAAATCTACTAAGGTACGTTAGGATGGTAAGATACATACTACTTATCAATTTTCTATCAATGCATTATGAAGGTGTAGTTATGTAAAACATTACCTGTAATTCCTTACTGACAAGACTGTCAGACACCTGACTCTTATTTGCTGAAATTTACAGCAAAGTTATAAGGAAATATATTTAACACATGTTCATGAACACTAAAGTTTAGAAAACACAGCCTCTGACCTTCTTGCCAGAAAACATTTCATAACCCGAAAAGTGGCCATACTGGAAAAACTGCCTTTTGGTGGAGAAGTAATGTTTGGGAAAAGCATGGTAACTTTATTAGAGTGGCCACAAACTCTGCTTATGCTTCATATACATTATAAAACATATTAAAATGAACAGACAACTGAAAGCCTCTACAGGAGGGAGCAAAAAAGGCAGTCCTTAAGTCACCCAAGCGAGAACCATTTAGTTTGGTTCCCAGATGGTGGAATGAGCTGCTGAACCACTTCGAGTCATCAGATTCCTTCTACACCTTCAAGAAACGCCTCCAGACCCATCTGTTCCAGGAATACCTCTTCTAGCCTGATACGACTCCACATTCCCTGAATGCTCTTAATGTTGCATGATTCTTATTTGACCTATTTCAATAGTAGTCTTATCAGGTTCTTATTCTGTTTTGCAACACACTGTGTAGGTCCTGTTCCAATACTACTTACACTTGTACCTGAGCATTCATTAGAAGGTCAGCCTAGCTGCATTTATACCCAGTCAACTCCGCGACAGCCGTATGCTTTATTTTTAACTTTATTATACTATTTGCTTCACTTGATTGTCATTTTGGACAGAAGCGTCTGCTTGAAAAAAAGTGTAAATGTAAACCGTGTGAGTGTACAGCAGCCTGAAAAGTGAACGCACCATTCGGAGGGGTCGCATGGAACCAACACAGGATGCCGGGAAGCGCAAAGACTCAGAATTGGGGTATTGGCCCGGTTCCAGCACGGCCAGTTGGCCAGCATATCCTGGCTCACTGTAGACCAACCAGCTGGAAAGAGAGTTAGGCTCTGTAAAATGTTAACATGTATCACCTGTGTCAAAAACAACAAATGTGTTACTCAGCTGTGTTACACAGATAATAACAAAAAATGTATGTATATATTGATCTTTATATTATAATTGTTGTGTATATATTGACTGATGCCTTTTTGAATTCTGCCCCCACTAGGAACAAGGCTGCCAGTCCATTATAAGTCACATATACAACCATACATTACAGCATATTTAGCGTAACTGCACATTTTTGGAAACGTGTAATACGGAAAGGTAATATGAACTTCACCATTACACACACACACACACACACACACAGTGGAGGTGGGATCAGGAGTCCTGAGCCACCGTCCCACCTTACATTTTGATCCAAAATAACATTCTGTTACCCCTTTAATATTGGAAATTTTACTGTAGTAGTTCATTACAGTTATTGTATAACTTGCTATAGGATACTGGACGAGTGTCTTTCAGTTGAATCCATGTCCTTCACTTCTACACTACCTGCTGTACTGAACAGTGCTTCATCTGGGTGCTGTTGTCTACTAAATTAAAATGCATAATCACAACACAGGTTTGGCACAAGAAAACAATAATAAAAACGTTGTGTAACATGTGACTAAGTGAGCTGACATTCCAGGGAGAGGCAAAACGCAACAATACAGCCAGAGGGAAACCACTCAGGCTGTGAGATGCATCTCTGAGTCACCCTCACCCTCTTGCACAGTCATTTTCTGGTTTACATCAACAACAATCTTGCACTGTCATTCCACACAACAAGGACTAACATAATACATCAGAGCTCGCCCATTTTTAAAATGCTTTCCAGAGTAAAAAAAAAAATACCAATAAACATGTTGAAGTTGAACTGAAGCCTAATTTGTCACCTGAAAATTAGAAGAAAGACAGAAATGTGCACTCCTGAAAGCATGGTTGATAATGATGTCTCTGGCAGTCATAAGTCCAATATAGTCCAGTGCGGTACAAACTTACATGCCAGAATGAACTGTTATGGATGCTGTGCTTGGTTGAACCCTCATATCAGGGGTGTTGTCAAAATAGGATGACGGCCTCCCTAAACCCGCAGGCTCTGTGATCAGATCAATGTGTGCTGGCCTGTAATCCTGAAGAGCCAGAAAAACACATTAAAACACTGCTGGCCTTCAGCTGATACAGGCTTGGTGATGAAATAGTCATTGCTTAAAAGCCTCATTTGGTGACACTGAGAAGCGGACTGGTAGTACGATTCAAATGATGATGACACAGAAAATCAAAAGTGGACTGACAGTAAATTTCATGCCTGACATGGACTGGAGGGGTCTGATTACAAAAGCCAGGGGAAAGAAAAATAATTACATATAACCTGCAAATGATTAATCTCAGAACAGGGATGGGCAGAGGGAAGCATGAAAGAGATCTGGGTATAAGAGGTCAGAGCTCACCCTGATAACCAACTGGATTGAACCAATGACAGGGGGGACTGGAGTCGACTGCAGACATGGTGCATGGGATGCCCCTTCTTCGGCCCACAGATAAAGCAACTCAATAGGCCCCTCCTCCAGGGCGACTGAGCGCCCCCCAAAGCCAGGCTTCTCATACAACATCCAGCTACAAAAAAGGGAACCTGGTGATTTCAGCAACAAAGAAGCTAGCACTGAGCCTTAAGAAGTCACTAAGAATTACAAATTATACTGATTCACTGAAAAGTGCTTCTGAGGATATACTGAAATTTGCAAGAGAAATGCATGGAATTAATGTTCAGAGCATCTGGCTGGTAACAGCAATCCTTCTGACTCACCATCCTCTGACCACTCTGACAGAAATGAGTGATGACAGATTTAACGATGAAGCATCCACAATGTCTCTAAAGATCTCAAATGATTTACCAGAGAAATGGGCTTTCTCATGAATGACAATCTGTGGAGACAGAAAAAGGAAATATTTCCAGCAGAGGTGAAAAGTTCGGGTTCAGAAAGTACAAATCCAGACCAAGATTTTGTTTCAACCTACCAGTTGAGTACAAAGAGTGACATTCACAGAGTACTCAGCTGGTTGGTTGAAACAAAATCTTGGTCTGGATTTGTATTTCCTGGACCTGAACTTTCCACCTCTGCTTTTTGCTTTTGCTGTTCACTCTTTATATGAAGCACTGGATTACTATGGTAGATGTACAGCATGTGCACAGCACACGTGCTCTGTTATTAGACATGTGGTATAACCCAAAAAAAGACCTGCACACATTACTACCACAGCAGTACATAAACAAAAAGACCTGCACACATTACTACCACAGCAGTACATAAACAAAAAAACCTGTGCACATTACCACCACAGTATTATATACACAAAAAGACCAGTGCACATTGCATCACCTTACCATGTCCACAAAAACACCTGTGCATATTACCACCACAGTAGCATATGCACAAAAAGACCTGTGCACATTACCTCCACTTTATCATATCCACAGAAATACCTGTGCACATTACACCACCTTACCATGTCCACAAAGAGACCTGCATACATTACCACCACCATGTCCACAAAAAGACCTGTGCGCATTACTAGCACAGTAGTATACACAAAAAAGGCATGCACATTACCACCACCTTACCATGCCCAAAAAAAAAGACCTGTGAACATTGCATTACTACGTCCACAAGAAGCCTGCATAAAGGGCAGGACACTGAGCTCGCCCACTTGCTTGAGGCGAGCAACTTAGACGAAAGGGAGAGCAAAAAAAAAAAAGAACACTAGTCTGCTGACTAGTGAAAAAATACATATCAGACTTTTTACTGAACTAGCCCAACTAAGTCTTAAGACCCCTACCTGCATACACTACCACCTTACCAAAACTGCACTTTTACCACCATCCAAAGTTCAAATCCTCATTCTGCATTTTAGAAATCCATGTTACCTACCTTTCCGGGACGTTTGTGGAATTTGTTTACAACTGTCATCTGTAATAGAAACGGTGAGCATTTTTTCAATCATATTGCCGAAAGGGAAACGTGATGAGGTACTGTTCAGTGATAACATTATCGGTGAGTTTGAATAGTTAATCATTTAAACAAGTAAGAAAAAAATAACATAGACTAAAAACAACCTAGCCATACAAAGCTTTTGTAAAAGCCTTAATGGTCTCAGAAGCCTGTGTGGGGAGTCACCGTTACTGTGGAGTTCAGATGTAGTATTTGGCACATGGAGGCCAGTAGTGACATTTGGGTTCTTTCCATTGAAAACAAAAGGATCAACACCTATACTTAACTAACCCATATAGAGAGGAGCAATTTTTTTAATTCATACTAAAAATAAAACATCGTTTCCAAATACAAAAGTGGTGCAATTTGTACAACATTTATTTTCATATATCGACAGCTCCGGACTTAAACCGGCTTAAGTAAATTATGTAAGTAAATCTTATCTTTACCTTCTTTAGTACGAATTACAAGTATGTTTTTGACTTAGGTGTTTTTGCTATAAGGTATCTTGAAGGATATAGGATCTGATTTATGTAAAATGTGACTTAGTAAGGGATTGTGAAATGGATCACTTACGACAGTCAAGACCTGCCTGCGTACCGGTATTCACATGGTTATACTTGGCTTTGCATTCATCTGTATGGTCCAACAAGCTAATTTGGAATAGCTGTGAATCATCATCATAAACTTAAATGGTAAACTGTAATACTTTGTCTGAACTTCATAAGTACATAGGCTTTAACATAATACATAACCTGCGGATGTATTATGTAGGTGTCAAGAAGGGTCTATCATAAAAAACTGTTACCAGCTTGACAGGAGATAGACAGAAGCAGACCCTATATACAAACCTCTGCCTTGTTCTCCAGTGGAAGATACTTTGAAGGTTGTTCTGGAGATTTGTGAGCTATCGGTGAGGGAGATGGAGATGCTGAAAGGCACTGGACCACCTCTGTCCCTGCAGTAGGCACAGTGGGCTGAATGGTTGCACTTGGCAGTGGAGTTAGTGTTACCATAGTCTGTGTTACTGAGATCAGTGGATCTGAAATCACGCCAGTCGAAACTGGGCTGCTCAGGGCAGAGTCCGTTTTACTTTTGGGCTTCTTTGTCCCGGAGGAGGAGTTCAAAAGACTAGAGAGTATACAGCTACTCCTCAGACGTGAGGACATTTTCTTAGGCTCCTGTTTCATCTCCTTTTCTTGCTCCTGGTCCTCTTCTTCCTGATCGTTCTGAAGTAACTGGAAAAGCTTGCTGGTTCTATCTGTGCTAACCTGTTTGGGCTTCAGGCTACTATGGGCATCAGTGCTGTGTCGCTTAACAAACTCACCAGGACACAGATCTATCTTGCCTTTGTTCTTCCCCATTCCAAACTCAAAATCCATAGGATTAAAAAGTTTCTCAATATATTCCTCTTTAATTACAGGCAGGGTGAAAGGAAGCAAGGGTACCTTAGGCTGACCATGTTTCTTTAGGGGAAGAGAGAATGGGGAGCCCAACCTCTTAATGTTTTCTATAAAGCCCACAAACTCATTGGAGGTGCCCAAAAGATTGTTTTCACTGATAGAAGAGCTTAAGGTTCCGTTGATGCCCTTCTGTGTCTTCTTAGTGAACTTCTGTTCCACATCCAACCAGCTGGACAGGACGTCATGTTTGTCAGTGGAGACAGGCCACTTGTTCATCTGGAACTGCTGGGGAGTTGCTGACCTATTTTTAACAGCACAAGTTACCTCTGTACCATTGGGTAGGTCAGTGAGACAGGAGGCGCTCTCCCTGACAATATGGGAGTCAGACAGACTTCCTCCATTTACAATCGGAGTAGCGGGTGGAATTTCAGTCTTAATGCCTGACTCATATTCAACTGACAGTCCCAATTCGTTACTTTTATCACTGCAGATAGTTGGCACAGAAGGGGTAGTTTGCTTTTTATTATGTTCTGAATCCAGTTCTTGGACATTCTCAATTACTCTATATGGCTCATCCAGCAACTGTGGCCCTCTTGTGTCACACACCATGCTGACTGCACTGGTGTCTTTCACAGACACATCCTTCTTTTGTGCATTATAAGGCTGCTGGGGCCCATTGGGCTCAGTGACCTTGCTTTCAAAGATTTTGTCATTAGCTAAAGATACCTCATGAGGAGGGTGACTGCTATTAATTATGATATGTTTCTTTGGATGATTTAATTTCATGTCAGTGTGATAACTTTGACTAGTAGAAGGTGCTGTGTCTAGTATTTTCTCAAGGGTTTTTTCGTCCGTGTGATTAGTGTCAGTTTGTGGCTTAGTTGCTGCAGGTTTCAAATGCTCATTAACATGCTTTATCAGCACACCACCTGCATGTGAGTCCATTGCAGAGTTTGCCTTTTGTAAGGATTCTTCAGTGCACTTTGTAATTCTGTGTGTTGCACCTGAAGGGACTCTTGTAGCATCTTCCCGCATGCCATCTACAGCTTTGTGAAGTCCTCTCCGTTTCAAATGTTCCTGCGGTGACTCTACCTGTTTCTGTTTACATGATTGGTGCATTGGAGGAGCCTTATCCTTCAGGCTCAGCTCTGATATCTCCACTTCTGGAATCACAGTAGGGTTGTGGTCATAATTATTTTTAGTCTTAATATCTGGCCCATCAGCCACTGATCGCTTTTCTTCTCCACTCCTTTCTCGATGAATAACTGAAGGGCTATTCCTGTTTGATTGAGTAGCAATTTCATTCTGATTCTTTTCATTATTTGGCACTTGGCATACTGCTGCACAAGGAGAATCACCAAAATCTGTGAGTTCTGGGACTTCCCCAGTATCACATGATAATTCTGTCACCTCTGTGCAGACAAGGTTAGGCGAGTCTGTCTCAACAGCCACACTCTGGTGTTTTAAATGTACAGTAATTGTTTGACCCACACCAGCAGGTTCAACTGCACTTTTTACAAGTATACTCTCTTCTTGCAAATTACTATGAAGTTGATGATCTTTTTGAGTCTCCTGACCTGTTTGTTCCAAGATCTTATCTTCCAACATTTTTCCAGCAGGTTCAGATGGTACAAGCACTGGTGACTGATCATCAGGTAGCTGGGTGCCAGCTGTGCCATGGCTGATGTCCTTTTCTGAAGTTGTTACATCCACAAAAAAATGATTTTCAGACTTCTTCTCTGGCTCGTTTGCCTTTGATGTTGAAAGATCAATAAGAGGTTTTATTAGATTTTCCTGTGTATTTATGACTATTGGGTCGGACTTCCGATGTGAGGCCTCTTCATCATCCTGTAATGGTACTGGGAAAGGCAGTTTAGTTTCATTCAGTGGTGTGTGTAGGAAGTCTTTTGCTTCCTCTGTTAGCATTCTCTCCACAGACTCATCCTGTGTTTCCTTTTTAAGAGATGCAGGTGATTCGTTTACAGTCACTGAAACTTTACTTTCTATTTTCTCTTTAAGGTCATTCCCATCAGACTCTGAGGGTCTGCTGTTGGTTTCCTCTTTGACTGTGGTGTTTCCTGATGGTGTTTCAGGTAACTCATCTTTTGGTATTAAGATGTTCTTATCACACTGATGCTTTTTACTCTCCTTGTTAAAAGAATTTGAGGATCCACTACTACTTGGTTTTATAAAGGTCTTTTTAGTTAGAACTTTCATGCTTTTGCCAGTTCCACAGCCTTTCTCCAGGTTAAGTTTAGAACTTGGGTTTATAGAGTTATTTCCTTCCTTACTCTCTCCTTTATTTAGTTTGATACGTTCCATAGTGGTTGACACTTTTTGATTTTTCATAGCAGCTCCTGACTGTTGTCCAGGCATCATCTTAGATTTGTTTTCTAGACACAAAGGAGCAACATCTCCATCACTTGATTTTAAGTGTGACATAGAGGTATCTTTCTGGGCATATTTATGGTATGGATTGTGACGTATCCCAACATTACTTTTGTTTTCACTTCGCCATGTTTCTGTAAAGTCCCTTGCCCGTTCCTTCACACTCTTACTGCTTAGTTTTGTAAGATACTTTGGATCTTTGGTTCGGTCTGTGCGTTCTGGCACTACAACAGATGCAGTGTGAGTGTCTGGAGCATGAGTTCCATGCACAACCTCCTCACCGTTTTTTGAGTGAGGCTTGCATGCAGTCCTCACTGACAGTCTCCCCATTGGTCTGGGAGAATCCTTACTTTGCGTGCTACAACTGGCTTTGGGGGCTTGACCTGTTGCCCGTCCCTCAAACAAACTAATTTTATCTGCAATCCTGCTTGCATGCTTTATGTTCAAGTTCACATTTTTCAGATCGGGAAGCCTGAATGAAAGAGGGAGTATGTTGTCATTCAGTTTATGTTTAACAAAAACCCATTTTTTCATATATCATAATATATTTTTCTAAGAATTCATAAATATGCATAAGTATGACAAATAGTCATCATCTTTAAAATAAGTCTCATCAATTATGGTGTTTTATTATTTTAACACTGATCATTATTTGATATGTCTGAGATTCAATGAGCATAAACTAATCTTCGCCTTACAAGAAATGACAAGCAGACAGTCACCATCCATCTTACAACCACTTATCCAGTACAGAGTCATGAAGATATACTATCATTATAAGTATAAATTTAAAAATTTGACTCTCCAAAAATGACAACTGACTTACGGTTGAGGCTCCGACTTCAAGGAAATCTTCTTTGCTGTATCTGTGAGGCCTTTCTGTAGTTTACCCATCCTCACATGCGTGTTTCTCTCTGGACTCAGTGCTGAGCTCACGGCAACCTTCTTGGCAAAGAACTTCTCACCAGTTGATACCCTGGGGCTCTGGGGTTTGGTCTCTGTGCCCTCTGTGGGCCATTCAAACAGATCTGGGCTCTCTGAAATAGGACTTTCAGAGACAGAGGAACGAGGTGTCTCCCCATCTGAAGGACTCACACACACGGGCATAGCAAAAACAGGTGACCCCTTGTCCAAGTCAGCCTTCACACTGGCTTTACCCAGCTTGGCTGAAGGGGATTTTGGTGGACTTTCAGAAGGGCTGATTGCGTCCCCATGAGAATTCTTCCGTGACCTCCTCCCCCCTGAATTCCTTCTTCCCTTGGTTTTCTTCTCTGTCTCTTGTGTGTTTGTGGTCAGCTGGGTTTTTTCCATCTGGGAGGACTGAAAGGGCTCCAGAGTTCAGAAATATCTGGGAAATAATTCAGGACAGTGGGGTGTATGTCTGCCAAGCAGAGACAGATATCACTGTGAGAATAAAAGGCATTCAGGTGAGTTGCATCACCGGCCTCAAAAACCTGCTCTTCTCTCAAGAGACCTATCCCTTTGCTCACACTCCCAGTACCAGAGGTTGTTAAGGGCTCGGCTTCCTCCTTTTCTTGCTGTTCAGGATTGTAAAGTGTCTGACATAAAAAGGGGGTGTGGTCCACACTGAGAAACTACTTGTTGCTTCTGGCAGGTCTAGCTAGGATCCAGCACTGCTCTTGTGCCTGACAGATAAGAAGACAGTAGTCTGTTAATTACCGAAATGCATACATGCTTAGGCCACTGCAAATGAGCAAATACAGCTAGAGAGCAAAATTCCACAATGTTTGTATAAAAAAGAATGCAAGAACATTTACGATATACAATGTGTAAATTATTAGCATGTGTCATTGTCATAAATTAAAATATCAAGGCAGAGCAGTGTTATTTCAAAAACGCTCTGTCTCTATATACATATATATGTGTGTGTGCATGTGTGTGTGTTTACATGCTAATCTCTGCGTTTACTTAGTTTAAGAATACGCCACTGAATACTCACCAAACCAGACCGAAGATCTCCAGATTTTTTTAATCCAGCATTGTTATAAAAAGCGCAAATAAATTCCTATCGACCAACAGAGTCATTTACCTTTTTCACACGTAACTTAGTTCTTCAGTTAAACAGGGACTGCCGACTACGTTAATGTCTCTGTCCTGCGCACAACAGCTAGCAGCCAGAAGCACATTGGACTATAATATGAGGCTTCGTAAATAAATAATTAGCATGGAAAGGCGTCTCCACAAAGGCTGACGTGAAATCGTGACGAGCTGGATTACAATACGCCGCCATCTGATTTCATATTCGGGAGTCTCAGCAAGAGCCTCGCTTGTTGATTACAGTAAACAAAGAGGGAAAAAAACTACGTGGGAGTGGCGCGGTACGAATTATAGGTCAGATTTTAAACGAAATGCCTGCAATGATAAAATGAATATAATTTCTTATTTCCAATTAAATAGGTCATTTCCTGCCTTTCCAGACCCAGGCGACCCTGCATAGGGCAAGTGGGTGTATAAAATGGACAGAGGCATGCATGCGCGAATAACTATATAAAAACTATACTGGGGCAAATATGTAATATGTAAGTTCGCCGGTAAACATAGGGTTATCGAATTTATGGCCATTTGCCCTCATGTTTTAGTGCACTCGGTAACTTTTCTTAATAAATTATTAGAACAGAGTAAATGTCACACCATCATCGGACTATGCGGACAACTTGAAAATCCTTTCCAGAAAATAAGTAATGTAACCTCGGTGTTGCCGCCAGGTTATTTGTAGGACGTCGTCACAAGTCAAAACATCTTCACGAATGGGCCTGATAAGAACCTCAAACATAACAGACATTATTACACCTTGTTAACGCTTTAAACATGTCAAGGGTTTCCTAAAATAAAAAAGCTAAATAATGCGAAAACGACAACATGACAACGCTGTACTGTACATAGAGAATCTGTTTGGATAAAGAACAGCAGCAACCATTTTTTGTTTTTACATTTTATGTGATTCGTTCTTACATTGGATGAATGATACATGCATACTATTATTTTTACTTATATTACTTGTATCATCTCTGTGGGAGGAGTTTCTTGTCGGAGTTGCTGTTCTGGAGGATCTCCCCAGAGGGCAGCCTGATTGTTGGGTGATTGACTCTCAACCTGGGCTTTGGCCCGTCCGAGGGAAGCTATTTTATCTTCAACAGGCAAAAACAAGTGAAATCATATTTATGATCCAAAGAAGATGGGAATTTGTACCAAGCGGATAACTCAGCTGTCATTTACACATGATTACTGTAAATTTACACGTAACGCTCTTCTACCAGCAATTAAACACTGCTTCACTTTATAGTTACTAAAAACATACATATTTTTTTACATAATTCAGCTGTGGAAATAGGTATGATTCGTCTACTTTTGGTTATAGCAGCAAATGTGATTCAAGACATCAACAGTATAGATTTTTTTTACCTTTAGACATTATAGACACCTGAATTATATTTAAAACCTTTTGGGCATTTCTGGTTTGTATTAGACTTTTGCCTTTCAGTATTAAAAGATCCTTTACTGTAATGATTGTTCTTTTCATTTATTAGTGGTATGTTTTGTATCCTGAAGCTGTAACAACTTATTTTCGTAGCAGTACTAGCATAATCATATACCATAGTACAAGCAGGATGCCCCTGGCGTTGTACTGTGCCGTTACAATGACAACACAGACTCACTCCAGAGGCTGCCTACAGGTAGAACCGGTTCAACGCGCAAGGGTGGGGGGTTACCTGCAAGTCAAAACGCTTCACATTTAGACAACAACATAAAAGAAATTCTTTTGCATATAGGACTGAGGTGGAGGTGGGGGAGTCTGAGAACCTGGCCCTTTTACCCTAACCATTTACAGTGTTTCCCTATACTGACTTTAATGTATGTGTCAAAGGTATTATGCGCCTCCTCCTCCAGAAGTCGATACTGGTGAGCTGCACAAATTTAAAGATCAATAGCACATACAAAGTGCAGAGACAGTACACATGGCGCAAAACAGGTGCGATTCTAGGATTTTGAAAATTAGGGGGGGGCTCACCCCCCAGAATAAATACAAGCTAAACATAATAAAAATGTTTTACAATGGGTTAATTTAGATACATATTAATGAAAAATTTAAGTTTTTTCTCATTTACAATGACAAAGGAACGCAGTTCAGTCAGATTTGATCTTAACCAGGAACGAAAAAACGCGCCGCAAACTACAGTGCGCGAGACGCGCTTTTAAATTCAGTGAAAAAGGCGGGAGGTGAAATTCAACGATAGAATTCATCACGGCAACTGTGCGGTCGCTGGGTTATAAAACTTCACGTAAATGTTTTAGAAATGTATATATCAAATTGTGGGTTTGGCGTAGGCTATAATTCCAATTGTTCTTTTTGAATGAAAAAATATTTCGAGAGGTATAAAACCTTCCATTCATTTAGCTGCTGAAATTAGTAAATACATCCTTCCAGTCCTGTACAGATAGAATGATTGTTATTAAGATTATAATGCTTTGGGTTATTTTTCGGTAAAATTTTTCAATCATTTTTCTAAGGATATTGTTAGACATCCTGAGGTAACATGAAAAGCTCATATTATTGGTCTGTTTTGCAAAATGTGTTGAGTATAGCGTTACTATATTGGGTACTTAAAATATACTTTTCTTTTTCACATTATCAAGTTTTGTGATGCTTCATAAATTTCCCGGTTTGGCTAAAAAGTTGCCTCAGTATATATCTTCGTTCTACAGTTTCCTTCAGAAGTCCCGCCGGCGGCAACCTGTGCCGAGTAAAAGGCCAACAATTTTTGGTAAGCAATTGAAATACTGGTTTAACGCGCAACCCCTTTCCCCGGGTCCTAAACATAGCCGGTAACGTAAATTTGGAGAAGCAATGTTATCTTTGGATTGATTATAGTATGTACTGTATACAATGTTATTATATATAATATAAAAAGTTATTCATGACTTATGCCAATAAAACACATTTATTTGGGGGAGGACTTAACAGTTAAGGTTAATGACGCCCCTGGTGCAATCAATGTTGTTCATTAAATGTATATAAATAAGTTTATTGGTGGTGTGTGTGCAGTTTGTGTTGTAGGCTACGCTGAGAAGCAGGTTGCTTCCAGGTTCAAAATTTCTAAGACATTAGTAAACAAGAGTAAGGTCGAGCAGGAGACACTGGGAACGACCAGAAACCAGGCAGGTAAAGGCCAGAAGTGACATTTTAATGTCAGAGATGACCAACAGGTTCTCATGGAGAGATGGAGGATAGAGATGGCTTTCATACTGAGTTTGTTCAGGTGTTTGACATTGCCTGAACTGATGCCACTTCCCTAGAAGACCACAGCATAGAGAAGCTTGCCATATCCTCAGGCCGTGGGCGGCGGCCGAGCCAGAGGCAGGGGCTCGGTCAGGAGGACCGTGTGCTGCAGCGGAAGAGCCAGAGCCATGGGGACCGCGTGCTGCGGTGGAAGAGCCGGACGCAGGGGGGCAGTGAGCGAGCCGGAGGCAGGGGGACCGCGGGCGGCGGCAGCCGAGCCAGGAGTAGGGACTCGGCCAGGTGGACCGCGGTCGGCAGCAGAGCCGGAGGCATGGGGACCGCGGGCGGCAGCGGCCGAGCCGGAGCCAGGGAGACAGCGTGCTGCGGCGGCGCATGGCCCCCCATAAATAATTTTGGTATATGACATGCAGTGGTACTGTGGTTTAAATGCCTGAACCTAATTTAAGGGGTTTCAATGTCTCTATAAATAGGGGAAATTAAATTAATTATTAGTAACTTAAAAAATTAAGAAAAAATTTAATTAAAAGAGCCGGAGGCAGGGGGACCAAGGGCGGGGGCAGACCTGGAGGCAGGGGCTTGGCCAGGGGGACCTCGGGCGCCGGCAGCCGAGCCGGAGGCAGGGTCTCAGCCAGGTGGACCTCGGGCGGTGGCGGCGGCCGAGCCGGAGGCAGGGGGACCAAGGGCGGCGGCAGACCCGGAGGCAAGGGGAGGTGGCAGGTGGCCGCAGGCGCTGAGCCGGAGGCAGGTGGGCCGCAGGCGGGCGGCCTAGCTGGAGCCAGGTGGATCTCGGGCTGTGGTGGCGGAGCCAGAGGCAGGGGAGCCGCAGGTGGCCGCCGAGCCGGAAGCAGGGGCTCGGCCAGGAGGACCAAGGGCGGCAGCAGACCCAGAGGCAGGGGGACCGCATGCCATGGGCAGGCGGCGCCGGTGGACTGCGGGGGGCGGCAGCAGACCGTGGGTGGCGGCGGCAGAGCCAGAGGCAGGGTCTCAGCCAGGTGGACCTCGGCCGGTGGCTGAGCCGGAGGCAGGCTCTCAGCCACATGGACCTCGGGCGGCGGCGGCCGAGCTGGAGGCAGGGGGACCAAGGGCGGTGGCAGACCCAGAGGCAAGGGGACTGCGTCCCGCAGGCAGGCGGTGGTGGTGGTGGACCGCGGGCGGTGGCAGCAGACCGCAGGTGGTAAATTCCGTTGCCATTGTTTTAAATGTAGCACTTTGCACAGAATTAGCATGCATAACTGTATATTGTATTGTGATGCTGTGGTGGCTGTTTGTGGAGTTACCTATTCAGACTACTTGTATAAGAGTTTGGCCTTGTAAATCAGTGTATGTATTCGTGCATTTGTGTTGTAAATAGTAGGTGTCATACTGGTGTGATGTTCTGTTGTGGAGCACATGCGTTTTTAAGTGTCAAACCTAAGTGCTGCATAAATTGTTGACCCCCCCTTGTTTGTGGCATTTCTTTTTTTCACAAACCAAAATGACGTTTATCTGTGCCACTTGAAAGGGTGTTAGCAGCGAGCTGTCAATAAATTCCATTGTAAAATCTGTTTTCATTTTCTTCAATAAGACCCATTAGCTAGACTAATTTGCAAATTCATTGCAGTTTGGCAAATTACTTCTTTTTCAACTCACTACAAAAACCACCTCAACTGAACATAAAATCTTTTGTGACATTTCAAAGTTTCTTTAAAATTCAAGCATATCAGTTAACAGTTCAAAATTTACAAAATCTTCTAAATGCCACTAATATTAGTACCACTGTAATTTGCAGATTCCAGTCAAGGAGCTGGTCCCAAATTCCTTTGAGTTGTATCAAATAAGAGAGAGAAGTGTGACACAATGACTGAAAGATTTATTGTAAATTGTTTTCAATGAAACACAGCAGTAGTGCAGATGGATCAGCATAGCACAACAGTCCACACAAAACAGCAGGGCTGGGTCTGATCCAGGTGGCCCGAAGTAAAATAGAACAAAAGTTCAGAAGGTACCCTTGATCCCCATGGTCATTTGACACTCTCTCTCCTCATAGGTATGTATCAATATCAGGATTTTACCACATCCCCACACACAGCCAAATGTTATTTACATGGTATGGTGATAGTTGTTGGACGACAGGGAGTTACTGTCCAGGAGAACTGGTTGATCGCACAGCAGTAAGTCATCGTCCCCCAGAGCTGAGCTGTACTCCGAGTTCACAAAGTTGGGTATGTTGCAGTGTGTCAGGAAGCTTGTGTCCCGCTCGACCTTGCACTTCGCCTGGGCCTGCTGTAAGCCACTGCAGGCACACTGTTTAGCTTCTCTCCACTGGCCATGGCCCTCACCCGTCCTGCCTGTTTCCTCCTCATGAATGAAACAGTGGATGAGGGAACGAGATTCATCCAGCAGAGGCTGGGAGCAAGCCTTGTTGTCTGAGGCCTGTGGATGTCTAAAGTCCACCATGCAGCTGGATGGACGGCAATGCCTATCAAATGCATCCTGGTTCCTGTGGTAGAAACAAGCAAAGAACTGAGGGGGCCATGAAACGAGGAGAAAAGATCAATGACAGTGAATAAAGGCAAAGCGAAGAAGCAATTTTCAGGCTACTGCATGTTGTAGAAAGCAGCTAGGTCATTAATCCCAATTGCTCCTAGGAGTGGCTGACATTACTTTTTCAATTCTAAGTTACTTTTCATTAAAGTGTGTACTAAATAAATATAATGTAAGACGAGATATTCTTGCAAAGTAATCTTTCTAACCTCCACTGGGTGGCGCTTGGTGACTATGAAATGAACAACTTCCACATAATTATTCCTGTTCCATGTATTAGGGCTCATGGTTGATATACCCTCCGTCTGTAAACTTACAATACTGCCATAGTTAATGGACTATGTAATACTGCGGGCGGTTCTGCTTCTGTGCAACTATCAGTTTATTAATTAACACACAACGTTATTGCTATACTTGTAGCTGCTCTTTAAAAAATAAGGAAATCATTTTCATTTTTCACCAGTTTTGAATATATCTGGTAAAAATGAACAGAAATCACTCCAAAGTCTTTTCCAACAATGTGCTAAAAGTACATTTCTAATTCCTCTGGTAAATATTTTCACAGCTGAAACCCCATCCTTTGTCAATAGTCTTTCCCAGGCTTTATAGAGTCACTACTGTGGAGCAAGACCCTTTGGTCACAAAAATCTATGCAGAGAACAGGATTAGTTGTTCAAAGAGGAAAGCAGAAAAGTCCATTATATATATTTCTCTCTGTTAAAGTCATACATACACACATACACACACACGTTGGTGTACCTATCTAAATGGGGACCGTCCATTCATTTTATGGGAAAAACCCTAATCCCAATCACAACACCCTTAACCTCTATCCATCCCTAACCTTAACCATAAGTAACCAACCCAAATACAAGACTTGTGGCATTTTTACTTTCTTGATTGCATTCACAGATTTTTGTAAAACTGAGGTTATCCAAACGGGGACCTCAAAAGATGTCCCCAAAAGTAGGGAAATTTCAGGTTTTACTACACTTTGTGGAAAATTTGGTCCTCAAATGTGTGATCTATACAAACCCACACACACACACACACACAGACAGACAGACCAGGATATATATCATGCATGTGCTGTCCCATTTTGATGTGCGTGTTTGATGTGTGAAGGGCAACTCATAAATAAAATTCTGAACATGGTGCCCAGAGACACATTACCATGGTCTGAAGCACCAGGGTCCTCCTAAAAGATGTGTGTGTGTGCGTTGGGGGGGGGGGTGTCATTGACTGGGGATTGCGGTAAAAGTCATCCACTGGGGTACGGGGGTTTAAAATTTTATTAACCAAGGCTGCCAGAGGCCGTTGATGGTGCCAAACTGCAGCAGGAAACTGTCGATGGCAAGTGTTGTTCAGTTACAACATATATACTGAGCAGCTGTTCATCTGATACAAATAGTTGAACGTTATAAAATAAAAATGAAACTGATCTATCCTACTTTAGTAATGTATATACTGTTGCTGATTAGAGAACCCATAATTACTCAATTTGTTTTTAAGGTAAGTCAACTGTGATCGAAGCTTGAATAATGATGGAGAAGTCTTACTCTTGGTGTGGAGGTCCCGTCTTGGTGAGGAGAGTCAGGACAAAGAACATGAAGATGACGAAAAGAGCCAAGCCCACCCAGAAGCCGATCACAACTGAATCTGCAACAAAAGCATTGGCTGTGTTAGTATAGGTGCATCCTGCCTGCATCCAGATGGCCACACAGACATGCTCAAATTCAACAGGACAAAACCATGAAGGACTGTGACTGGCCAGTGCTATCCAAAAAAATCAGAACAAAGATATGCCTCAGATTTGAATGGTCTTACCCTTTTATTAGCAGAGGAGTGGGATTGTGTGTCAGACAGATACACGAGTGGCTCCCAACCACTGTGCAGGACCACAGGGAGTAAATACCAGAGGGGCAAAGGTGCCTGTGTAACAGCCCCCAAGCTCTGCTTCAAGGGAAAGGGCCTTGCTCAAGGGCCCACAGACATGTGACTCTTCTGCCAAAACCAGGTTTGAACAAGTGACTTCCTGATCAAAAGCACAAAGGGTTAGCCCACTGAAATACATACTGTCCCCAAAAGCACAAATTAAACAAGGTTTAATGTTAAATCAAGCTACAGTCAGTCCTGCTGCAGCATGACTGCGTTCCTGAAAAACCTAACGTAAAAAAGTGTACTACAATACATATATCTAATGGGAAAAATAGAGTCAAGGAAATGCTGTCAGGGTGAGCATCCGTCTGACCCTATCCTTTATGTCTCTATCCTGTCTGGCCAGCAGATGTCGCTGACCATCCCGCCTTTTCACACCCATGTCTTCGCCTATTCATCTGACTGCTGCATAGCTTAGGGGGTTGTGTGTCTGGCACAAAGGTTACAACCCTGTATTGCTTGGGTTTGAGGCCACCGTCACCTGTTTGGTTTGTTTTTTAGTTTTTGTTTTTCCAAGGGTTTATTTTCTATATTAGTTTTCTTGTCCGAGGTGTCCCCTGCTTGTATTCTGTTATGTTCCTTTCTGGTTCTGTTTAATTATCCTGGTGTTCTATTCCTAGTGTTTTATTCTCAGTTAATGTTTTACAGTTTTAGTATTTGTAAAGCTCCACAGTTTCTGTGTTTAAATGTTATTAGTTCCAACTGTTGCCCATTTTCTTTTGTGCTTGATGATTGTTCTGTTCTGTTGCCTGTTGTCCTGCACCCTGTGTTGATTAGTTCATTGATTATGTCTTACACCTGTTCCTTGTTTGGCCCAGTTTTCTATGTGTATTTAGCTGCCTGCCCTGCTCTGTTCTTCAGGAGTCATTGTATTAGGTGTCTGTGCTAATGGTGCTCTGCTTGGGTTCCCTAGTTGCGTTTAGTTATGGTTTGTTAATATGTTCTTTTTCCTGTTTTTGTTGTGATCCCCCGTGGTCCTGTTATTTTGAGTTCTCCCCCCCCCCAGTGTTCCTTGTTTAAATCAATAATCCCTTGTTTGTCTCTGAGCTGCAAGTGGATCATCACCTTTTCCTGCCTGCACCACGCCCTGGTCCGTAACAAGCTCCAAAACTTAGTAACTAATGCCAAAGAAAATGAATGAAATAATTAAAAACAGTGATACCAGTGTAATTATATGCATTTTAAATAAGAAATAATCACACATTAATAAGTAATATCATAGACATCTCCCATGGATCTTATGAGTCTCACAAAAACTCCCTAGTAACCACCTCCGCTGAATGTGCTGAACTAGTTAACTTGTCGATTACCAAGGGTCAGGAGTAGTGAGTCAAAGCCACCATGTGCCTGGGCATGAACACAGTACACACGCAAAAGATAGACACTGAAGGCAACAAGGCTCTAGAGAGTGTGTGAAGAACATATGTAAGTGAATCTGAAAAGGTTACTATGTGTTTATTATAATTTCTCGAATATTTGTAGATTTTTAGAATCTAAGACTTTGACCTGTGCAATGTGTGGCTGTAAAAAAGGTTCAATCTTTTAAATTTGAAAACCGGTTCAACTGATTTGCTGAAAAGAACTGGTTCAAAAGAACAGTTTGTTGAAAAATTGGACATCGCTATTGTTCCCTTGGATAATTGTCTTTGCGTGGTAGGAGGGTTTTCTTGCTAACACCATATCTTGTTGTAGTTCACGTAGTGCTTTCCTCTCCGACTGAAAACTGCGAAAATACAAAAGCGATTCCGTATTTGTGTGCTGTAGCTGGGCATGGTCTGAGTGGGCGTGGTGTGATTGGGTGCGGTCTCACTGGGCAGGTATCTGGCTGGGTGTATTGTAGCTGGGCGTGGTCTGAGTGGGCGTGGTGTGATTGGGTGTGGTCTCACTGGGCAGGTATCTGGCTGGGTGTATTGTAGGTGGGTGTGGTCTGGCTGAGCATAGCTGCATAGAGTGTGACTGGTGGCAAGTGTTACAAGATGGTTACAGAAAACCTCTAAACTTATGGCGCTGAAACACACAAACTAAAGATAAAACATTGATGAAATCTAAGTAACTTCATGGTCAGCTGCTCTAAAATAGCTGAGCAGCTACTCCATCATTTTGCAATTACATGTGGCTCCAAGTTTAAAAGGTTCTGTTCTAAATGGGTAAAACCATCTGAAATGAATGACATAAATCACGTACACTTTTACCCACAAAGAACCTTAAATAATCTATATTCGACATCGATACAAAAAGGATGGTACACACATGTGTGTCCTACGGACAAAGACTCGGACAAGACCGGTAACAACAATAATATGTACGTATAAAATAAATAGTTACCACAGGACATACATCTGTGCGCTGTGAGGTTGTCGAATGATACTGGCTCATCATCGTCGTAATATTCATATTCCCACACGTAATGTGGACCGGAGCCGGGTTTGCTGGAATTATGGAATTTGGGCATCTCAATCACAGGGTTTTTCTGTACTAAAAAACTGGAGTAGATGAGGCTGGGGAAAAGATCGGCGTAGAGTGAAGACTAAGCAATGCCTCTGCTAAGTATGCAGTTGCGTCGTCCCAAAAGTCCTCTTTTTATCGTCTACTTCCCCAGCTTACGTCACTCTATATTACCGTTTCAGTCCCTAATATTCTTAAGCAATTTTTTTTCGATATGATTTTCCCCTTCTTACCCATTCAGATGTTACTGTAAGTTACCGAATAACACAGGCATCATCCCCACTGACGACGACTCTAAAACTCCCGTGGGATTTCAAGCAGATTGCGAATTCATTTTATGAAATCTAAATCCTTCTGCGTGTTTCTATCCTGAAACGTTTGGACAATCTACTACCTGAAATCTGCAAACGATAAATCTATTCTCTAAATTATATGCATATAACAAATATCCATACACCAAAAGACGTATCGTCTTAAGCACCTTTCTGAATAGGTAACATTTCATCCACATCGATTAAATTTACATTAGACATGCCTGATGATATTAATGTTAAAAACAATATGAGAATATAATTTTTAAAAAAAGCCCGACATGAATACGCCTCATTCAAAGCAGATGCTTACGAGTTTTAGGATTTACCGGCTTAGAAGAACAGTTTATTTCAGCCGCCTGTCCAGAAGATGCGAAGACCTCAGCACTGCATTGCTTCGTTTTCATCCGGCTTCTGATTCGTAATCCAGCGATCTCTTCGGGAAAAACGGTCTTGAATGACGTATTTACTTCATTAGTAACACACGCGCGCGTGCGCTCACGTTTACGTTCATATTTTTGGGGACGGTCCATTCTTTTCTATGGGAAAACCCTGATCCTAACAATGACAACATTAAACCCAGCCCTAACCTTAACTATAAGTAACCAAACAAAATACAAGACTTTTGACATTTTTAGTTTTTTGATTGCAGTCTCAGATTTTTATAAAATTGGGTTTCCCCTTGTGGGCACTAAAAAGGTGTCCTCACAATGTCAAAATAACAGATTTGATTATATTTCATGGATATTTGGCCCCCACAATATAATAAATACATGACACACACACTGTCACGTTCTGACACGAAGGAGACTGGGGCAGGCGTGAGGGTGTTTATTGAGGACATGGGAACAGGGCAAACAAAAGGCAGACCACATGGGGCCAAACAAAAGGCAAAGCACTGGAACATACACTAGGGCAACAACAATGACCAGACTAGGGAGTGCAGGACTGAAAGATGCTTTATACAAGGCACATGTCGAAGCTGACCAGTGGCACCTGGGGTGATCCACAAGAGGGCGGCAACAAGAGGTAAGGCCAAACAAGCAACAGGTGTGACCCATTAGAGCCAAACTAGGGAGAGAATGAGAGGGGCAGGGATGCAGGACATGAAATACACCACAAATTTGGTATAAACACTTTGGATAGTTCAAAATGAAAGTATAACTGAAATAGAAATATTAAATGTAATAGGTCTTGAATAAGGCATAGAACGCTACTGCAGTGGGTAGCGCTGGTGCCTCACCTCTGAGTGGGCTGCCCAACCCAGCTTCTGGAGATCCACTGCCCTGCAGAGCTTAGCTGCAGCCCGATAATCAGATATAGATAATCAGGCCCTTCTGTGGCATCTCAGTATTAGAACCAGCTTAGCTTCATCATAGCTACTGAAATGCTATAGGAGGGCCTAATTACCTGTATCAGGTGTTTTAAATTAGGGCTGGGCTCTGGACCCCATCACCCTCAATAACACAAATTGTAACTGAAGTGAAAAAGACATGAAATAATAGCAATGGGAAGGAAAGAAATATTAGGAAAATCGGATGTGACTGATGTACATCCAGGAGCCAGCCATGAAAAGAGCTCACCACTGGTCAGATGTGAGGTTTAATCTCCACGGAGCAATTGAGATGAGAACGAACTCTGCATGCTGTTATTTAATTAGTGCCTGTGTACCGCTGAAGGGAAGCAGACAACTCCTGCATACTGATGTTTATTTGTGAAAATGAGGACCCCTCTTCTCATTACCCAGGCAATTATCACTTAAATTGATGCTACAATATTTCGTTTCAGGAGTAACTGGGGATCTTGGACATCAGCGAGGAATCTACCACACGGTGCTGGGCAAAGGAGACCTCGGTTTTATGGTAAAGACACAGAAGACAGAGACATGACATGGTCACCAAGCTCATCAAAGTGTTCAGTGAATGAAACTTATGTATGGAGAATATTCAGAGGTGATGGCCTTCATTTCCTCCACATGGGACCCTGGACCAAGCCAAGCACATATATTTACTTCATCTTTCATGTGATGAATTGCATCAGTGTTTCTGACACCCAACACCCACCGGGTCAAACGTCACCAGCTGTGACTCTATGGATAACCATTCAGTAATAATTTATTACACATCCATCCATCTTCTGTACCCGCTTGTTCTGTTTGGGGTCATGGGTGCCCCAGAGCCTATCCCAGAAGCTACATGGACCAGGCAGGGAACAACCCAAGATGGGGCATCAACCCATCACTGGGGACACACATCACTCACACCTACAGGCAATTTGGTATCTCCAATGAACCTCAGGATTTTTTTGGACTGTGGAGGAAACTGGATTACCCAGAGGAAACCCCATGACGACACGGGGAGAACATGCAAACTCCACAAACATGGAGCCATGGTGGAAACTCAAAACCCGATTCCAGTGGGGTGAAACAACAGTACTAAGCACTGCACCACCCATTTATTCAGAAAAATTAATTTTTTTGTATAATTATTTGTATTAAATTCACAATACATTATACTTCTGCTGTTCAACATGCAGGGTGGTACAATAGACAGCACAGCTTCAGGTTTTGGGATTCGAATCCTACCCTCAATGTATGACTTTTCTCTTTAGCTGACTTTTCTCCCACCGTCTTCTTGTGCCTGTGCTTTCTGGGATCAGATCTCCATGACCCGGTGCTGGATAAGCTTTGAAAGATGGTAAAATCCTTCTCTGACCAGCAACATAAATATTTTTGATTTTATTTTATCCTGTTTCTTCATCATTTCCATCAGAACAACTTGCTTCTGCAATCAGTCCACCTGTTTGTAAGGGTGATATGAGTGATATGAGCCACCCAAATAAGTCTCAACATCCAAGCAACCTAAGGCAAATATTCCCACAGTTATTTCTAACTGTTCCACCATTTATCACAGATTATGCCCAATTTCCCATTACAGAGACTCAAACAGTCCATCATAGACACAATCAAGACAATCCATTTGACAAACACCCCACCCCATCTGTTACAAACACCACCCAAACCAACATTCTACTCAGAATGTAGCTTGAATGAAGGCTAGAAATCTCAATAAGACAGCAAGACGTGTGACAGTGGGGATTTGGGGGGGGCACCTTATGTCTGCTTTCCATATTTATTGCCTTCTTACAAATTGCTTTTCCTAGCAAGAAGCCACGCTTCACAGCTGTATTATGAATGTGACAGCCTGATCCACAGATTTACTGGCTCTGTACTTTGAATACAGATGACTTTAAAGACCTCCAGTGACGGTTACACTGATGCTAATGATGCTAGTCACATTTGCAGCTTTGCAATGAGCCAATGTGGGGAGAGTATCAAACAAAATAATCACACATCAATAAAAAGACTCGCTTTCTTGTTAAAAGTGAAAATTACACAGCCATCTCATGTTTACAAGTCTAAGCAATTCATGTGCATATTAAACTCATCTACAGATCTACAGTTAACCACCAATCAACAATATATAAACGGTTCATACATCAATCAAGTGTACCGTACCTGCGGCACAGATTTTTATCATAAAGTAAAGGATGATTGAGCTTAAATGAAGGTTTTTGTTAATGTAGGGTGTAGTTCCACCCCCAGATGCTAGATGGCGTCTACTCATCTAATTGTAATTGCCCATTATGCTGTGTTCCTCGCGGGAGGTCTCAGTGTCCATGTGTTTGGCAAAAGGTAAGGAGTGGTTCTTTTCATCTGGTGAAAATGTACTATTGTTTTAAGTCATCCATTGAAAATGTGTTCTAATTAAGTAGCGATGTGTTTCAAAACGTATCGTACCATTCAATATGTTTTATTTGCGGTAATTCATTGTTTTAATATCTGCTTTAAGTATCGCACTACGGATATGGAACAGTTGTTAGAAAACTGCTAAAATGTTCTCTTTATTGTAATTTGGTGCAGTTTTAATCTAAAAGTTTTATGTATCTGATTGTAACGTCTAAAGAAAGTGACGCAGTGTTCATGTGTTTGGCACAAGTAATAATAAACCGCAGATTCAGCGAAGCAACAAGAAAACGAACCCTCCCGTGTGTCTGGTCGTGCCTTCGTCCTCAATAAAAACACACAACGCGGAGTGGCCAAAAAACCCTAAAGAGAGAGTACGCAGTCCGGTTGGCAGCTAAGTGCACGGGACAAACCGGGTTACATGAATTCCACACAATCCAGTTTAGTCTTGACACAATTAATACAGATTGCATACAGATATCAGGACCCAGGCCAATGTTTAAACATTGACTTGGTTATGTAGATTGTTCCCCAAATTTATTTATTTCTTGCTTCTTAGCTATTTTAATCTAAGAACAATAGGTTGTCATTGATTTTCATTTTAGCTGAACCAGTTACTCTGTGAGCAGTCCCCTTGGCGCTTTTATTCAAAGCCACTTACACTTTTCCCATTTATGCTGCTGGATAATTGTACTGAATCAGCTCAGGTGAGGAACTTTCACAAGAATACTAAAGCAAGACCAATTCTGGGACTTGAAAAATTAAGTTGCGAGTACGTGTCCTTAAACAATCCACCACAAACTACCTTTGCACGGATTAAAGTTTTCCGTCGCTATGACGGATTTCTGTCAGCTGAGTGCACTTAAGTTTAATTATGAGATTGATGCGGATCCGAAGGAAAAAAAATGGGGGTGTCACATATGGGTTAAATGCAGAGAACACTTTTCATTGTTGTGTGCTGTGGTGTGTCAACAATGACAATTAATCACTAAAATTCTAAAAAAAAATCTAAAATAATTCCCCCGCATTTAGGGCCACATCAGTTTCAAAGGCTTTTAATGTCCCAAAACAAAGACGAGATCTGCGAGAGTGAATGGCACGGGGTTCTTGTTACCTGGCGTATCCAATAATAATAATGATAACGATAATAATAATGATAATATTAATAGGGCATAATAATAGGCTAGTAGTTTATTTTACATTTTCAAAAAAGATCAGAATAGAACGTATTTATGTTTGGAAGTCAGTGGTGTGTCATGAAGTGTCTCATTCGCTAATAATCCCTAAAAAGGTCGGAAAACAGTGGAGAAAACCCATTGCTTAAATAAAGAAGCCAAAATTCAGAAGCTCAAGATACAGGACAGTGGCTCCGGTGTCGCAAGTGCTGAGAGAGCTTATGCTCCGCTAAAAATAAACAAATAACAGCAGTTTTGGAGTCCGTTTTCTTGTTAACAGAGGAATGGCAGTGCATGGGAAGCTGCTCTAAATTTCCCGTATTTTGGGTCGGGATCTTGGGTTTTTTTCAGCCTGCTTTAAAATGAGTTTAGGCTATTTGTAAACGTAGGCTATGTAAATAGTCCGTAAAGCCATATTGTATAGGACATAGGCCCGCGATTTGCATCACTCGCACGCGTCAATTTGCTTTCGGTTTTGTCAGCATGGACGCGCTTCTGTTAAAGGAAGGCACAGATGTGTCGGACATCGACAAAACGGTAAAGTAGTGGGAGATGGGCTTGGCTAAATGAAATTGGAGATAATGGCAAGCCGTTTAGTTCATGGTGCAAAAAGATGAAAATGGCAGGTGTGTGGTTTTCCATAAAAAATAGTCTATGGAAGCTATTTTTTTTATTTCAACAGATTTTCTTATTTTTTTTCTGTTCCACTGTTGCGCCTCATTTTCATGGTTCTAGTTCAACTGCACTTGCACATTTTTCTTATCCACTGTTGTGTATTACTAAAGCATTGTTGAAATAAATTTGCTCTTAAAACTTGATGTTTCATCATTTATAGGCAATTATTGACGATGGTGAAGTCTTGCCTTAGCTTGAATTATTGTTACAATTATGTAAATGTAATTCAACTAGCGGCTATGGGATAATGGACAATACAGCGTTGAAAATTTGATGCATGGCCGAGGTGGTATGGGCCTGCGACATGGAGCATTTGGTTAAAAAAGACCAAAGCTTTAATCCATGCCTTTGATATACAGACACAGCTTAAAACAGGGGTGTCAAACTCCAATCCTGGAGGGCTGGAGCCCTGCACATTTTTGGGTTTCCCTTCATTTAACACACCTGATTCAACTCCTTGTTCCTCCTTGTACTAATTACCACACAGCTCTTGAGCTGATTAAATTGTGGTGGAACTGGGAATGAGCTAAGCTACACAGGGCTCCAGCCCTCCAGGACTGGAGTTTGACTCCCCTGGCTTAGAAGAGCAAAGGATTGTCTTCAATACCATGTAAGTCACAGAGGACTGTATACTGTGTACAATTTAAAACCCTGAGCCATTCTGGAAAACTCACTTGTTTGTTATAGTTTGTGCTTGGGCAGGCTGATATTATTCATCCTGCTCGTATGTTGCCATGGTAATGTATCTACCAGGCAAAGAAGTAAAATGACAGTGATGGGTCAAGTGTAATATTTCAGGTTTTCTCTATTTTTGAGTTCCGATTAATTCCAGTTTCATCCAAATGAACCCACTTCAACAATAATATAATTGTAAAGCATCAGAGACGGATATAATGGTAATTATTGTACAATATTATATAATCTACAATCGCAGTGAGCGTGGACAGAAAACATCAAACAGAAAATAAAAAATCTTTCTGGTAAATGGTGAAAACAAACCTCTGGGAGTCTTAGACTTAATCGATGCTTCACCTCTGGGGACGATAAGCTTTTAAAAACAGATATACAAGTGCTGGTAGAATCATGAAGAAAAAATCTGTTCATTTTGGAGTGCAATGGCTTGCATAGTTATATTAGCTGTGATATTTGTAAATGACAATTTCTATTAAAAAGAAAATACACATAGATCATTTTGAAGACTTAACGTGTCTGTTCTCAAGACATTTACATGTATTTAGGAGATAAGCAGGGCAAACCTATAACTGGGACGCAAAGTAACAAACACTGGGGAAATAAAACAAAAAAAATACAAATAAACAGGTGAGACTGGCTCCTGGTCAGCCTCAAACCCATGACCAGAGAAGTTTTTTAGTCAATCAACCCACTGAGCTATGGTACAATCTGGGGAGCAGGCCAAACACACTAGGGCTAGGGAACAATGGAAGAGGGAACAGGATGGCCAGCCACCTGCTGGTCAAAATGGAACACTTAAGACGGGGTCGGAGAAGCACCAGCCAAAAGACTTGACTGTATGGTTTCAGGAGAGCAACCTCACTCTGAATGTCAACAAGATAAACGAGGTTGTCATCACTTTCAGGAAGAACCGAGAGAGACCCATCTCACTCACAAACAATGGTTCTCCTATGGAAACTGCCAACTGCATCATATTCCTGGGCATCCAGCTCTCAGATTCCCTCTCATGGCCTCTCACCACTGGCTGTGTGCTCAACAAGGCACAATGGAAACTCTTCTTACTGAGGAGGCTGAAGAACTTTGTGATGGGAACTACCGTGTTTCCCCTAAAATAAGACCTACCCTGAAAATAAGCCCTAGCATGATTTTTCAGGATGCTCGTAATATAAGCCCTACTCCAAAAATAAGCCATAGTTACTATCCCATGGATTGTACGGTAATTAGAATAAGATGCGATTATATGGAAACAGGAAATAATATTTTAACCCCTAGACAAGATGAGTGCATAATGTTCCAAAAGATGATGACGACTATATTTGAATAAATGTATACAAAGGAGATTTTTGTTCATGAATAAATGTACCATTAGATTGTTTACACGGAACGATACGGTTATAAGATTACATGATGTCTGCATTTGAATAAATGTGGATTTTTGTTCATGAATACCGTTAAATGTACTGTAGTTTGTTGTACATGGGAAAATAAGACATCCCCTGAAAATAAGCCCTAACGTGTCTTTTAGAGCAAAAATTAATATAAGACCCTGTCTTATTTTCGGGGAAACACGGTAAGTTCTTAAACTTCTACTGCTGCACCATTGAGAGCATCTTCACAGGATGCATCATGCTTAGGTTTCGTAACCTGATAGCCCAGGATCTCAAACTGCTACAAAGAACAGTCAGGACAGCCTCCGAAATCATTGGCTCTGACTATCTACAATAAAAACCTTTTTATACCACCGACTGTGGAAAAAGAAACTTGATACCATAATGATGGTACCCGCCACCTTATTCATGCCCTCTTATACCACTATCCTCCAGCAAGCATTACAAGAACATCTCTACCTGCTTCAGAGACAGCTTCTCCCGCAAGCGATTAGGACTGTAAGTTAAAGCATTTCCTCCAGTTATGAACTGTTCCAGCAGGGATTTGTATAAAATGGCGATTGTTTTAACAATTACTGATGGATATGCTAATGCTGGCATGCAATGGAACTGTGAGATTTTGTACCATTATTATTCTGGCAGGATTAGTGTCTCTGCGGTATGGATGCATACACTGACTAGGCAAGCCGACAGACATTTTGATGTGCTGCATGAGCTGTGGAGACGAAGGCAAAACAGGAAATCAGTTATTGAGGCAACACTGCCCTCTGCTGTCGTCTTTGGGCACATGGCAGACAAACACCAGGGAAGTAATGATAGACGAAATAACAGTTCGTTTCACCTAAAATATTTGTTTTGATTTGTTCACCAAATCTTTCAGTTCCACTTCCGGTTTGCATAAAAATTTCTAAAATACTTGTGCCAAAAATAGCTTATTTCTTGGGCTAAATAGTGCTACGGAGTAAGCTACATACCACCAATAAGTCATGTGAGAAAAATTATATTTGTTATTGAAATATAGCCTAAGTCTCAGCATTGTACCTTAGCTACTCATGTTCGTTAAAAACGCAAACCTAACAGCACACAGTCAGCTAAATATTCCAGACCCTAACAAGCCTTGGTTAAAATAATTTTAAATCGTGAAAATGTTACTCTGAAGTCCAATAACAGCATACGAAAGTCACTGCACATGTAGGTTATGTACTACACCAGTAGATGGTGTATTGCAGTCATGACCGAGGTACGGCTTTCTGCTTCGGTAGCGTATCTGAGACTCTAGTTCATCGAATCGCTCACTAACTTATTTGCTCCTATGGGTCTCTCGTTCTCGCGTATATGCGTTCAGTCCGAGTTGTGACACATAAGCACAAACTTTTGTCGATAAGTTAAATATACTCAAAATACAGTGGCATACCGGATTACCTTAATGCCTCGGTCAGTTGCTGAACAGATTTTTAATACGCCTAAAAGCCAAGAAAATAGTACCTTTAAACGTGACAGGAAATTATCCCATCCTGCACAGCATAAAATGTATGTGTTGTGTGTGCACTTTATCTTTATTTACATTGTGTCTGTGTGTTATGTTTGTTTTATGCATATTCTTTGGTTCTAGGATCAATTTTAAATGTGTTAAGTGTCATGGTTAGACACTGGAAGGGAGAGATTATCAATCAATATGCGGGCTTTTAAATAAACAGGTGACTTCATTACAGAACGATACTTTCGAAGGGGCAAGAAACAAAAGGAGCACTAGGGAGCAAAACAAGAGTCAGGGAGAATCATTTAGGAGGGGACAGGGCTAACCAAAGCACAGGGTGAGGTAGGGTGAACTGCAACACAAAACACTAGTACTGACACTGACAAACCAAGATTCTAGTCTAGGTATTTATATACACAGGTGATAAGGTTAAACAAGGAACAGGTGTGAGTAGCGAATCACTTAATGAGCACATTAGGACTGGGAACAGGGTGGAAGGTGAGATGGCCAGCGACATCTGCTGGCTAAATGGAAGAATGACTGACATGATAGGGACAGATCCTGACATTAAGCAGGATACAGTCATGATAAAACTAAATTAATAATTACTAAGGATGCAGTGTACTTCTATTACCTGTGTTTCACAAATAATTTATTTCTTATTTGAAAGCAATTATTTCCAACAAAATTTAAAAATCAAAATTCCAAATTTAAAAATTAATGCCAAATTTTTAGGTATTTGTTTAATCTTCAATTTATAGTTTTTAAATTAAGATTCATAGTCTAGAATTGAACCTGCGTTTCTCTGGACTCCGGACTGGGATCTGGCTACCCAGCTCTGGTAATGGACCCGTTCTCGTCTTGGACTTGCCCCTCTGCTGGACTCAGTCTCAAGTGGGACTCGATTTGTTAATCATATGGTCTTGACTCAGACTTGACTAAGGTGGACTTGAACACATCCCTGGAAAAGTGTCCCCAGAATCTTTCCAAAGACCTACAAAGAGCTTCCCCGTCATCGTACTGAGCCCTCGCATTTGGGCATCTTTTCAAAGCTGCAGGATAATCCTTTCTACGCCCACACAGACCACTGCAAGGAAATCCCTGATGCTCAACCCAACCATGCCAGTCCATGAACATTTCAAGCCGAAACAGTGGGCATAGAAGTAGCCCAAGTCTTCCACTCTGTCCACACTTTCCTTTAGAGGAACACAACACCCCTTCTCACCCAAACACTTTCACATCAGTTTGGGATACAACACAGGCTCCTCCCACCATTCCACAATCCACTTCTTGTTTTCTCAGTAACTCTGTGTTTACCTTGCACTTATCCCAGCCACTGGGACACAAACTTTCTGTTCCTATTATCTACCTCTTCCTTCTTCTTCCTGAAAAATAAACTGCCCGCTCACAACCGCAGGCAGTTTGACCACCTGGACTTGCCGCTAACTTACTTTTTCTCAGATGAAAAACAATGTTCTACTGTCTGCTGTCTATACATAAACCCATCCAAAATGTCACCTACAATAAGGGCTTCACACAGCCAGCAGAAACACAATGGGAGAAATACATGGGAAAGAAACCATTAATGTCAAGAAAAGACAGCAAATGGGCCAGAATAATAGACCACAGAAAAGGGAAAGGAACAAGGCCTAAGCCCAGGTAACCAGCATTAAGAATGCAGTGATGAATGAAAAAATGACCTACAAATAATTTAATGTAAACTGATACAATTTTTATAGATAGATATTATCCGTATACAGTGGCACGAAATAACAATCCCCCAGGACCACAGTGCAGCGTACAGACCGCAAGTGATGCAGGGAATGTTCATAATCATTAAAAATTTACAAAACACAGGACAGGGCAAGAGTCAAGAATGTTTATGAAGAATGCATGAACTGAACCACACCAATAAGGTCATCAAGAGATTTGCCCTCAGCATTACAATTTATTTACTTTGTTTTAAAAATCAACTTAAGTGCAAATTTAAAACATACATTTTGCATTTCTTTTTAAATGTAACAGCCATATCTCTCTGTTTCACTCCTCTGTTTAACTGCAGTGTTCTTTAACATATATTTTGCTAGCCTTGCTTTTTGTGTGGTTAACTTACTGGATGTCATTGCATCATCTGTCAAGACATAGCAGATTTCCTTGGGACTATTTCAGACTGATGACTTTGCATTCATTGCTACGTGCCAAGTTCTCCAATGCAATATGCATATGTGTGTGACACAAACGCACACAAATAGATTTATATATTACTCTACGTTGCACTTAAAATTAGAACTACAATGAAAAAGTCAGAGTGTGACCTGTAATACTCGAAAGGTGTATTTACGGGCAGTGGACCCCTCAATCTAGAGAAAACCCAAGAATGCAAAACTAAAAAAATAAATCCCGGTACCTCAAAAACAAATCACAGCTAATGATCAAAAGGCTACATTTTTAAAAGATGATAAAATGTAACAATGATAGTAGTTGGAAGCAGAGAATTTATGGTACCACAAAAGTTAACTTGCTAAACTTGATCGAAACCATGAAAACAGGAAGAGACACTTTTTATGCTAAAAGGTTGCAGCAAAAGGGTAAGCACAGCAAAACACTATTTAAATCATTTATGCATTGTCTTGTACTGTAAACATTATGATATTTAAAAAGGGCTCAGCAGCATTTGCACTTCCTGCGCCGGGTGAAGACAGCACACCTCTCCTCTGCCATCCTCACCACTTTCTACTGAGGCACCATAGAGAGCGTGCAGACCGGCTGTATCTCCCTCTGGTTTGGCAGCTCAAAGGCCTCAGACGGGAAATCGCTGCAGAGAGTGGTGAGGACTGCAGAGAGCACCATCGGGACTTCTCTTCCATCCATCCGGGGCATTGCACTCAAATGCTGTCTGAGCAGAGCCTGTGACATCATCAGAGACTCCGCCCACCCCCACCGCGGACTGTTCTCCCTGCTGCCCTCTGGGAAGAGGATTTGCAGCATCAGGACCAGGACAGCCAGATTCTGTAATAGTTTCATTCCTCAAGCCATTAGACTCCTGAACTCTTAACTCTTGACAGCCCCTCCCCAACCCCCTCCCCACACTCTGCCTCTCTCACCCATGCATATGTCACTTTATCAAGAACTTTTTGCATTATAACCGATACAGTGATGTACACTGGATTTCTTTGCTGCTATACTGCAGTTAATTTATTGTTGTTAGTTCCACTTATATTCTATTTTTTTTATATATATATATATATATTTTGTTTTTACACACTCTGCAGATGGTGAGCAAAAATGCAATGAAATTTTGTTCTGATGTGCACTAACTGGTGTATTTCTGAATGACAATAAAAGTGGCTATTCTGTTCTATTTATTATTATGGTAACACCAAATAAGCAGACATGCTGTAGAACAGAAGCAATTCTGGACAATGGATTTAATAATAATAATAATAATAATAATAATAATAAATTAGTAGAGGCACATACAGATACTGGCTTTTGGAGAATTTCTTTGACTTTAATTTAATTACCCAGGGGCCTCTGCTACAAATAGGCCTCAACTTTGACTAAAAAAATTTAAAGCCCAGTCCCAGCTGACAACTACAACATCGCAGAAAAAAATAAGGGATCACGTTCATGTGCCTCTGCTTGCACAACATGAGGAACTAACAGTTTTTTTAAATTTAGAGTGAACCGAAAACGCAGTTTCTATTCATGAAATTGAAATCCTTTCCATAACATATATATATTGAACAAATCAATTAATACAAAAGTCACATGAAAAGAAATAAACCCAATGAATTAACCAAAATAACGGACATTCCCTGACCGGGAATCGAACCCGGGCCGCGGCGGTGAGAGCGCCGAATCCTAACCACTAGACCACCAGGGAAGGAGACAACAATAAAAAATTGCGCTCACTTTTACTATCAACATCGGTAAAGAAACAATAAACAGAAAACAAATGACAAACAATACAAGTCCGGGATTTGTAACAATAAATAAAGCAACAATATATAGATACAACGTGGGGAATGTGTAAACAATGTGTCAAGTATAATACAGTCCATGGATTTGGCAAACACATACAGTATACAGAGATATATTTTCACAGAGGAGCGCAGTTAAGGCCCATTTTTCATAACCACTATTGCAACTGTTTGACCACAGGTTATTTCCACAGGACATGCGATTTCCTTACATTAAAACTGCATTTCGTTCATTTGCTCATCCCGGTCTTCTGAGCTGCAGACAGACCGGCCGCCTTCGTACGTCACGCCGAAAGAGGCGGAGTGAGAGCAGAGCGACGGTCGGGGATTGAGGTGGAGATAGAGAATGAAAGGAAGATAGAGGCAAAAAAGCAGATAAAGAATAAACAGATTCAGGATACAGCCCGGCGGAAGCGGCGCAGATGTTCCTGCTGTCCGCTCGGTCTGTGTCGTATATGTATTCTAACGTCTGCTAGAGCTGTATATTTACCACGCTGTTATATTTATTGTTGTTGTTGTTATTGTTATTATTATTATTATCATTATTATTATTACTGCAGTCCCGCCCGCTAGCTCAAGCGGCTAACGCGCAGCTAATAGGCTCGCGGACGCTGAGCTCGCGGACCTTGGACCCGTCGCCCTTTGCTCGGTTGTCGCCCCATTTTGCTCGCAAAAGGATACGTGTTCAACGCTGGACCGCGATGTGAACTGGGCATGCAAACTCGAAAAAGGGCGAGCGTTGAGGCAGGCAGCAGGGAGTGCTGCGCAGACACGAGGAGTCCGCAGAGGCAGGATGTACAGCAGCCATCTAGGTGGGTCATAAAACAGCCAGCCAGCTGCTTCCCGTTTGCACCCCGTCTGAGGGTGCAGAATTCGCCGCCTGGGCCGATCGGAAAGGACGCATATCACTGATGATCGTTGTTTCTATGTGTGAAACTTAACTGTGGATATAGAGTTGAAAGGTGTCGGTCCACTCCTCCCTTCACAGATTGCTAATGATGTCAGGGCTATAGTGAAACGCATGGGTGTAACCCGCACATATATATGCAGAATCAGAAGAACGCAATTTAATTTCAATTCCAAATCACGACGTACAAAGTTATAAGAAATTAACTTTATAGAGAAAAAAGCAATAATGGTAAAACGATGTATGTTCATGCTCTAGTAGATCTGTGCTATTTCCTCCTGTCACTCACGTTTTTGTACTGTTTATCGTTTTCACATTTATCTGCTTCAAAAACACTGCATACATTCGAATTTTCTGACTGAGTCTAAGTCTCATTAATAATATGGGTTCTTATTATGGGAGATTTCGACATTCACGTGTGGCCCTGGAAATTACTTTGGTTGTTGATTTTTAATTATTTTAATCTGATACAGAATGTAACTGTCCTGCCTCTTAACGGACACAGTCTTGATCTAGTGATTAAAGATACACTTATTTTTGATATTGAAATATATTATTTTGGAGCTATTAAGCTGACCATAAAGCTGTTTCTGTGAATGCCATTTTTCATTTGTTTTTGTTCCAGTTAAACACTGTATAAAATTTTATCCTCAGGGGTTTTAAAATAATTCAGCTTGGGGTCTACTACCTCAGCCTTTTCCTGTATTGACAAACAAATCAATGTCAGGCAGCTGACACCAACTTGTTCTTAATTCAACGGGTCCAGTGAAAGCTCGTGCTTCAGTTTACAGACAAACTTTGCCTTGAAAACTCAGGAATACAGGCGGGAGACAATGTGCTAGAAATTAGGCCTTACTGTACTTTCCAGGGATCACCAGTTTCACTATGCGTCGGTTTTGAAGGCAGCTCACAGGAAGTATTTTTCAATAGTAGTCAGTAATAGGAAATTCCAGAATCATCATTTCTTCCCTGGATTCCATTCTTAGGCTTTATATAGTTTTCAGACTTGCATGAAGATCTGATCATGTTTTAGGTCATATTTATGCAGAAATACTGAAAATTCTTAAGTCCCCACCACTCTAACCAGATTCAGTCCTTGCAAACCCACTGTTGGTTTCAGTGCTACATTTATGTATGTATGTATTTATTTTTTTATTCATATATGAATGAGACGCTTTAACCCAAAGTAACACTTCGAGAGAATGAATGGTCTGACAGTCCCTGGAGCAGTTGGTGCTTAAGTGCCCAGCAGTAAAATCGTTCTGTAGACCCCGGGGAGTTGGAAACCTTCTAATCACAGAATAGCGTCCTAAGTGTGCCATGTTCCCCTATTGACTCTTGATGATGCTTAATCTTTCTGCTTGTGTGTCTTCATTTTTTTACTTAAAAGGATCTCCAGCTTAAGGTCCACTCTGATCTTTCCAGCTTCTGAAAAGCGTATTCATGCATTTTTAATCACTCATTGACTGTGCTAATGAACTTTGAGGTACTCATACATACTCATACTAATACAGCTTCTGCAGAATAGCACTTCCAGGGTTCTCCCAGTAATCTCCTCCTCCCAAATTACTCTGGTCAGCTTCCTGCCAGAGAATAGACTGCAAAGCGCTCATAGTGGCCTTTAAGACTCCCCCTGGCAAAAGCCTGTGGCTGTCTTACCTCATGGAAAAGACTTCCAAGAAATGCTGCAGGTCAGGGACGCTGTTATTGCTGCTGCTGGTGCATTAACATTTGCATTCTGGTGTTGTTTCCTTTACTAAAGGTTTGGAATAGCAGAATCTCAAAATTGAGCTCAGGGGAACAGAATCTCTACCCAGAGGCCACACCTGTGAATGCTGTGTGATGGAGAAAGAAAGAAAAACAGGATACTTTGCCAAGTAAGTGAAGTGGTGGGTTTTATCCCGATCACTTAGGTCACTGAGCTGCCTGTGTCAGATTAAGCTAAAGCTGGGCCCATAGTGGGGGACACCTCGGGCGTGCTGCTCCATTTTAGGGCACACATTCACATACTATGGGCTAAAATATAATGTAAGGTACCACTTTACAATAAGGTTCCCTTTTGCCACTTGTAAATGGTAGTAACTCATTAATAAAAAGAAAACTGTTATAGCTTGTTTAAAATTGTCTGAATAATTTACTAAGTGTTACAACCTAATTAATAACCAGATTATAAACCATTCATAAACTGTTTATATGGGCAGCCTTATTGTAAAGTGGCACATAATATAATATAATATAGTGCAGTGGTTTGTACTGTCACCTCACACACCTGGACCTACGGCCCTGGGTTTGAGTCTCTGTCCCGGTTCCATGTGTGTGGAGTTTACATGTTCTCCCGATGTCATCGTGGGGTTTCCTCTAGGTAATCCAGTTTCCCCTCACAGTCCAGTAACATGCTGAGGTTAATCGCAGTTACTAAACTGCCTGCAGGTGTGCATGTGTGAGTGACTGGTGTACGAGTGTGAGAATGGAGATGGTGCCCCATCCTGGGTTGGTCCCTGTCTTGCACCCGTAGCCTCCAGGATAGGCTCCGGACCCACTGCAACCCTGAATAGGATAAATAGTTAAAAAAAAATGTATGGATGGATTATATAATATAGTATAATATTATATAATATAGCCCTACTTAGACTGCTGCCTCTGTGATCTGGCTCCAGATAAGTGGTGGAAAATGAATGAATGAATGAATGAAAGTTTGGGGTCTGCACAGCAAGTTGGAAATGCTTGAGCCTTATGTTATCGTTCAGGCTAGCAGACTGTTATGGGTTGAGTTTAGCGGTGTCCAAGTATTATTTGTGAATTTTCACATTTGTGGGGATCATCCACTGCTGACCCCTGTGAAAGTGAAGGGGCATTACTGTACTTTATGATGAAGGAAGGAAAGAGCAGAACGACAGAGTGCCATGCATGTAAGGTTAGTGCTGATGTCCCTTAAGTCTGAACAGTTAAACTGATACAAAACTGATGTGTTCAGACTTGAATTCTTTCTATGGTTTGGTGAATAGCTTAAATGTTTTATCTGGGCTATACTGTATATTTTGTACTGGAAAATTATGTGTATTTTACTCAGAGTGGTTAGTTGGGGTATACAGTAATATTTTAGTGATTGATTTCTTTATTATATTTAATTTCTGTTCATTTTTGTGACAGTTATTACTGAATAAAACAAAGACGTAGACGTGTGTAAATCGTGTCGGTCCTGGATTCTTTCCTGTAGCGTAGTGGTGTAGCTTATGTTTCAGCAGTATGAGTATTATACTTTCCTATTCTTAGCAAACTCAAACGATGCCACTACAACACTAAGTGCAAACAGTTTGCCATGTCTTGATACAAATCTCATTTAATGCTTATCAATTAATAAAAGGGAAATATATTGGATCGGTACTGGCAGATACTCAAAATTTTAAAATCGGTATTTGGCCATAAAATTTTTATTGCGCCATCCCTGTTAAATACCCTTTATCTGCATTCTCTATTATCCTGTGCATAATTTGTAATACATACTCGGTCAGCATTGTGTAGCTTCTGCTGAGTCTTGGAATAAGTGCAGGGTGCAGAAGCAGAATGGTGCCGGAAGGGAATCGGCTAGTTAAGTGCCTGATACCTGCATGCGGATGCACGGTACGCTACGGCCTGCTCCTTTGGAACACAGGGTAGCAGTATGTGTGTCAACAACAGTAACCGCTTCACTCTGAACACGCTTAGCCTCTCGCAGCTCTTTAACCTGCGTGACAAGGTACACTCTGTTGGTGAGTGCCCTCTCCTCTGGTCACCATATAAAATGAACTGAAGCATTTTCAACTTGGCTGTGCAGACCCCAAGTTAATAATCTACTGCAAGCATAAAGACTGTGACTCTGCCAACGATGCTGTGATCTTCGTGGAGTCAATAGAGGCTTTGATCGGGGGACTCGAGAGACTGAGCGAGGAGTCTGAATGTTTGGACTTGTGAGTGTCCTGGATATAAACCAAGATCCAGGCCTTTAATGACCTCTTGGGCACAGCCATCAGCAGTGTGTCTGTCTGCTGTGAGTGGAACTCCTGATATCTTTGTAAGAGGACAAAGCTCCAAGTCTTTAGAGTCTTGGTGCTCCCTGTCTTGCTGTATGGCTGCGAGACATGGATGGTATTCAGTGACCTGAGACGAAGACTGGTCTCCTTCGGTACTGTGTCTCTTCGGAGAATCCTTGGGTACCGCTAGTTTGACTTTGTGTCAAATGAGCGGTTTCTAGAGGAGTCCTGAATGAGGCACGTTACCTGCATGGCTGGACCAGGCCGAGGGGGCACCCACATAACACCTGACAGATAGATGGCCATTTCCGGAAGGGGGTTGCCAACTGGGATCCCAAGGTGTTTTGTCGTGTGGTGGGTGTGGCAACGTGCTGTAGCAGTGCATGCTCCCCAATCTGACCTGACGTGACCTGCAAGCACCATTCCTTTGAAGACACTGACAAACATGGAGGTGATGTGTGTTTTCTCAGTGGCACCTGGTGTATGGGTGCCTCATTGCTAAATGCTGGCCATTCTTCTTGCTGCAGACATTCAGCTCTGTTACTCAATTAAATTTATATTTATATATCACGATTCAAAACATGGCTATCCCAAAGCACCTAACAACGAATCATAAAACCATGTCATGAACTGACATACCATAGTTCAAGGTAACACTACTAAATAAAAACCAGAAGATGGACAAGAAGAAACAGAGCTCTGTAGTTTGATATAGGAGAAAACAAACCCTGTGGGGGTCTATGGTCAACTGATCACCTAACCTTCCCAAGCATGTTAACAATAAACAGGATGGAAAAGTGTGTGATTGTGTGTGCGCACGTGCACACGTGTGTGTGTGTAGAAATTTCAAATGACAAAAACAACAAATCATGTGACTGAGTAAAGGACAGCATTTTTAGGAGATAAGGTAGAAGGAAAAAACAAACTGAAAAGATTGTGCCAAGGTCAGCTGGGATGAGAACCATTGCAATACTGGATTTGTAGCTTTAGTTGCAGTACTGTTTTGTATACAAAGGAATTTTGTTTTGCGAGTAATAGAATAGACTATAATAAAATATTTTAGGACACATTTCTGATGTGTGCTTCTCACTGTGAGAATATACACTAAGTGTTTCTTGGCTTGTTCCATTTCAGTCTCTGTCACAGGGTGCTACAGTCCTGCACCCATAAAGGCTCATTTGCAGGGTCATCTCATTATTACAGGACTATTTCCACAGCACTACTGACCAATATCAGAATCTCGCAGGAATCCCTGACCTTGAGGCAGACAATTACAGAGTTCATGTCATGGATACAGCAGAGCTATTGATAAATAGGTAGATATCTTTATTGCCATTTGCACAGGTACAGGTCAGTACAAGTACACACAAGAATTCCAGTGTACTTGTACTGACCTGTACCTGTGCAAATGGCAATAAGATATCTATCTATCTATTTATCAATAGCTCTGCTGTATCCATGACATGAACTCTGCTATTGCCTACCTCAAGGTCAGGGATTCCTGCAAGATGCTGATGCTGGACCGACAAAAGCGACAGAAAGCTGGTATGTATGTTGGCAATAGCAGCCTTCTGCGAACTGCAATTCATGACCATTCTGGTTATAAATACCAAGACTGAATGGGCATCCCTCAATTATGCTGACAGACTGTTTTATAGACTAGGAGCTCTGCTGCTGAAATATGTAATGAAATTATTATATTTTTTAATTGTGCAAGGAATTGCAAGAATTCTTTGCATAAGAATTGCACTGCATTCTGTGATGTCAGTATATGTTCATAAGTTCATTTAGATAAGCAGCAGCAGATTCATCCTGTATTTAACCTGAGGGCAGTGGAGAGACAGTCGATTAGGTGTAATTGGATGGTATTTCCTCCTAGTTATAATTCATGCTGCTGAGTCTTTGAACTGCTGCAGGGAAAACTGTATGATGTGCTGATTATGGCAGAAAATTATAATAGTTTGATCTGCTTTGTATAAATGCATGCATTAAATATTCTGTGTTTTAACAGGTTAGGAAATGCCCATGTTTATCATTGTTCTAAGCTTTAAGGAGCATATCGTAGACATAGAGTCAATAAGAAGTTTAACAAACTGGCCTGTCTTGCAAAGTAGCCCAAGGTTATGAGCTGAGTCATTGAAGACGACATGCAAGCCCTCAGAGTTAATTGCTGGTGACAAAGCATTTCAAGCGGTATTACTCCCAGTAGTAATATTTAGCAGTATT
Organism: Mormyrops attenuatus; assembly: GCA_026777985.1. Taxonomy (NCBI): domain Eukaryota; kingdom Metazoa; phylum Chordata; class Actinopteri; order Osteoglossiformes; family Mormyridae; genus Mormyrops; species Mormyrops attenuatus. The sequence continues at coordinate 17,879,203 of JAODKC010000043.1, forward strand.
TAGAGACCGATAATTTTCCTTGAAGCAATTACCAAGATGATTATACAGTAGATGTATAGGACTTTGAAGCATTTTCAGAATATTATTTATGCATCATCAGCATATGAATGAAATGTACATTTATGCATTATTATCTTTCCTAGAGGCATCATGTAGAGAGAGGAATAAAGGTTCCAACTTCTCCATTAGAAATCTGAACATTTTGCTAACAGATTCTGAGGTGACGCTTCATTGTCTTCTCTTCATGAGACAGTCAGGTCAGCACAAGTTTGGGGTTAAGGCCGGTTCATACTTCTTGGCACGCGTACCTGCGTACATGTCCGCTCGAACGTTTACGATGCATTTGAAGTCACGGGTGAACACCTGCTGCACTGCAAACTTGTGTCCGTGCGGCAGTGTATGCGCAGCTCTGGACACACTGCGTCCACTTTAAATACCAACACGGATGCTTTTGACGAACGCTCGGGTAGTTTGCAAACCCTAGAGATTATTTACATATACACTAAGTGTACACTGTATATTACAGTTACATACATGTAAATGCGTGTGTATGTGAGGGCCGATTTGCCTCGAATAGAAAATCTCCCGCCAGCCAGCTGACCAGAGTTGGCAACCCCATGAAGTCTCTCTGAATTTGCAAAACACTGAGAAATCTAGAGAAACATCACTGCTGCGGTATGTGTGCAGGGAATTTCAGAATAATAATTTAGATTATTATTTTTAATAAAATTATAAATACAACATTGTGCACATGTGCAAAGTATGCGGCTTGGCTGGACAACGTCAGTTGGAGTGTAACGGTACGCGTAATCGTACCAAATATTTTTGCAACTGGTTTTTCGGTTTGTGTGTACCGAACGAATGCAGCAAATGTGGAACCTTTGTGCATTTGTGTGTTTCCCCCGAGCAACATTTGGAAAGGGGTGGATGAAACCCGGCCAAGTACTGCACAGGTATTTTTTTTAATGCTGCACCATAATGGATATTTATTTTGTTATCGTCTCAAAAAATACAAAGCATATTTGTGTTGCACAGTTCAAATATGAAGCTGAAAGCTGCTAATGTGAATATGCAGTGCAGATTAGGTACAGATCATTTTCTAAATGTGCACCTTAATGGGTATTTATTACATTTTTATTTACTTTTACTTTTAAATAAATTTTACTTTTTTATTTGTAGGTTGCAGCAGTATTAACGGAACCTTTTTGTTTACGAAAGACAGTCATACTTTGTTCAGTAAACCACCGTTTAATAAAGATAAAAAGAAGCAGTTTATGTTTTGTGTGTTTTACCCCCCGCTGTACCGAGAACAGACCGAACCGTGATTTCAAAACCGAGATATGTACCGAACCGTGATTTTTGTGTACCGCTACACCCCTAATATGTGGATACGCGAGCATTGTGCTTGTGCGAAGAAGTATAAACCAACCTTTAGGGTTAGGGAAGGTAGCAGAAAGTCAGATAGGAGATTAGGCCAAAGATTGTATATAAACACCTTTTCAGACTGAAAACAAATATGGCTAGCGTATTCGAGGAAAAGTTGGCTGAGGAAGTCTGGAAATACTGGCCTTTATCTGATTCCTCGCTACTGGACTCCCAGATGGCTACAAACTAAAATAAAATATGTTTGTAACTGCAACACCATGTATATGTCTATGCCCTTGTTTCAATGTTATTTGGATCTATATAGTTTTGATTTTTGATTTGATTTTTTAAATTTAATTTTATATGTCCAAGTTTCACATTTAGATTATTTTTAGTTTCAGTTTACATTTTACTCATTTTATTTCTTGGAACAGAAATGAAACTGTAGGGCTAGCTAGTACTAAAAATGTGGGTTCTAACTGCTTTAATATACATTAATAACAAATGTTATATTTGTATGATTATAATCTTTAATAATATCATAAAATGTTTGTTATTAGTGTATATTAAAGCTGTAAATGTATGTTAAGGTATACATACATTCTGCTTATAGATGTTCTATGAATGTGGTATAAAGGCATTATTAAGGTGCAGTTAATGTAAAGCGTTTTCAAAAACTTTAATGCCAAATTGCAAATTTACTTCTTATCTCTTTTTTCCTGCATTTCTGTGTAAGTTTATCACTATAAGCCCACATCAGTAGCTCTGGTTGAACAAAAAGTACCTACCCCAGAGTAGGGACTTTAAAAATGGCTAGAAACTGCAGTTGGGCTGAGTTCAATGACAGAAATTCCTGGTTTCTAATGCGGTTCCTGGTTCCTTATACAAGTTTCAGTGGCGAGAAAGGGCCTTTTGCTCATGATTGTACTTTATACTTCAGTATACTGTATTTTCAGTAGTAGCCCTCTTGTGGCATATTGAACTCTTGCTGATATAATTCGCTGCGCTGGGGGGGGTGGGGGGTGTCACCAAGATTTCAAAATACCTTAGTATACCTTATTGTTGCAATACCACGGAAGCCTACGTGTCTGCCCTCTACTGGTCTGATAGAATATCATTGATCCAATCATTGATCATCGATATCAAATGTAGTATGTCTGCATGCCTACCTGTGCACAGTCCGTAACGGCGCACAGAAAAGACCTAGGCTTACCACACCAACATTAACATCGCTAGGTGATGATGTCATTATTATTTATAAGATGAGAACAGACCAAGTCACTCTAGTCCTTAGTACACCTGATACCTGCATGTAATGCATGGAGCTTGTCCTCCAGTTAAACATTTCTGACATTTAAAGGTCTACAATATTGGCTGGACAGTCGACTTTGTGCTTAGCAAAGAATGTGGTACAAAGACTTACCCTGAGAGATGTACACACAGTTTTTGTTTGTTGATACCAGTCACTCCAGTGAACATATTTCATTTTCCTGTTGTCTGGGCAACCATAAGAGATTACAGAGTCATGCTGCAATGTGGAAGTGCCTACAGAAGTAATCTATGGAATAGCCTTCAGGACTGTCCGTTACAAAGGAAAGAAGTGTCAGGTTACAGCTCAGGTTTTATTACCTGATAAGCTTAATAACCTATACTATGTGTAAGCAGTGTCGTGCAAATTCACAGTTAACTAACTAGTGTGAAGTTCACTTCACACAGATTAAAATGAACCAGCTCACGTTCATGTTTTCCATTTTGTTATATAGACATGAAAATCATGTGACATCACACACACACACGCACACACACACATTGTGTAATATAAAGTTTTTATTATGAGCTGCTCTGAATCCAAAATGATTTTTTATTAGCAGTTAAAATACAACTAATGTCACCTTCCATTAGAAAGCTGTTAGTCTACTTTATTGATATAAACAAATCATTAGTGTCACGACTAGCGCATCGGAGAACATCACCACTGACCAAGACCAGGAACATGTGAGAAAATCAAGGTCATTATGTAATATTTCTTCAAGGTGTGAATTTCATATCACAGTGTGAAAGTTAAGTATTAGCCTATTACTGCAACTTGTGTGACAAGCATGATTCACTCTCACCAGAGTGAACAACGCTTATGTTCACATTCATAAGTTGCAAAATGATTCGTTTGGTTCGCTGTTAAAAATATGAGCGCGCTTAACTATCAGGCTCATTTAGTGCATTCATGCACAACATTGTATGCAAGCTTTCAGGCTCACATTAAGGAACCAGACTTACAAAGTTCCTAGGAAACCAGGGAAATTGGTGCTGCAGATCTCTGATTTGTAAAATTTGTTTGGTAAAATTTATTTATTTGTACCTTTAAATTTTTTTCTGCCTGTTGTCTGTCTTTTGCTCTCAAAATCTGAGCTGCCGGAACGCCCTAATTTCCATCCAGGGATCTGGTAAGATCCACTAGTCTGCAGTAAATCACTTCAATGGAACAAGTTTTTAGTAGGCAGTCTGTCTGTGAGGCTCAGTGGTAGGAAATAACGATAGCATAGGGGACAAATGTTGTCATGTTCCCTGAAGAAATTCTTAAACTGCTTTTCGAAGGTGGTGAAGGACTCTGGTGACCCGCTGTAGCTGGGTAGTGCATTCTGCCAGTGAGGGTCATGGAAGGGGTGCAGAGCCTATCCCAGAGACTGCAGGCGGCAGGCAGGGAACAACCCAGGATGGGGCGCCAGCCCAGCGCAGGGTGCGCTCACACACTACTCACTCACCCAGGCACACCTATGGGCAATTTAATAACTCCAATTAGCCTCAGAATGTTTTTGGACTGTATGAGGGGAACCAGAATATCTAGAAGATACCCCATTATGACATGGGGAGAACATGCACACTCCACACACAGGGAGCCCTGGTAGAGACTTGAGGCCACAGTGCAAACCACGGCACCACAATGCTGTCCCTGCTATCTATTGGCCCAGATATATATTGACCTGTGTTGCAAAAAAAGCACAAAGTATATTACAGGATCCAAACCATTATTGCAAAAAAACTGATCTCATCACTGGAATTTGTTAGGGGGTTTCCTAGTATCAAAATACTGACCCCTGGATTCACTTTCTACTAGAAGAATCAACAGTAACCAGATCTGGACTGCTGCGGTACTGCTTGCACCTACATATTTGATGTGTGAAGTTAGTGTAATGTTTGTAATGTAACATATTAGTTGCTTTCACTGCAGTATTGCACTCTATCGTCTGTTTGTCATTTATGTACATACTGTTGTTCTTTTGCACTGGCTGTGGATAAGTGAGTAATGTTCCAATGGACTTGAATCCAGGACAGGGTCACTGGGGAATCTGGGAACTATCCTAGGTGGGTTAGGGTCAAGGATACACCATGACTACCAGACCATTGCAGAACACACAATAGTGCTGAATGATGAATAGTATTTTCATCATCGTCGTGATATGAACATGCGTGATAGACACATCGCAAATGACTGCCTGAAACATAAGGAAAATCATTTTGTTTGCATGCACCACACATTCACACTCAGCATGTGAATGTTTGACCTATCAGATGCATCATGCATTTTCTCTTCTGCCATACGAATTCCTTTGTTCTGTGACGTGTCGATCAGCTGTTTGGCTGCTAACACAGCAGCAAACGTTTACATCAATAAAAATAAGTTTGTTTATTTTTGAAAAGGTGTTTTTATTAATAAATCAACTTTTTTTTTTAGATTGTTGATGTATATTTAGCTTTACAGTGACATGTTTTATTGAGCATTACTGTATATATTAATTACATTTAGCTTGACAGTACAACTGACGTTTTATTATGGTTTAACTTACATTTTTAACATATTTTCAACGTATTGAAGTTTCCCCCCAGATTCTTTTTAATTGCAAGAGATGTGTTTTTGTCGAGCTTAGAAGAAATTCTTTTAAAGGGAGCAGGGGAAATGTAACTTTAATTTCATATAATTAAAATGTCTTATGTAAATTAATGTTCCGTTTATTTGGTTGGGTATCCATGTGTAATTTGTTATAGCACGCAATTAAAGCATGTGCAGAATAATTTACCGTTACTTTCATTTCTTTATTTAGTGAGCATATTCAGTGTTTGGGGTCTATGTTAGCCGAGTGCATATTAAAGCAAAAACACGCAAGAACTGTATAGCTAATGTGCTAAGTTGAGTATATGTTTATTTATCTTATCGTCATCGCAATATTGAACAATGTTACCACACATTGCAGATTTTGCTCATATTGTGCTGGTCTAACACACGTTCGCATATTATTTGCAATTTGAAGATGCCAATTTGCTTATTACATACCAATTTACGTATTTGCTATCATGCTTTTGAACTGTAGGAGGAAATCGGGGTTCCCATGCAACAGGGAAGAATGTGCACATGCTACACATAAGGGCAACAACAGGCCAGCATATTTTACAAAAACCCAGTGCAATATACAAGGCAAGGCAAGGGTCAGGAGGCCATGTGACAAACCCTCTTTGATCCCCTGTGCTGTTTTTGTATGGTTGCAGACAGGGGAAGTCTTAAGGAAGCCTGGCAAATGTGATTAACCTATGGCATGCATCCTTTTCTCCTTCGTACCTGTCATCTTTTAACGTCGCTGATATATATTCAATGTTTTTTTTCTGAGGTTGAAGAGAAGAAAGCATATTAAGTTGAACCAATCCGAACCATCCGCGGCCAAACAGAACCAAGCCCAGCAAAACCATTCTAAGTCTCTGAGAGCATCAGCCCTGGCAGGACACAAAAAACAGTTCCCTGCAGAAAGGGAAAAATCGTCTGCTTCCATGACAACCTGTGCAGAAGATAAAAAAACATTCCTACAAGAAAAACATGGTATCACAGGTACTGCCCTCTCCCTTCCTCTGTGACCTTCTCTATTGTTCTTCATGTGGGATTTACGTCACGCTATGTGCTTCTTAGTGTATGCAGGTACTCTACCTGATCTTTAACACTTCTCTGTATTAATGATCTTAGGTTATGCAATGGTAATTTACGGTGTTTTTGACTCTGTCGAGATTCTTCTATATACAGTCAGCTCTCTGCTTGCGTAAAACTGACGTGCAAAAAAGCATGCAGAAAGGCGATGTACGCCTGTTAGCAAATGTACACTTTATCTTTCCAGTTATTTAATGTGTTTTTAGTACATATTACTGGTGTATTTTTGGCTATAAGGTGTCCTGAATAGTGTGGGAGAGAAAATATGACTTATGTAAAATTTGACTTGCATAAGGGTTTGTGGAATGCATTACTTATGTCCCTTGAGAGCTGCCCATGTATAGGGGAGAAAAACAATATTAGGCTACTAGCCTTTTCTATAGCGGACCTGAGTAAACAGGACGTGTGGGCGGCAGGTAATTCTGTGCCAGTAGTTCTCAATCGTGTTTCTGGCGTCCCCCTCTGTGGCAGCATGTTTTCCTTCCAGCCCACGCTGCTTTCAACCTGGCACATTCATTATGAGCCTATTAAGGACCATGTAAGCCTGAATAAGGTAGGGCTGGAATGAAAACATTCTGGTGGGGGTGGATGGGGGGGGGGGTGCCGTTGGAAGACCTGACATCTGAATAGGTTAAACTGGAGTCTTTGGAAAAACATTCATGAACTAAGAAGGGTTTCCTTAGTTCATGTGCTGATTACAGATACACAGGAATTTCCGTTTGTGTCCATGAGCTTCAGTGGGTCAGTTTTGATGACTCAGCGTACTAAATGACTGGTCACCAGTATTCACAGTAAGGCACCTTTGTTACCAGTGGCAACACAGCATAACAGGACAATGAAAGACATTATATGGTAAATAAATGACTCCCACACTGATACATTTTCAAAGATAATGAAAAATAAATTGAATATGTTTCATATTATTAGGAAATCAGTATCCTCTATAACAATTCTTAGAAGAATTATAGAGGAATATTTTGCTTTAGACAATAACAGTAAAAATTTTGCAATAATTACTCTGTATACGGTACAGCATTACTATGGTCTACCTCCTGTAATAAATACATTCTAGAAGCTCAGCAACCCTAACCCTAGCTTTGCCCTTAAATACATAACATCTGTGGTTTGGACAATATTAATATCTAATCTCACCCGACCACAGGCCCACAGTTGGTCTGAACACACAACTGTTTTATATAATTAAATACCATCTTTACACAGGGGTAAGTGATATGAAAGTTACAGTTGGTCATCAATCATTACCTCTTTGCTTATGTAATACGCTTAGGGCATTGATGCTTTCAGCTTGAGATGTATTATATTCTGGACAGTGCAGTTGGGTTACTCTTCCAAGTAGATAAGGCTAATCAACAGCGTCAGGAGAGATACTGAATAGCATTACCACGGCACCCAGTAGTCTAACCCTCTGCCTTTTCCCAGTGTCATTTAACATTACAATGTTGAAACAATGTATCAAATTTCCTCCTTCCTATGCATCAGTCAGCACATTTTACTGATTGCAGGCTTACCCAGATTCAGCTGAGTAAACATTAGCAAGAACAACTGCTACAATGGTGACTGATTCTATATAGTAAAAAAAAACATGAAAGTGCCTACTGTCTGCATACAACCTGATTTTAATCTCTGATCTTTAAACGGCAGCAATGAAATATAAAATTCTGTGAGTTGATTGTATCTGAGTGGTTAGTTTTCCAACACCTGCAGGTGCTGGTACTGCTAACTGAATATTTGTGTTTGAATGGAAGAGCAATTTGTCGGGGGGTAAGTCGTGCTGTTCACTGATATTCGTCTCTTGGTTTACACAGAAGACAACCACGATAAAAAGGATGGAGTGAAGAAAGAAAAGAGGGGGCCTCCTGGTACCGTGGAGTACACAGTGAGTCCACACACACCCAGAAAATATATATGAAGTTCATGGTAGTGCTAGCAGAATAAGCGACATTCGCTGCTAAGTAAATGTACATTAATTTTCATTTATTTACTGTGTGTCCTTTAGTAGTTATTGCTAGGATATTTTTGGCTAATGTGTTTTTTTGCTTTAAGGTGCCCTCAATGGTACTGGAAGTAAATCTGATAGGTCAAATTATATGCGAATAAATTTTTACTTACATTATGGTTTATGAAATGGATTACTTTGGTCAGTCCGGAGCTGCCTGTATTTTCGACTGCGTGATCATTATTTATTGTTTAATGTCCCGTCTCTTGTCTCTTTATACTTTTGTCCCGTGTTTCACAGTCCGGAGCCAAACAACTATGCATTTCACTGCACATTGTACTGAGTATATGTGACAAATAAAACTTTGAAATTTGAAACTGCCCTCTGCCTAATTGCTTCCTGCAGGTGGTGCCGCAAGACACACTAAACAGCATCGCTCTCAAGTTTAACATTATGCCAAATAAACTGGTGCAGCTCAACCGCCTCTTTTCTCACAGTGTCGTTCCTGGGCAGGTGAATTTATCGACTGCTTCACATACATTACTCTTACTCCCAGCAGTTTGGCTGGTTAATGTGTAACTTTGTTTCTCCCACAGACATTGTTTGTCCCAGATATGGGCCAATCAGAAGATCTCTCTTCAAAGCCCACGCCCTCCATTCCTTTTTCACATGACCAGTCTGACAAATTGTCGGTAAGTAAATAATCACATATGTAATATGGATTATACAGGCGTGTGAAAATGTAAGTACACCTCTTGGAAGTTTTGTCTTTTTTTTAAATATTTGGGCAGACAAAGATTAGATCTTCGTTTCAACCGTACCGATAAAGATTTATGATAAAATAGAAATGTTGCACTTCATATCTACATTTAGTAACCATTTATACAGTTAACCTAAACCAAAAATTCTAATTTAATATCAAATCAAAGTTAGTACACCCCAACATTTATCACTACATTAACCCTACACACCAGAATCAAATGCACCAAATTGGGCACAGTGATAGGTCATTGTCACGCAGTATGTTTGAGAATCACACCTCAAATAGAGATTAAATATGTGTTTATCCAAATATGTTGAAAAAGTGAATTTCTCACCGGGTGTACTTACTTATTCACATGATTGTATTTTCCTGTGCATACACTGAACCCTAACCCAGCCATATGCGACACTGATGTCAATGTAGCTTTGCAAAATCGTTAACTCTACATTTATCTGTTGAATTTTTATCTGACTATATGCATATTCCTACCTAGCTTTTCAGTAGCAAAGACTTCCTGTGCTTTATAAGCCATCGGTGTTTTAATGTTCCTCTGGCACAGAAGGACACAAACTCAACGCAGAAGAACAAAGAACCGATTCAAAGAGTTCAGTCTTCAGCATCTGAGGATGAGGAACCACCAGTAGTCAAATTCCTGAAAATGAGCTGCAGGTACTTCACAGATGGAATGGTGAGTAGTCGTGTATTTTACCAGAAAGACGGTTTTCAGTATCTCAAATTCTTACCATTAAAAAGCCAAATTAAACTTGTATGTAATTTATGTAATTTTTAAGCAAGTAATCTGATTATTTTAATCTAAGTCGACAGTATGTGTTGTTTTAAGAATAATGTCCAGGATGTTCTCCTGCATCAGTAGGGTAGGGTTGCTACTTTCTTTCCTGTCCACCTATCAGTTCTTACTCTGTAAGTGTTAATGGTGCTGTGCTGGTTCCAGGGTGTAGTTGGGGGGGTGTTGATTGTGACACCCAACAACATCATGTTTGACCCACACAAGTCAGACCCCCTAGTAATTGAGAATGGATGTGAGGAGTATGGACTTATCTGCCCCATGGAGGAGGTGGTATCCATTGCTCTCTACAATGACATCTCCCACATGAAGCTGAAGGACGCCTTGCCATCGTAAGAACCAGATACCAGGATCTTCTCCTTTCTCCTTCCTTCTGTCTTTTCTTTAGCCTCTTCCATACAGTCTTATCTTTTGCTTCTGTCTCGTGTTCTCTCCTCCTTTCTTTCTGACTGTTAATCCGTCTGGGTAGCCTGAGATACACACCCATGCATTGTACAGTCAAACCCAAAACCTGTGGAACAAAAATGTTTACATTTTTTTAAACAACACATTCATTTGCTTATTTGTGTAACATTGATTTGTCCATTTATATTTGGTTTGATTATTCATTTAAGCAGTTTAAGTTTGTGTGTTGTTTTTTGAGTTTTTCCATGTTTTTTATTTTTATTTTTATGTTTCGTTTTTTTAATTTCCCATCCATCCCCTCCATGGAAACCTTCTCCCTACAGCGACCTACCACAGGATCTGTGTCCTCTGTACAGGCCAGGAGAGTGGGAAGACCTACCTTCTGAACGAGACCTCAACCCGTTCAGCCGCTTCGAAGCCTTGGGTCACGATAAGAGGCCCATTGTACTGGACGCCATCGAGGCTGTCATCACGGACAGCGCAGAGTCGGAAACAGCTGAGAAAACACCATCAGATGAAGGGTTTACAGAGCTGGAGCTACCGTCCGTGGGGACCACTGATGAGTCGCAGGGTGATACTGAAGTCCTAGAAGAGCTGGGTCCTCCTAAAATTGATTCATCTGACCAGTCCCCCGTAGAAGCATGCAGTTCAGCTCCATCAGAGACTCAAATGCAGCAGGAGGAGCTGGTGGAGAAGGAAGCTTCTACTCGCAGCTGTATTCCTGCACATGCAGATTGTCTAAAACAGAAGACTGGACATGAACTGCAAAATGGCAGTGAAACCAGTGAGATGGCAATCACTGCTGTAACCACAGTCGAATCCAAAGACTTGAACTTGGCAGAGACTGAGAAGTTGGAGAGGGACCAGAAATATAGTGCTGGTGCTTCTGAAAAGCGTAGTCACCCAGACTCAGATAAGGATGCCGCAAATGGACTAAAAGCGACTGTAAAGGGCCCAGACAGCAGAGAGCCGAGTATAAAGCGGACCTCGCATGAAAACCTGCAAAAACGCAACAGTGAGATGGAGATGCAAAGCTGGCTGCTGGAGCATATGCAGCTGCCAATTGAAAGTAAGAATTAAAAAACGCAACTAATTCTGTCCACCCATCCATCTTCAAGGGGCTGCTCTGGCTGACGATTGTAGTGCAGCATTCCAGACAGGTCAGACCAGACTACCGCTGCAGAATATCTCCTTCTAGGGAATCCCCTTGTTGGTCAGCTGGGACCATCCTGCACCCATTGGAACAATACATCAGATCCTAAATATGCATACTATATTTGTAAATTTTATTATGATAAAATTTTTTTAGGCTGTGTTTGTTGAGTCTAAGAACGTGTGACTCGGATCTGAGCTCTCTGCTTTGTCAAATTCTGTTCTCAGAATCAGGCGGCTTGACACTCTTTGGGCTAGGGGTTCAAATCCCATCTAGGCTTGTGCAGTATTATGGTAATATGATATACCAATATCTTTTGGGCACACTGTGGAATTTTGAAATGTTGGCGGCAAAATTAATGGAGCTGAGGAGGGGGTGGTTCTCCACACTAAACTTTCAGATTACCGTCAAAATACCGTATGCCAGGTATGAAAAGTTAGATACCACCCAAGACATGCAGTTAAGCTAACGGCAACCTCTAAATTGTCCGAGCTATATGCTCGTGCGTGTGCCTGGTTTACCCTGTGCACCCTGGGATAAGCTAAAGACACCCTTGCACACCTGGTCAGAAATAGTAATTGGAAGATTGATATTTCAAATTCAGGCTTAGCATTGAAAGTAGGCTTTTTTTCTGCTCGTGCAATTTTAAAGAATCATAGGTTTTATAGTATGGCTCATGCGATGGATCTTGAATTTATATGCCAGCATTATTTATGAATTATGTTGAGTATGAATTGATGTAATCTCAAAGCCACTCTGTTTGAAAAGACAAACTTTTCTGTGGTGATTTTCTTACAGTCTGCATTAAACAGATTTGTAAATGTAAAGTGAAGGGTGAGACGTAGGTATTGTGATCTGATATGTGGGTGTTTTATTCTTCTTAGTCTTTCGAATGCTTTGATGTCTGGAGGTGGGGTCAGACTGCATGCTGCACTTAACACCATATTCATTTCTGCAGATATGTTACTGTCAAAAGAAGAAAAAAGCAAGAACCCGCCCATGTTCCTTTGCTTCAGAGTGGGCAAACCCATGAGAAAGTCCTTTGCTCTTGGTCAGACGTCAAGCCCAGCCCATCATTATAGAGTGCAGGGCCATCACCCAGAGTACTGGTTTGCTGTTCCCCAGGAAAGGTGAGAGCTTTGCAGATTTTACTTCATATTTGACTAGCTGATGTAAATATTCTTGTCTCAAGTGCTTGGTGTTTCTCTTATTTATCTTTTATTTATCTTATTTAGACAGTGTGTATAAAATTCTTTGTCGCAGCAGTGACGACATGACCAGCTTAACTCACTTTGAACTGCACATTATGCAAACATGAATCTACTTGGGCTTCATTCGGCGGACCTGCAGTCCCTCGCCGCTCCACACCTCTGTTCTTTAGTTTTCTTTCTCTTTTTTTTCTTCTTCTTCCTTATGCATGGGACTCTGCCACTCTTTGTTTCTTGTCCCAGAGTTGGAAAGTTCACCTCCGGAAAGTAAAAGTCCAGACCAAGCTTTTGTTTCAACCAACCGGTTGAACACTCCGTGACTGTGACTCTTTATGGTCAACTGCTTGGTTGAAACAAAATCCTGCTCTGGATTTTTACTTTCTGGAGCTGAACTTTCCACCTCAGTCCTGTCCTATGTTTGAATTTTCTTCTATTGACCATTCAGTCTTTCTCTTTTAGGGTGGACAACCTCTATGCGTTTTTTGTACACTGGTCACCAGATGTATATGGGAAAGATGCTAGAGAGCAGGGGTTCATTGTGGTGGAAAAGGACGAGCTTGATATGATTGACAACTTCTTCAGCAGTCCAACCCCCAAGAGCTGGGAGGTATGATTCATATTTTAAAATGCTGTGCATCTTTGCAATACCTTTTATCCGCTCTTGAATCATTCTTTGCCTTTATATCTGTTGGTTCCGCAAACCCCGGTTAAGTGTTGATGTGAAAAATTAATTTTTGTTTTTTACTACAGATAATCACTGTGAATGAGGCCAGACGTCGCCAGAGTGTGGGCAGCTTTGACGACGATGAACTGCTGTATTTGTTACCTACACTAACTGACAATAGCCTTCTCTTGGAGGACATACACATACACAAGGTCTGTTCATGTATATGCTAACACTGGTTTTCCAGGTAGCGATATTACTTATGAAGTACTTACGACAACACGGACTTCAGTTGAATATTGTGTTTTTTCGAGTATATTAAGTATGACCAATCTGGCTAGGGTAAGTCATGACAAGAGATGGATTTTCCTGTGTCACATAACTTCATCCTTACTGATTATTGTTGTCAGAGCCACCAGTACTTTTAACTGATGCTTTTATCCAGATCATACCAATTTACAATGTATCCATTTATGCATCTGGATATTTTCCTGGAATAATTCCGGTCAGGGACCTTGTTCCACGATACAGGGTGCCACTGGGGACCAAAAATGTTTGGGTTACAAACACATGGTGTCGGCACTCGTCTACCTGCTTCCTCAGTATTGTTCAACATTTTACTCTATTTCCACAGCTGACCAATTACCTCCCAGCTCGGATCCAGGGGTATCCATGGCGACTTGCCTACAGCACGGCCGTACATGGAACAAGTCTGAAGACACTATACAGAAACCTGACTGACCTAGACAGTCCTGTACTGCTGGTGATCAAAGACATGCACAACCAGGTACACACATGTACTAAGTATGAACACCAGTGTCTCATGTATTTGAGATTGTATGTCACAGGTGTGTTTGTCTTCCAGGTATTTGGGGCCTTCTCTTCACATCCTTTTAGAGTTAGCGAGCACTGCTATGGGACTGGAGAAACATTCCTGTACAGCTTCTGTCCTGATATTAGGGTATACATACAAATCAGTCATTTCAAAGCACTTACATCAGCCTATATTCACAATCCTATGGTTTGCATTGCAGCTTCACGCACTACATGCAGGGTGCCTCTTTCCTTCCAGGTTTTCCGGTGGAGTGGAGAAAACTCCTACTTTGTGAAAGGGAGCACAGATTCTCTCCAAATAGGCGGGGGCAGGTAAGTTCTCTCTGTATGTGTGTGTGATACGTGTGCCATAGGTGTTACTGTCGTTGACTAACATTGACCTGTGGGTGTCCAGGGGACACTTTGGCCTGTGGCTGGATGCTGACCTGCACCACGGCTCAAGCAGACCCTGCTCCACTTTTAGGAATCAACCACTGTCTGCCCAGCAGGACTTTGACATCCAGGACTTGGAGATTTGGACTTTCCTGTAGCAATGATTTACTCTGCCTTTGGTTTACATGGTTTTGAATATCGGTGTGTCAGTGGCATATAAGACTGCAGACCACTGCACCTGTCTGAACAGTCAGCCTCCTTGTGCAGTTTCTCTTAGCTTGCAGCTTAATGCAAATGCATCAGAACCAAACGTAGACCACTACATAATGAATGATGGCACTAAGCAATGTACAGACCGAATCCAAGCCCCAATTCATCACAAAGAGGAAAAATTGTTTACTGGAAAGTGCCACTTGTTTTTCATTTCATATTTGCTGTATCAGATGAATTTTAAAACGATAAAACAGGCTTAAGGCCTTATTTGACCAAACTGAATATGTTTTAGTTAATTTAGTGGTTGTTTTATATTTATTTTTTACATGTAAATGTTTAATTGATGAATTAAATCATTTTCTCAGTTTCTGAATTTTCATCATCTTTTGCAGAGCTGGGAGTGCGATTTTTGCGTCCAAATTATTACTCTGTTTAAAATTAAAGCACATTCTTTAATTACACAGGTGAATATGAGTCTCTGGAAAAATAACATGCTACGACATTTTGTATTTTTTTTAAGTTGGTTTTGTATTGTGCTTGTCAAACTCATTGCTTATAAACATTTTACATAGTATCCTAACTCTCTGATTAGTTGTACAGGTAACAGAATGTCATATCCTGTGAACTCTTGTGTAATATTTGGGGTTTTCCTCTTCCAGTTGTTGATTTAAGCAGGATTGCTTTTTTCTCTTTCTGTTTAAATAGTTGATAGATGTATACTAATATACCCACACATGCTGTTTGTTTTGCAGTAATACCATTGTTGTCCTTGTGTGTACATGGATTACACACACACACACACACACACACACACACACACACACACACACGATCATTCATGTAAAATGTCCAGATTTTATAAAAACTAGCAATGGCCCTGGTTCTGATTTGGCAGTGTTCTGGTTCTGGTTAAATTCATTGCGGTTCCTGTAGAACCAGCCAGCTGTTACTTAGTCTTCCAAAAATACTATCATAGAAAAGGCTCTTGACTTTTCCAGCAGGACCAGAGAATGGCTTTGCTCTTGCATTTTGCTGGTATACAGAACTATTTTATGCACTATTTAACCCAGAGATATTATCGGCTAGATAAAAAGGCATTTGGTAGTTCTTGTCCAAAAAAGATTGTTCTGCAAGCAACAGAATATTCTGTCAAAGGTTTGTTCCAAAAACAAGCAACAATATTGTTTTTTTTCCCAGTGACAGTACAAGGTCATTGCACATCAGAGCCTCATCAGATCATGCTTTTCATATTCATTATGCTTTAATATCAAGTATCAAATTGCTGTGTATTTGATTTTCATGAAACTTTACTGTGCGAGACATTCCTACTACATTATCTTCAGGTTAATGTAGACAACAACTGCTGTCACTCAGCTTTGACGAATAATGGCAGTACGCATGAAGCTTTTCACATTCTGTATTCTCAAAGCCGTGTGTTGCTGTGTGTTGTTGTCAAAGTAAAATGCACTTGTGAAGTATTTGTGAAGCCAAAATTGTTCTATAATCTGTGGTATTGCCAAGATTATATTTATTGTGCTTTTGCTATGTTTGAATTAAACTACAGAATATAATGATCCAAATCCTTGGTCTGCTCTTTCATGTAATCACGGTGTGTGTTGTTCCTTGTCATTTGAAATTAGGTTGTCAATACAAGGAGGAATACTGGTGTTAGATTAATATAACCTGTAATGATCCCATATATTGCCAGTGGGGGGGGGGGGGGGGGGGGGGGGGGGGGGGGGGGGGGGGGGGGGGGGGGGGGGGGGTGGGGGGGGGGTGGGGG
>JAODKC010000043.1:17895700-17909141 GCA_026777985.1 Mormyrops attenuatus
ACCCCACCAGTGCAGTAAGACATGCAGCAGCGGGCTGAAGGTGCGTGAGGTGAAGTGTTACCAGGGGGTACATTTCCTGATTATGATAAGCATTTTAATGAAGCCTGTTACTCACATGCAGATCTGGAAATTAAGCTCGCCCACTCACCCGAGGCAAGTACGAAAAACTAAACACCCTCTAGTGTTAAGTGAAAAGATTGTATCTTGGACTATTTTTTAAACGGAACTAGCCCTCGAAAGTGAGATGTAATGAGTATGTATGTGATCGTCTTCTCCTACCTGTATGTATCTATTGTTTATACGAGTGCCATTGGCAACCGGAGACCGTTTCACTGTAACGTGTATAGATACTTCAACAAGAAAACACCTGATTCATATTCTAACAGAATGAAGCGCAACCGGCGCGCAGAGCAGCGCACTCCTGCCCCCTGCTGTCGTAAAAGGAACCGCGTCCCAAAAACGACGGTGTGTGACGCTCCGCTCCGTTTCATAGCAACGCAAACTTGCATGCTAAACGGCTTTGACTAGCTAACCAAGTTGTACTGTGAAACGGACATTTTTTAACGATAAATTTACAATCTTAAGGATTTCGAAACCCTGGAAAATGAGGCGGTCCGTCGGAATACGAGAAGCTGTGCCGGAGGAAGCAGGAGCTTCGGAAGAATGCGAGGTTCCCAATCATGCGAATAAGCGGTACAAAGCCACGCATGAAGTGTTTAATTGTGCTGTTGAATGTGACGACGAGACATCTCCAAAGCATTTTCTAATCCGGAATAGAGAAGCATAAAATTATAACATTGCTATTTCTTTTGCTAATTATTAACATGATGCGGGTGCGGTGACACTCACGCGTTCAGACTCTCAAACTCACACAAGAAATTTTACGGCAAATCTATATTATTCCATTATAAACTTTAAATAAGCGACATCAAAAGCTCGGGATGTTTCTCAGTCAAATCCTTATTATGTTTTTTTTCCCCCAGATATTTTATTGTCTATATCTCTAGTTGTCATAAATACTGAAAGCTCATAAAAGTGACTGCAGACTGCATTTTTTTGATCAACTTAACATGAATGTGTTTTGGTATTTGTTAATTTCTCAGCCAAACGAGACAAATATTTTGAGACTACCATCTTTTAGCTAATATCTGTTTTTCAGCCAAGTGTTTGGGGATTATTCCAAGCAGAAGCAGGAAATTAAGGAGGATAAAGACGTCAGGAGAAGTCAGAAGCAAGTGGAACAGAGTGAAAGGGTGATGATATGTATTCATATTCAATGTCATGCAAAAAGAACATTTAAACAATTTTAAATGCGTGTATGTGTTACATGAAGAGTGATAAGCAGTATATTTGAGTATAAACCATGTATATGTTTTTGTGTTCTAGAAATTGTTTAAACTGCAGAGTGATGGGACAGAGCTCATCACTAACGTTCAAGTTGCTGGGGACTTCAAAGAATCCCAGAGAAGAGCAGACCTAGAAGAGGCTTCTCAGCACAGGTACCCCACCTGTATTCATGTGTCTGCATGGTTGACTGTGTGTTTTCTTCCTGGGAATGACTTCGGACTCACAGTGTTAAGTGGTTAGGGGTAAATCAACGAAAAAATATAATTAATGCAAGTTTGTAATGATCTGATTTTCATACCTGTGTTGATATCTCCACATATATTGTGAAGAATCCAGAAGCTAGAGAACGAGGCTAAAATTTGTCTGGCAAAGTTTGAAGAGATCACTGAGAAGTGGGGTGTGGTCAGACAGAAGGTGGTTCCTCAGGAGCTGTGGGAATCGTTAAACAGCCAGCAGGCACTATGTAGACTTCTCCTGGAAGACAAGAACAAGCTCATATATGAGCTGCAGCAGGTGAGAGTGCTGGAGTTCTAATGTCCATGTCTGTGCGTCTGTTCACAGTGTTGCCAGTCAACAGAGTACATTATTGCCGATTTTAGCCTTCACTGATCATTCAGAACATTCCAAATTGTTCACCAGTCCATTTCTTGCAACCTATTGGTAACCTTTTGACATTCAAACATGAGTATTGAACAAAATCAGTTAATTGATTATTCTGTTACATTAGGAGCTAAAGGCAAGTGATGAACGGTATGTGAAGGACTTAAAGAAACAAGCAAAAGATGTCGATCTTTTGACTGAGAGAATGGAAGAGCAGATCAGGAATCTGATGGGGTCCTATCATGAGGAGCTGGATCAAATTGAGGTATTACTTGTAGCGTATTTTGTACACTTGTTTTTTAAACCACACTTCTTTGTATTAACCATGTATCTTGGTTAAAAAACTGGGCTTGTACCCATGAAGCTATGAAACTGCAGGAGGACACTTAAGAGCCTTTATCTAAATTATATCTCTCAGTACTGGGTCCTGAAATGGGCACTTTAAAACATGTGTAGTGGGTAAAAAGGCTCACTAGACAGCAGGAAAATAGTCCTTGAGGGGCAAGGTTTATTATGGGAAAACAGGAAAAAAAATATTCAAAAGGGGGTCAGCCTGGAGGCAGCTGTTCCTTCAGATAGGGCTGCTCGGCTAATGGCAAGAATCATAATCATGATTGTTTTGGTCAATATTGAGATCGCGATTATTTTACCCCATTAATCATCGATTTTGGAAATATCAGGCATTTTCTTGAACTTTTAAAGTAACTTGTCTTTTTAACAGTGGATTTCTTAGAACCTTAAATGTAATTCAACTGAGAAATAACTAAAAAAAGGGGTCCAGAAAGAGGTGCACTGCATTTATTAGACAGGACAAAACGAAGGCATCATTATGAAATGAAATGTAACACAATGCAGCCTCTCCCCAGGTTACAGTGTGGTTATGTTCAGATGAATGTATAGTTGAAAATATCATAAAACGAAAATGCATTTTAATGCAGTACACCTACTATTTTGATATGATAATCGTTGGAAGCCAAAATCGTAACTTAAATTAGAGTTCGATTAATTGCCCAGGCCTACCTTCAGAGAGGTCGTCTCCCAGTCTCACGTGCAGAGAGCATATCTGTATAGTTGGCTTGCCCTTTCCTTCACCCTTGACCTTCTTCCTCAAATGGCCTTGCAAACGTTGTTACAATTAAAGCTGCCAGTCATACCCCATTGGGGCTCCTTGCGGCTGACTGTAAGGAACCATGATTAGCAGTGGTGTTCATGGTGCTGATTGCCCCCCATTGGTGCACATTTCTGGACGCCCACCGTGTCACACGCAACACACTAACGTAGCTTTGAATGCAGTCAGTTGCTACACTAATAATCGTGATACATAAATTAACGTGTAGAATGCCTTTGAGCAAGAACGGAGGGAGCTCCTGAAGAGCAACCGTCAGAAATGGGAAGAGGCCATGAAGGGTCACCGCCATAAAGAGGTAGGAGTCACTTACCGCATGTTCTGAGAGTAAATTGCACTCTTAATAATGAAGACCAAATTAACAATTTAGTGGAAGGCATGTCTATAGTTAAAAATTTTCCAGTTCACCTTTAGGATTTTCATGAACATGCACTTTTCATGAACTGTCTACCTCCTAGCTGGAATACCTTGCGCAGAGAAGGAAGAAGGCAGAGGAATACGAGAAACAGATACAACAGTTAAGAATGGAGAATGCAGAGAAGTGTAACATGACACAGATCGACCTGGATGGCAAAGTGCAGGTGAAGTATGGAAGCTTGAGATGGATTGTTGGTTCCTAGGCACGGTTCTGCTTTCTGTGTTTAAAGAGAAGGCTAAACATCCATTAATATGTGTGAGTCTTCACTAGAGGAGTTTATACCTGCAGCTTATTCACACTTCTGGGAAACGCAATACGAACACAGACTTGTACAGTATATTATATATAGACAGTTTTCCTTTCATAAAAAAACAGGCAAAACATAGACCGTCAAAACATGTCAGGTGTTCTATAAAAATAAATAGATTAACAGATAAATAGTAATGATGTTCTTAGAGGTGTATAGCTCCAGAGTACAGACACTGTCCATTCATACAATGTATTCAAAATCTTCCAGGATTCCAGAATTAATCTGCCTCAACTGTGTTTTTGCACCCTGTTTTATCTTTTACTTCATGTTAATTGACAACATTTGTTGTTTATAATGTGATATTTGCATTGTTTTCCCCTATGACTAACATGGCAGAATTATTAAGTCATCTTTTAATTTTTCTCTCCTGCAAACTACTTTATAAAATATGTGAAATCCACTGTCTATGCAGTACAGCAAACCATGAATATATCACCTTTCCAAAGATGCTGGAGCAGCAGATACAGCAGATGAAAGCGACTTGCCAGCTGAACCAGGAGAAGCTAGAGTACAACCTCCATGTGCTGAAAAAACGGGATGAGGAAAACGCCGTCACCAAATCGAAACAAAAGCGGAAAATCACCAGGTACTTACTTAACCAAAAACCTGTTTTTTTTCCCCCCAGGAATCAAGTGTATTTTTTTTTATATTAACTGTAATTTAAAGAAAGACAGTCGGTACATTGAATGCCAACCAGAGACACTGCATGAAAATTCCTCAGACAAAATTTTTATTATTTTTTTTTACCTTTTTTTAACTGTACAGGAAATACAGTATACTGGTCTTTGCTTTGGCTGAACTCTTAATTGAGCTATTTTTGTGTGTTGATTGAATTAATAACAAATGTCAAATATCTTATTTGAGGCCAGACTTTTTCAGTATATCTGAGTTTTTGCCTTAATAAATGTCCTGTTAATTAAATTAATGTTTACATGTTAGCCAAATGAATAACTACATTATTAACCATTTAATCATTCCGATGAATTTTCATGAAAATATTGTTTTAATGATTTTAGATTCTTTTAGTTTCTTACACATGTAGGAGAGATTTGAAGAATCATTTTTAATTTCTCATTTTTAATTTCTATGTCATTTCTTACACACCTATCCTGGATGATGGTGTCATACTTATAGGCTTAGATATGAATATTAATCCAACTGGGGATTTTTTGCTTGGCTCTCTGTACATAATCAGGTCCAAATGCAGTTTTCAAGACTATGCTGTCTGCTTCAGATACATATGCAAGGAAATTTATCCTGATAAGACATACTGTAGCATTCAGTTGTGTGTACATCACAGAACATATTATCAATTATGAACTCTGATGACATTTACTTTTGTAAATTATGTACAACAAGTAAATTATGTACAACAAGTAATTTATGTATCTCTAAAATCATGACATTGTGGATGAGAGTAATAGAGTTTAGCCTTTGTTTAGCCAATCAATCTGCTCATTCAGCCATTAGTTATTATCTCTTTGATAATAGTAAGGTACTAAAAATTATGGCTTTGGTAGCATCCTGTTGACTGCAGACAATTATTTTTCCATTAAGACATGTATGATGTCCACCATTGTGAATGTAGGACCTGTTTTTTTTTTTTACTGACTAAAAATTTCATTGTTTCAACCCACGCAAGACTTCAGGATGTCATGAACAACCTCAAGGTCAGATGTGCCAAGCAGGAGAAGCAGTCTTGTGTAGAGAACCAGTCTCTCACTGATGACTATAGACGCATTATGCAGCAGTATAAGCACATGCAGAAAAAAATGAGGTGAGTGCCTCACAATACATACACCTGCATGTTAAACATATCAGCACAGCCTAAGAACTCAGATATGTGCCCTTTATGGGGACATTGGTTCACATCATGCATCCAAGTTTACCTGTCAACAGTACAAAGTAGTGTTTAATGTCAGCTGGTATTTTCTGCTTTGCCTTTCTGAGAATTTCGAGGCTTTGTTAAAGTTTCGTATCTCTCCTGCAGGCACTTTGTAGCTACAGATTCTAAGAAGTTTGAGGAGATCTGGCAAATGAATGAGGCAGAGGTGAAGGAGCTGGTTGAGAAGGCCCTGGAGACTGATCGACTGCTGCATGAACAGCAGCTAGGTCTGGCCTGGGTGCAGCCCGATCTATCCTTCATGAAACGGTCTGACCAAGTGGCCCAGCAGGATCAGAGTGGCAAATCAGCAATGCAGGCAGTAGCTGATCTTCTGAAAGGGGGAGGCCAGGATGAAGCAATATCCTTCAGCCATGAGCGTGTAGGCCTGGAGCGTGTCGAGATAAAAGGGGCTGCTGAGAGCCCAGAAATCTCTGCAGACACTTTGAAAAGGCTTCTAGAGCTCCTTTGTGATGAGACGGTAAGAATCCAGCTCTCAGGAGATGTACCTCAGTAAGGTCATCAGAAACATCTGTTTTGGCCAACTATGTGAAACATACCAGGGATCTGTCTTAGTGGGTATGTCCCAGTATAACGTACAGTGTAGCCAAAAATTATCTGTATACTGAAAAAATGGTCGAAATGAAATTGAGGATATTAAAGAATAAACTTAAAACTGTCTAAAATGTTACAATTATGTGTGTTTCAAAGAAATAAGAAAAGTTTTATTCAAAACATTCTGGAATTGTTTTCAAAATGAAATTTATTGCCTTCAATATTTTTACACCTGGCTATTCATAGAGTTGAACCAATATGTGACAATGGGAGGGGTTGCCAGTCATGACGGAGATCATTTAACACAACATAACAGCAGGGGCTCCAAATAGGCAGGTAACTGGGTGCCCTTAGGTACTACGAGGAGCCTTGGTGGTCATTCCCCACACAAGCATTTGTAGGCTTAGTTGAGTTTTCCAGCATGGTTAAAACTGCTGAAATACCCAGTGCATGAGGTAAAGAGTCATTAAATTTCTCAATCAATATCCTCAATTTCATTTCCATTTTGACTGTTCCTTCACAGCATACAAATAATTCTTTACTACACTGTATAACATGAAGGACAATACAAGTCAATTTTTTCGAGTATGCAAGTATATATGTATATATTTTACATATATGTGTAACACTAGGCTCTCCTCCTGCAGTCAGATGCAGCATAGGATAGATATCCAATATATATCCATTATATATCTATTATATATCCATTACAATGTGGCCATAAATATTCAGGTCCATGTGTCTTACTTTTTCTGTGGTATCATAAACATGTCAATAGTCACATTTAGTTTTTACTTTCTCTCAGGGTTTTTTGATAGAGAGTAAATTTCTAAAACTCCTCTCCCCCTTGGAGAAAGATGAACAATCCCTTATGAAGCTGGATTCAATATTTTTGGTATGAACAAGTCTGCACACGACTCTGTACTGATTATTTAATGTTTAGGAAATATTCTGACATAAATTATAATGAATGTTCACTGGATGTTTTAAGGCATTGGGAATAGAGAATGAAGAGGATGTGTATAAACTGGCAGATTTCTTCATAAAATACAAACATAAGGATGTGAAGGAGGTAAAAAAAAATCTTTGTTTGTGATTTTCTCTATAATAGAGGCAGTTTTCCTCCAGTGATAGATTACCTAAATTGGGCTACTTTTTATGATAAATACATTTGGAATGAAATTAATATTGTTACAAGTTAGCTGTCGGATTCCTCAAAATGCATTTTTGCCTTGTCATGGTAATCGCTCAGGTATCTCCAGAGGGGGCTCACGGTGAGTTTGAAAGAGCCCGCTCGGAATTCAGAGAGATCAGCATGTCGGAACTTATTCATCGCAACGATGTCCTGAAGGCCCTGCGGGCGTTCACCTCAGAGCACTGCAAATCCAGGTGTTTGTTAGCGGCTAATGCAAACCCAGTCATTACGACAGGTTAATGTATAACACATGAGTCACATCTCCAGGGTTGGGGACCAGTTGCCCATAGTGTGTGTGTGTGTGTGGGGGGGTGGGGGTGGTCCAAGTATACATTACATTGTGGGGACCAAATAGCCCCACAATGTTTTAAAAAATGGTTATTTTGACGTTGTGGGGACCATTTTTTGGTGCCCACTAGGGGAAGTTAAATTTTTATAAAAATCCCAAAAGACTTGTATGTTGTTTGGTTACTTATGGTTAAGGTTACGGCTGGGCAAGGGGCACTGGCATCCAGGGTTGAATGGAAATATTTATAAATATTGCATTGTGCTCCTGCATTTCAAAAGTGAGTCTGCCCTCAGTAAACAGCATAGTGTTTTTGTGCTAAAATAACCTTCATCTAAAAATGTATTGCACCTCAGTGAGATGCTGAAATTCACTGTTTTCAGAGAGATCCATCAGCAGTCCAAAAGCCTGAGTTTTCGGGAGAAGGACAACTCAGAAGATTCAGCCTACTGGGAGGCCATGGCCAATGTCATCCCTGCATCCAGGCTGAAGATCTGGAATGCACTGGAGGCTGCACTGGAGAAATACTAGTAAGTAACCCTGGTTGAATTGGGTTATGAATTTGTCTATTCAATCAGTGAGGAATTACATTTGTCCTAGATTAAAGTATTTTCTTTTTCTCATTTTGCTCACAGTTCCGTTCTGAAAGAGAGGTCTAAGCTTCTTGGGGAAACACAGGGTCTGCAGCAGCAGAACACCGAGTTGAAGATGCTACTGAACCAGTACATGAATGCCAAGGTCAGAACCTAACCTTACAGCATTATATTAGACCAAGCTAATGGGACAGCTTCTTTCCTTCAACTGTGTAGGCAGCATGTCTTCTCTGCCCCACCATGTTTTATAAAGTATGGAAAAACTCCTTTAAAATGCAGAATAATAGTCAAATCTACAACACTTATAAAGTAGTTTGGATTCATTGAAATGACTTGAAAAGAACGTAGACTTCTGTATGACCTCCACTGACCTGGATAGCATAGTGTTGCGACCACAAGCCTCAGTAAATATCCTTCTTATTTATGCTTCCCATAGACTGTTCTTCAAGAGTTCAACTGAGTCACCATCTTTGAAATGGTCAGTGACAACTACTCGGATTTTCCAAAATTTATGTTTTGGGTGTGTCTTTTTATTCCCTCTGGAAAATGACTGTAAAATGGTCAGAGACAAACTTGTGTAAAAAGACCATAATAAACTGTGATGTGATGTTATTAGCGTGGACAATTACATCAAAACAAGACCAGTACATTGAGATGTCCTGTAACTTCACCCTGATGCTGGGGTTTGCAGCATCTGGGTGAATTCAGGTTTGCTGTGGAGATGGGGTACCTACTCATTGGACAAAGGACTCTGGACATTGTACCACCTTCCACCAAATCCATATCCCTGTGAGATGGGATTCTCTGCTGTTGTGGCAGTGAAGACAAAATACAGATCTAACCTCACCGCTCAGCATGACTTGAGAGTGGCATCATGAAGCTTGAAAGCATGTTTTGAAAAATGTGAAATGAAAAACAAGCTCCTGTAGCCACTAATGCAGAGATACGACTTTATTACAGTATCAGAGTTATGTGGTTATAATTGTTCTGTTTTTTGCATTTAATTGTTCAAATTTCTGGCAAAATGACTGCAATTCTAAAAAATGCAGATGCTTTGGAGCAGTTTCGTAAAAAATAAATAAATAAATGTTTCCATAACTTGCTTCTTTACTTGCACAACAGGAATTATTGAAAGAAATGTGAAATGTAATACGCAGCACATCTTCTTGATATTATTACAATAAAATAAAATAAATCTTGACTCATTCTGTTTGTAATTTTCCTAATATTAATGGTCGAAAAAACAGATTATGAGGGAGAGGGCGGCATTAAAGTTCTGCTTCCAAAGGGGGGTATAGTGGAACAAGTCGGAGAACCAGTGCATTAGCCGACATGGCTGTTGTACAAAGCGATGTACAAGTGAGGCAAACAGGGATGAACCTCAGATGGGTGTGGAGATACAGGTCCAAGATTGTCATGTTTCCTGCTGGACAAGAGGTTTGTATTTATGTAACAGTGAGTTGCAGAGAGGAATATTCTGGCTGTTAGTGTGTTACCCAGACCACTAATGATCAGAACTGGTGGTAGGGTGTATAGCCAATAGGGATACAGGATTATACATTTCGTAAATCCTTTATTGCAGAAGCACACATTAAGATGACACAATGCAATCCCCTAAGCACCCAAACCAAACCCTCTACTCCAGTTAAATATTGCAGAGAACCAGGTCACACTGGTAACACAAGTAGCACTGGCACTGGAAAAATGTTCAAACAAATCAGAAAATACAGGTACTCAAATTTCAGCCTGTGTCCGCCGCTATCATGAGGCTTCAAGTTACACAGCATATAAGAAAACTGTATGAATATTTATATAAGCATGTGCTGATACTTGTTTTTGCACAGCAGCCACCAAACCCTTCTGATCTCAAGCTCCTACTGGGTCTTAAGTCGCAAGTAGCAAAACAGAAAAACATAAAGCAAATATTAAACAAGGAAAAGAAGGAGTTCTTCACCCTCACAAGACGTCCCAACTAACAAAGAGGCTAACTGTTAACACATGCCTGAGCCACAATTCTTATATGCCTAAGTAGTGGCCAGACACCTAAACTACCCAGTGTCACTGGCAACATACATACCAAACAGTACAGAATACCCTACTTTCTTAAATGCAGATGCTATAGTTTCACAGTTGTGATGCTTTTATTCTTAAATACCTTTAGAAATGGCACCGCTTAGTGGCGAGTGTTGGTACTTGCATCAATATGCTTTGTCTTTTATTGAATTGTCACTCTGGAGTGACAAAAGATATGACAAAAATGAGGAAATTATTGCTATGATGTCTGGTTCAGGGGCTCAGAATCGCGTCTTTGCTTTCTGCAGATGATGTGGTCCTGTTGGCATCATCGAGCTGTGACCTGCAGCATGCACTGGCACAGATTGCAGCTGAGTGGGGGGCGTCCGGGATGTGGATCTGCACCTCCAGGTCTGAGGCCATGGTTCTCGACCGGAAAATTGCCCTCTTCTGGTGAGGGATGAGGTACTGACTCAAGCAGACGAGTTTAAGTATCTCAGGATCTTGTTCTTACGTGAGGGAAAAAGGGAGCGGGAGATCGACAGACGTATCAATGCAGTGTTGGCGGCGGCAGACGATATGCCGTTCTGTTTCGGTGAAGAAGGAGCTGAGCTAGAAGGCAAACCTCTCAATTTACTGGTGGATCTACGTTCCTACCCTCACCTACAGTATGGTCATGAGCTCTGGGTAGTGAACAAAAGAATGAGATCGCAGATACAAGCAGCAGAAATGAGTTTCCTCCGCAGGGTGTCTGGGCTCGGCCTTAGAGATAGAGCGAGAGGCTCAGACATTCGGGAGGAGATCAAAGTAGAGCTGCTGGTCCTCTGCATCAAAAGGAGCTAGTTGAGGTAGTTTGGGCAACTGTCTAGGATGCCTCCTGGACAACTCACTGGGGAAGTTTTTGGATATGTCCAACTGGGAGAAGGCCCTGGGGCAGACCCAGGACAGGAGAGATTCCATACCAAAATGAAAATTAGCAACTCCCAATTCGAGACCACGGTGCTGTCTCACACCAGGGCCAATGCCCATGCCAAGCCTAAATTCTGGTCTGGTCGCAGCATTCACACCAACACTAACAGCAGTGCTGGGCCGTTCTGACTGAATTCAATACAAAACAAAGCATATTGATACATGTACCAACACTTGCCCACAAGTTATACATTCCACGTTTCCCATGCAGCATTTTCCCCATTTCTGCAAAAAGCTGCCAATTCAGGTGTGGCTATCTAATTAATACAGCATCATAGGTTATGTGTGGGGCTCATTAGATAACATTCAGGACACTAAAACATTTTTTAACTGTTTGGAAATTTCAGCTGGTATTGGACCCCTAGCTGAGTTACAGTGATGTCACCAGTATGCAGTGATGTCACAAGTATGCAAAAATACATCAAAATGTATCATGATACAAAATACTACTCTATTTAAAGGTGTATCAAAATAAATTTCAAAATACAGCCACCAAGCAAAATGTTTAAAAAAACTACTGTAATATACTGCCATCTACTGGCTGCAGTAATTAATATGGTGAGAGTGCGATTTATATTGTCCCTGCCGGGTTTCCGTAGTGGTGTAACCAACTATAATAAAGATGGCAGATTGTTAAGCTGTGAGTGTGCATCGGGTCCTTTTATAAATACGTTACAACTGTAGCATTTTGTATTTTAAATACACATTTGAAATACGCGTATCAGAAATACTGTACATCCGTGCCAGTGTGCCCTGGTTGTGCCGTGACAGTCACACTTTCTTAGATACAGTTGTGGAAGAACATCCTAGAACATACAAATTTGCCTTCTCCATGGCAACTAAACTGTCATTTGTACTCACAGTCTTCATAATCAATTTGTGATCAATATTGTATTGCAAATTTATATGAATACAGTGAATTCAGTAATTTGAAAAGAAAAGCAAAGATAGCAAAGAAGAAAAAGAATGAAAAATAAAGAAAAATTCAACTCAAAATTGCAAATGACACAACCAATAGGTGTTATTATGCAGTATGTATGTGAAGATTGAAGATACATACTGTACTTTACCTTTCATGGTCAGCATGTCTTGTGTGTGTGTGTGTGTGTGTGTGTGTGTGTGTGCGTGTGCGTGTCCTTTTGTATGTTGCGGAAAGTTAAATTAATACGTTGTGAGGTAGAGATGTAAGAGACAAGAAGGAGCTAATGAAAGATTGATTAGTTATGAATTCCTGAAGTTTGGCCCACAGATTTTTTGCAATTCTTTCTATGAGTGCCAGACATCTTGCTAAATATAGTTTCGAAGCTGAAAAATTAATGCAGAGGTGGCGTCCGAATTCAGGAACTGCATCCTTCAAAAGATACAGTCTACGAACTTTTGTAGGCTGCATCCTACGAAAAATCCACACAGTGAATCTTGGGATAGGTTAGGCTGCGAAGGAGCCTTTGGGTGGATGCAAAAGAAGGATGCATTTGTAGGCCGCATTTGAAGGAGCCTTTGAAATGGGACAGCCTTGCTGCACCTCTGTGACACATCCGGTCTTCAAACGCAGCCCCAGAATTCAGACGCAGCCAGAGTGCATTAACTGCTGGCACTTCCTGTTTTTGTGATTATTATTTGTTCTGTTTTTGTGGCTATTTATTTTACTTTTCTTCTTGAGACATTAAACTTTAGAAGCTGGTTCCAGCTACTTCGCAACATGTTACGACAACTAAAAAAATGTATTGCTAAAAAAATATAAAATATAAAACCAAAAAAGCAGTGACAATGAATTGCATAAATGGGATATAATTCTTTACAATTTCCACAAATAACTGAAATATGCAATTTCTTTTTTCCCCATTTCAATATTTTCAAAACACATGCAGTGTAACAGTTCACTCCCATTGTATGAATACCATGAACCAGTTGGGATGGGTGTTCCACTGCGCAATTTTGTCCTTCTTGACCACTGCATATTCACTCTCATTGGTTACCCTCTCTTCTAAAACAATAACATAATCATCTTGTTGACCCTTAGAAGCACCTCTTTGCCGCTAATTCCCAGATGCTTCCACTGCAGCAGACCAGACTTTTGAAAGAGTTCCTGTTACTATATGCCAGTATTCCTGTCACCCTCAGTCACTTTGTACTGGTTACTCCTCCAC
>JAODKC010000043.1:17944109-17954841 GCA_026777985.1 Mormyrops attenuatus
CATGAGTTAAGAGTTCAGGAGTCTAATGGCTTGAGGAATGAAACTATTACAGAATCTGGCTGTCCTGGTCCTGATGCCGCAAAGCCTCTTCCCAGAGGGCAGCAGGGAGAACAGTCTGCAGTGGGGGTGGGCGGAGTCCCTGATGATGTCACAGGCTCTGCTCAGACAGCGTTTGAGTGCAATGCCCTGGATGGATGGAAGAGAACTCCCGATGGTCCTCTCTGCAGTCCTCACCACTCTCTGCAGCGATTTCCCGTCTGAGGCCTTTGAGCTGCCAAACCAGATGGAGATACAGCCGGTCTGCACGCTCTCTATGGTGCCTCGGTAGAAAGTGGTGAGGATGGCAGAGGAAAGGTGTGCTCTCTTCATCCTGCGCAGGAGGTGCAAATGCTGCTGAGCCCTTTTTACCAAAGAAGTTATGTTTGGTGGCCAGTCCAGATTTTCGGTTATCTGCAAACCCAGGAATTTGATGCTGCTGACCACCTCCACGGCATTGTTGTCAGTGACGAGTGGTGAATGACTGGGCTGTTTTCTCCTGAAGTCGATGATCATCTCCTCGGTCTTCTCGACATTCAGGATCAGGTTGTTATCCCTGCACCATCCCACCAGTCGCTTCACCTCCTCTTTATAGGGCAGATCGTTGTCGTTCCTAATGAGACCCACCACTGTTGTGTCATCCAACGTAATTGAGCTACACATGGGAATCTGTTAATTTTAAATATATATGTACACTTTTTAAACTATTATTGTAACTGTATAGCCATATTTTGAATATAATTTTATGATATAATTTTGTACATAACATCCATTGAGTGCATACTCAATGTGAGTTATTACTAAGAAATAGAAAAGACACAGTCGGAATGACAACAGTGTATTCCCTAGACAGCTCTATCACCCCTCCCCCCATCTAATCCCTACTCCGCTCACCTCCCAACCCCAACAATTTCTATAATTTCTAAATGTATCAACTGAAAATGCTAAAGCCAATAAATGTGTTGTAATCCAAATTCTTTGCGCCGTGACACGCAATTCTGAAACTAAACTAAGCACATTCCACTTAAGTTCCATTTTGCACAATTTTCCCCCACCAAATCCATTAATTCTTTGTGTATGTCTAATGTCCATGACTTAAAATACCATTTATATTCCTTTTGTCAAGATATGTATATTCTGTTTATTATCGTTATATCACGATAAATTTTACTGAACAAAAATACCACAACATAATAAAAATATTACTTTATAACATTCAGACAATCATCTAACACCCCATAGTTTGAGAATCGCTAACCTGTTCAATGTTCCTGGGAAGTCTGCAAAAAGATCTACAGAAAATGTCTGGATAGCAGATGGCTGTGCTCACTTGCGGCAGCCTCCCTTGGCCCCCTCAGCTGCCACTTAGTGCTGCCTCTTCAGTTAGGGGTGATTTGTCTCTGATATATCAGGCAATGAATTTATCCATGTAAAGCTTTTTCGAAGTGGTAATAAGGTCCATCCATGATCAAATAAAGCAACTAGACTACTAGAATAATAATTTCAAATAGAGTTATCCTGTTCATTTGCAGTCACTAAGCACCATTACTTCAATTCTGGTGCATTGTCTCAAAATTTTAACAGGTCCCAATCTTCACCCATACAATGTGTCTGTAAAGTTTAGAAAAGTTCAGAAAAATAGTTCTTGAGTTATCATGCTAAAGATCAAACATCTGAGACTGCCCTACTCATTGCTATGTGTGCTTCTATTTTGTTGTGATTTGTCTCAAAATTTGATCATGTTCAGATCTTCACCATTCCAAAGGTAGAAATAAATATGTCAAATACTTTTTGAGTTATCACTAATGGGCTGAACTGCCTGAAAGTGATCTTTTTTGGTTTCACTATGTGGCATTGCTTCAATTTTGGAAATTTCATCAATTTTAGTTTGTGACCCATACAGTCAGCAAATTTTGAAAAGCACCCATAGACCTACTTTTACAGTTACTGTGTTCACAAGACCACAGGCAATATGTCTCAAAATAAAGTACAGCGTAGGTCTTTATCCATATAATGTTTTTGTGAAGCAGTAGTAATTTGATTTAATACATTCACAATGTCAAATGTCATCTGCTCTCACCATTCTCTTTGCCACTAAGAGGCATTGCTTCAATTGTATGAGTTGTCACAAAATTTGAAAATTTCCATTTTCTCTCCCATTCAATGGGAGGGCCCCATTTAAGTACAAGCGCACTGAGAACAACTAGTATTTTTGGTATTGCACTTTAAAATATTCACATCACTCTTCATTGGGGGGGCACAGGGGTTCAGTAGGTAGTACTATTACCTCACACTTACCAGCACGAACCACATACTCAGCATGTGTCCCCACAGTATCATTCTTCCTCTAAGCCTAATCCTGTCATTTCCCCTGTCGATCGTTTCAGTCTATCCCCCTTTCTTTGCTATGAAACCAATTACCCCAAAAGAAGTCTTCTTTCTGTTCCTTAATTCCTACATCACGTGGACCCTCAACTGAAAAAGAACTTTCAAGTGCTGCTGAAATTCAGGAACTGATACCGTATCACGGATGCTACTTTATTCATCCCCATGGGAAAATTATCTTTTCATCTATCCCATATTGCTCTCCATGAGAGACACAGACACATGCACAGATGAGAGCAAGCTTGAGGGTGAAGGCATACGGTCAGCCATTGTGCATTGTCTCCGGACAATTAGGGGGTAAGGGTCTTACTGTAAGACAGGGGTCTTCAACATAGGGTCTGCTGAGGAACCTATGGTTTTGGAACTGGCCTGCCACCGCTGCAGATGCTTTCTCATTAAGATGATAACTAAAAAGTATTTGCTGGATCATTTTCAAACTTTGCAGAGGCAATTATTCAATTTTGAGACAGATCGCCCAAAAAATTCATGGAGCACCGCATATTGATAGCAAAGAAAAGGGCAGTTTTGACTCTTCATCTTGTCAGAGATAACAGAAAAAGTTTGGAAACTACCCAATCTCATTGAGCTGGGGGCAGGGAAGGCCACAGGGACCTGTGGTATCTGGGGTGAACTTCTCCAGGCTGGTGGTACGGCTGTCCACCTGGCATTGCAGGCAATCTTTGCTTCCACTGGGGAGTCAGGCGTCATCCTAACTGACTGAAAAATGGATATAGTCCCTATCTGGAAAGGGAAGGGTGATTGCCTGGATTGTGGCAACTATAGGGGGATAACACTGCTTTCAGTGCTGGGTAAGGTCATCCATAACAGGATCCGTGATCACTTGCTTGCCTGTCAGTGACCGGAGCAGTCTGATTTTACGCATAAGAAGTCTACCATCGACCGTATCCTTGCACTGAGGGTTCTCATCAAGTGCAAGGACAAACATCGGCAGAGGTTCTTTGCAGCTTTTGACGATTTTCGTTAAGCGTTCGACTCAGTTGATCGAGTTCCCCTGTGGGACATCCTGAGACTTCATGGGATCCCCCGAAGTTGCTGGATGTCATGGCCAGCCTGTACACTGGTACTGTGAGTGCTGTGCAGAGTGGAGGGAGAACCTCTGCGTTCTTCCCAGTTGATTCTGGGATTCGCCAGGGGTGTGTTCTTGCTCCTACTCTGTTCAATGCTTGTATGGACTGGGTGTTGGGCAGAGTCGTAGGGTCCAGCAGCTGTGGGGCGTCCATTGGTGAAAAAAGATTTACTGATCTTGACTTTGCCAACGATGCCGTGATCTTAGCGGAGTCAAAGAAGGCTCTGATTGGGGCTCTTGAGAGACTGAGCGAGGAGTCTGAGTGTCTGGAATTGCAGGTGTCCTGGATAAAGACCAAGATCCAGCCATCTAATGAGTTCTTAGGCACAGCCATCAGCAGTGTGTCTGTCTGTGCGGAGAATGTTAACCTTGTAGAGAGATTTACCGACCTCAGCAGCGACATTCACGTCTCTGGTGACTTGTGGCGCATTTCCCTGAGGGTGATCTGGCTCGCAGGATCCTCATTGTTGAGGACCCAAGCAGCTGGACCAGGCCAAGGGGACGCCCACGTAACACCTGGCTGCGGCAGATGGATGGCCATTTCCGGAGGGTGGGACTAGACCGTGTATCTTCCTGAGGGATAGCCGGCCGGGATCCCGAGGAGTTTCGCTGTGTGGTGGGTGCTGCAACGCGCTGCATCAGTGCATGCTCCCCAACCTGACCTGACCAGTTTAAATCACTCATAAATAGACATGTTTGTGGGAAATTGATTTATTTTGAACTATTTATTTCTTCATAAATATGCCACCTATTGTAGCAGAGTTGAACACTGTTGAACTTTGGTCAATAAATCAATTCCCCTCCACTGCATGCATACTGGGACAAGGACAATAGTCCAGTTAAATGGCGTAATTGAGCTATAACTGTAGCTCGACTTATCCGTGGACGTATACGTACTGATTGACGTCATTCCTCTTGTCAGCCTGTGTCATTCCCTGCACTATAGTCTTCCCGTTTAGATCCCTCATGGTCTATATTTCCAGTCTCTGTTCTTTGTGTTAAATAAACCCCCTTTTTTTCATCACGACGCTAGCCCGCAAGTCATTCGTTCTTCAAGTTGTGACAGCACTTACATATAAAAAAAGCATGTGAGCGGTAATGGAAGGATTTTGGCTGCAGCGGGATATTATTGCATTAGTGCAGATATTATTCCGTTATAAAAGTAAAATTAGCTACATCAAAAGTGTTGGGGTAGTTTGCAAACCCTACAGGCTGTTTACAAGGTAGTAAAACTGTACATTCATGTAAACGCATGTGCATGTGTGTGCAGTGTTGGCCTGAATTGAAAATTTCACGCCAGCCAGCTGACGAAAGTTCACAACCCTGCTTTTGCATACCGGAGTGGTACTGGACTCGCTCACATCTTGAAATAAATAATTTCTGTTTGAATGTGGATTTGGCTGCTCAGATATTTTTGCCAGGCTACAGTTCAAGCTAAATTTAAAAGGCAATTCAGATTCTTTTCTTCTTTGGAGTGAGCGGTGAGCGATTTTATTGGAGCGGCGTGCGATAATGAGTGGTGCGCCTGCAGTGGCTGTGAGTGGGGGGTGTACAGCTCGTGAGCGAAGATCGGAAATTCTCATCACTCCGCTCACATCGACTGCCAGAGGAAGTAAAACTTCCTAGAGAACTGACCTTTAAATTTCGACAGAATTAAACGACTTGCATGAGTATCAACTGAAAAATCTAATCATGGGGTTGCTGTGTACTGGGTTTCTTGTGTGGAAAGATGAAGCTGAGAAGTGTAAACAGAAGTCTGCAAATGAGCAGGCAGCATATTGCAGAAAGCAGAATGAACAGGGTAAGTTGCAGAGACCAGGGCAGACAGTGAAATGAAGGGCGATGGGGTGAAGGAAGTCAGGACATTGGTGTAAGTGTGACATGCCAGGGCTTTACACAGTTAATCACATGACTACCCTACTGTGCAAAATATCATAATATCAAAGATAAAAAGCTGTGGTCAGCCGCAACAGTCCATCCTGTCCCTGATTTCTCAAAGCAGATAGCTATAGTACCCCCCCAGCTGCCTCCCCAAACTTTTCAGTTGCTAAAACTGTAATCATAAAAACACAATTGCCACTACCTTCTTAAGCAGCTCAAATCACTGAAACAAACAGTGCTGCAACACTGCGCTAAACCGTGCACAGCATAGAGAGCCCACAGTGCGAGCCTGTCTGCATGCACATGCGGAGGAGAGGGGCCACGGGGCTGCCCTGCGGTGTAGGGGGAAGTCCGAGCTTCCCGTTTGAAGTTTAACCAAGTTTAACTTAAAATAGTAATGAATGTAATGAATGCTAAATTAGTAATGTATGTTTTGTATGCTAATGGAAGTTCAACAGTTACTGTAATACTAGCCAAAAGTAGGCTAGAGTTGCTCAATAAACTGAGTTCAAAGACATATTATAGATTTATTGAACTAGCTTTCGTTTTAGTAAAGACAAAAAGAGCTGCGAAACACTGGTATGTTTAAACCCATAACGTTTAAGCAGTAGGTTGCCAGTGGGGACTGTAGGGTGTGAGTGCAGCTTCTCAGCTTGGAAACTTGTAAAAAAATCACCTGTGCCATACAACCATGGCGGAACACTGTCTGAGGAACCCAGCTGTTCTCAGCTTTGAGAACCAGCATGCAAAAGCACTTAATTTGGATATGCTTGTGAAATGTTCGAACAGCCATTGCCTTAAGCTGTCTTAAAAAGTGTGGTCAGACATGACCAGAAGGGTAGTGCAGAGCCAGCAAGAGTTGCACATTTTTTTGCATGAACACTGATCTGTTGTTCCTACTGTGGATTAAGATAAACTCGGGGAAGTGTGCATTGCAATTTTTTTTATTGTTTTGGCGCATTTCATGAAACATACCTAACATTCTGAAGATCATAAGAGCATTTCTCAAAACAATTCATGCATACAGCAAAGCACTATGGTTTCCTGTACTTACCCAAAACAATTAACTTATGTCTCAAAAGCAAAAAAATTCACCAACGGATTAGTCAGCACCACCAAAATGAAAAGTACAATCATCATCATTTAAACAACGAGAGTCAAAATGCTTAGATATACTGTCAGTTTGTCAGTATGAATATGCTTGTCACTGACCGATCATTTTTTTTTTAGCAAACTGATACAGTTTTTCTTGATTTGCTTTGGAGCAATTCTCAAATGATAATTAACATTTGCAAAATAACACGTGTAATCCTCACTTCTGCACAGCAGAACATCATTTCTCTTTGCTTCACACAAATTTCCAAATGTTTTACTTCATATATACAAATAATTTTGTACAAGTGTCATCATTTGACATAATTTTCAGTTGCTTTAACCTTGGTCAAAATTGATTAGATGTAGTTTTCCGTTGTAATAATTTTACACCCCAAATCATATATGTGTATGATCATCGTGTTAGCCACCCCATGCAAAACAATTAACCAAGCTGTCAAAAGATATATTCCATGTATTGCAGTGATAAAACATTGTTCTGTTTTCGGTTCCCGCAGTACATGTAGTTATTCTTGTATTGCCATTTTGCTGTATTTGTGATAATACAGTGCTGTGTGCTGCGTAACTTTTTTGTTTGTTGTTGTATTGTGTCTTGAGATCTGAAGAAGCGACACATGATGCCCATGAACTTTACATACTGTAATGCGAAGCCTTGTAATGTTGAAATTGGTATCTTGGACATGAATCAGCAACCGTTTGCTAAAATAAGAGATCAGTTGGAGCCCAGGAGCCTGCTTACACAGACATACTGACAATATATCTAAGCATTTTGACGCTCATGGTTAAAATGATGCTTATTATAGAGTGGGGACGGTTGCAACATGGTTTCTTCATAAAATCTGGAATGAGCTACAATGATGATGTTCATACTGCACGCGCTCAGTTAGCTCCTCTTCCTTCCTGGAAGAAGGCAGCCACAAATCACCATTACGTCTGCAAAAAAAAACTTTTCTGGGCAAAAAAGTAATTTTATTAAGATTAAAGTTTTTGACATGCTATCTAAATCATTTGTGTGAAGCATTGTAAAGTCATATTTATTCAGTGTTTTCTTAGCTTCTAACAGGCATAGCTAGCATGTGTCAAAGCTATTGTGTCAAGCTGTCACACATGATCGTCCAACCCCTCTGTGTGCCACGCCCACCTCGTTAACCTCGTGTGGAATCCTTCCGTTTTACCAGCTGTTCCACGTTTCCTGCCTTCCATCTTGTATATTTCAGTCTGCGTTCAAGTCTGTAGCCCCAGTCTTGTCACTCGTGCTGTACTTTGCCTGCCCAGAATAAACCCTGTCGTTTGGACTTCTGCCTTTCTGCCCTTGATTCCCCGATCCCTGCTCACTCACCCCGACAGCGTGCTGTGACACTAACGTATCAAGTTTTCTCATGGCTGTCAATGTTGTAACCATGCCATTGTGCTGTTGCACTGATACTGGAGCCATTTATATAGTCTGATACAGACTAATTTCCTTCTCTGTCAATATCAATGGCCTATTGAGATTTATAAAAGAGGTATTCATGTTTGTCAGTAAGAAAATAGAAAGGAGATTAAAGATTTATGTATGACATCTATAACAGTTGAGGGGGGAGTATTTTAGTGGCAATATATAATAATAATTTTTCATATTTGAAATGAAAAGATTGGTAGGTCTTGGAATACAATTTATGTGATGCAACACAGGAAGTGCAATATTAAAAAAATAGAAATTTCATTGAAGTAAAAAAGCCTTTTATTGAATACAACAGAATCAATAATGCAGGACGTTTCATGTAAAACTGATAAACTCCAAAGCAAAGTACTGATAGAGTCGAGTGTAAAATAAACAAATTCCTCATACAGTAATGAGTAGAAGGCAGTTTATTGACAAGCAATATGTACTTTCATCTAATGAGATCATTAGCAGGGTAATTTCAGCAGTGATAGTTTGCCGCTAGTACAGCAGAAAACACCCAGTAAAGGAGACCAACTGGGTCAGAGGGCGGTTCCTGGGAAGGCAGAGAACAGGCGTACCACTACCAGGAGCAGAAGCT
This sequence comes from Mormyrops attenuatus, assembly GCA_026777985.1. Classification (NCBI taxonomy): domain Eukaryota; kingdom Metazoa; phylum Chordata; class Actinopteri; order Osteoglossiformes; family Mormyridae; genus Mormyrops; species Mormyrops attenuatus. The sequence goes on from JAODKC010000043.1 coordinate 17,952,636, forward strand.
GTCCTGCAGAAACACACTGAAACCAGCTCCCTGCTCAGTAACATTGAAGACTGAGGTAAAATGTGACATTATTTATTATAACAGCAAATAAAAAAGACAATTCACTTAGCAAAAATATATAATCTCCCTTTATACATAAAAAACCCAAAGTATTCTCAAAGAAAATGCAAGGTCAACAGAAAATAAACCACTAAAGATCTCATACATATATACACAGCATTTCCCTTTAAACGTAACAAGCCTCAGAAAACCATAAGGAATGCAGAAAGATGGCAGGAATAAAACAAACTGCACAACTTGAAGATTGTTTATTATTCTCCTAAGTACCTTTTGTAAAACAAACATTTCACTGCAAGTCATACTGTGTATGATTGTTATCTGACTGATGAAAACTGAATATGATTTGAATTTGTTTGTGCTTTTCCTGGGAAGATTTTCATTGGTGTGAAAAAAACCCCCAGAGACGGAACAAAAGACAGGTCGTCTCCTGGCAGCCCATAGCCCCACTCACAGCTACTGAGCTCCTGCAGGACTGTCACTGACCTTTATGAAGCCCAAGTCCGGCTTTGTTAACGCTGCCTGAAGCTGGAAAGTTGCCCCCGCTTCCTTCACACACTTCTCTCTTGACCCCCTTTCCGTTTCCCCTTTTCCCCATGAACAGTTCTTGTAATAAATTTCAGTCCCCCCAAAAATCCTCAATACAGCCCCCACTTTCCTAAATCAGCAGAAAACAGTCAAACAGGACTACAGATCAGACGGCTTCTGAAGCTGAAAGACTCACATCCTGCATCCTGCCTACACGTATTTTGACTACAATACCCAGCATTCACATTACCTGAACAAATTACGATGAAATAGCTCCTCCTGTTATTTTTCAGAAGACAAACATTAGGCTTATCTCACTCAGGCAGCTCTAACACTTCATGATGTTGAGGTGGCTTTCCTACTGAGCACTTTAGAACTTCCTCACCACTGCATACTCACTCTCATTTGTGCCCTTTTCTGCTGAGATCAGCGGGTAAAACATGGCAGCATGATGGAATTGTTGATCCTCATTAGCATCACTTTGCTGCTTATTCCCAGATGCTTCCACTGCAGCAGACCTCTTATCTGGACCTTTGGTGCCCAGCTGATGACAGATGTTCCCATATGTTGCTTCCTCCTTTGGTTCAGGTGTGTTTAGCTGATCATCCGGCCCTGAGCTCTTCCTGTCCTCCACAGTCTCTTGTTCCACTGCAATTTCAGTTTTTCTCTTCTGGGTCTCTGTAGAATCCTGGGTTCTGAAGCCACTTCCAGATACATCTCCACTCCCAGGTTTCTGGGTTTCCTTCCTCTTATCTGTACCTTCCAGCCCTTTTTGAGTATTGACCTCTGCATACTCAGTGCTCTGAAAGTCCCCTTGGATAGTTCCTGTTCCCTGTTCAGTCCATGCGCTGTGATCAATGCTGGCATAGAGACTCTTATTTTCACACTGATGTGATGATATGGTTGTAAGAATGAAAGATGATGGTTAATGATGAAAAACTGGTGAGCTCTCTCAAAATGTGTAAAAAAAAAAAACTTGAGCTAAATATTTATATGTATGACATCAGATATATATATGTATATAAAAGTATATATAAGAAGAAATTAGGTCATGGAAATGGATTTTGAACTAAAGGAAAATAAATATCATACAAATTAAGCTTAAGTCAGATATTGTCCGTTAACTGACAATGAAAACATGGCGACTAATTTATCAAATGTGAAGTGATGTAACATAAGAGTTTGAATATTATTCAGAATATTATTCTGAAAAGCCAATTGAGTAGATGATTAATAATATTTTAAAAAGTTTCAGAGGAGTCAGCAGGGTGCAGGCAGCTGAAGACAGTATTACATTAATCTGACGTGGTTAGCTGCAGTCCTGTATATAGTATTATATGTAAAGGGTAACACTTCATTAAGTGCACCTTCGTAATACCTTTGTAATGCATTCGTAGAACATTCAGTGCACCTTAATAATGCATTCATTCATAAGCACATTCATAAGCAGCATATAAGTATAACTTAACAACCTAACATACCTTAGTAGCTTTAATATACATTAATGCAATGCTTTAAGATGTTACAGTATACCTACATGCTGCTTATGAATGTTCTATGAATGTGTAATGAATGCATTACGAAGGTGCAGTTAATGTAAAGTGTTACCATTTATTGTAAA
>JAODKC010000043.1:17957616-17982669 GCA_026777985.1 Mormyrops attenuatus
TCTCTCAGAGGCCGAATTCTCCTGTCCAAAACTGAAGGTCTGTCGAGACTTGTATACCCTGCTAAAGTTTTAGATGTGGGATAATGGAATAAAAAAAAAAAAATTTAAAAAAATTATCTCCAACATCAACATCGGAAAGGAGGTGTGATTCTGACAGGAAGTGACGTTTTTCATGACGTTTTTAACCAAGTTCTGACTCGGAGAGAGATAATCGAATGCAGGATAAATACAAGACATACACATGCTCGCGAGGCATGCCGGGACATGCAGATGCTGCCGGCGCTACAGTATTTGAATTATACACAGCTCAGTAATTTAATTTCTACAGAAGACTACTGTAATTTGAAACGGCTGTACTCTGTTTTCTCAATAAAATTCTGCAAATAGCGACGCTATCCGTTTACCTTTTATTCATGTAATAAATATACAAATGAAAATTAGATGGTAATCTGCCTGAGACATAAAGAAAAAAATACGTCTATAATGGTCATCCGTTTATAGTGATCAATTTCACCCAGACCGACGTGATCAGCGGTTTCCACTGTACTTACATTCACTGTCTAGATTCACAGTGCTTGAATTCTGCAGCCCAAGTTTATTCTCCGCCTGACAGTAATACTGTCCACTGACTTTAGTGATATTACAGGTGAGGTTCTGTGAATTTGAAACAACTTTAATTTCACTCCCAGTCACTTTATACCAAGTGTAATTCACTGCTGGTTTGGCAACACTCTTGCAGGTAAGACTCCAGTCATTCCTAATTAAGACCGAAGTGTTTTTAGGAGAATCTGTGGGAATGTTAAAGAAACATTTTAGGCAAAACCTTGGAATACCACTTAAATCAATCAAATACACTATCCATCAGAAACGCAATCTGGTAAGAAAATGGTAAGAAACGTTTCAGGCAAATGTCACATAAAAAAAAAAAGTTTTTGATCTTATTATTGGTCAGTTTTGTATTGCTTTAAATTAGTACTAAAATTTTCAGAGAAATGCACAGATTGCATCTTTAAGACTGTGATAAAAATACATGCAACAACTAGTTAAGTAATGAGAGCAGCTTATTTAGGCCCACCCCCTGATCTCATACATAATTCAGAAATTTCAGAAAATATGATCAAAATGGACTCACACAGAACGTTTAGAGTTACATTTGTGTGTGATGTCCTCTCACTGTTATCTGCGTGGAGCCTGTAAACTGCTGTACATTTGACTTCCTGCTTATGGTGGAGATGTGAGGCAGTAAAGGTCATAACAGAAGATACATGTTTAGTGTGATCATCATTCTCCTGAAATACAGTGATACTTTCACTCAGCCTGGGGGTCCATGACAGAGTCGGGGGCAGTGATGGACAAGGAGCTGGAGCCGAGCAGGTCAGAGTCACAGAGTCCCCCTCCTTCACCGTGTCCCTGTTTATGGTGATCTGGGGGCTGGGTGGAGAGTCTGGAAGAGACAGAGACAAAGTGTCACATGATTCATATCACACATGTCACACACACCTTGGGGGGGGGGGGTATGGGCTGTCCTGGGGTTAGGGACAAGCAGCACATCAAATCCACAGCTCTGAACAGGTATTGCAAATATTTGTTTTATTGATTAAATTTCTATTCATTTACTGTATACTCCAACATTAATCTGAAAACAAGGACACCAATTGAAATGTAAGTACATAATTTTTTCAATTCATTGAAAACGAATTATACCTGGTAACCATTTTAAATCACACTTTAATCCTAACACAATACATTTTAAATGGACAACATCAGCTGATAGAAAGACAGATACCTTTGACATCAATGTTCACCATCTCAGCAAAATTATACTTAAGTTTATTGATGCATTCAACCCTAAGGAAATAATCATCAGTCTTGTCCTTCGTAATATTATTCAGGACTGTGGTGCAGTTCTTCTCAGATAAATTTCCGATCATCTCTCCTTGGATGTCATTTTTAAGTGTTTCATTAGATGAAAACACAGTATTTCCTATCTTATTATTTCTCTTCCATATTCCGACTGGGTCTTTCAGATATTGATCATAGTCAGATGGAATCTGGAATGTGCAGGGAATCAGCACACAGGATCCATGCAGAGCTTGTATGTTCTGAGGCATCTGGACTTTCCAGTCACTGCACAGAGCCCCTATAATCATACCAAGAAACACCGCTGTACATTTACACTATAACACACATATGAGTATATGGGCATTAATGTTATAAATTGTAAAATATAATAATGTCTATTAATTGTTGTACACAAAGGAAACGTAGTAAGAATAGACCTTAATGAAGTTGGTCCCCTCCCCCCCAAGTGGCCGTGTCTTACCTTGCAGCAGGCAGCCAATGAGAATGAAGCTCTCTGCCCCTGTCATCACTCTCAGCTGAAGAGAAGCTGTTATACGAGAAAACACTTATATGTACACAGAATCTGTTAAAGTAATATTTTATACAAATGACTCAAAAGTTCATATATCATGTACTGAACATTCTAATGTAAAATGTTAGTGTATGGAAAGACAACGGAGAGCCAGCTGTACCAGTGTGTAAATGCAGGAAGGAAACAGACATTTTGGAATAAGTTACCCTTCTGACAGCTGTTACATGCTATCAGTGTAAACAACATGCAGCAGCCTTCAGATTAACAGTGCAAAACCCGAATGCTGTGAAAACTTCCATAATTAGCATTCATGTGGTGCTTGTAAGAAGTGGTCATGGCTTTCATACAATGAAGCTGTTTGACCGCAGGATCTGTGCTCCTATGTTGTTCAGAAACACACGTTCATTGCAGAAAGTAACTTCATTTAAGTTAATTTATGGAAATATTAAATTTGATGTATTGATGCATTTTTACGATGGAGCGTCAGTACAAACAGTAATCTAGAACGAGACAGAAGGCAGGAAATTCTGGATTAACCCCAACTATATGGTCTCCAGGTGTCAAAATTGAGTTGACACCAAATAGGAATAAAAACCTGAGCATATAACATTTATTTACCTTTCAAAATGTAGATGTCAGTTACTCTAAAAAGTGACATCTGCCAGGTTGAGAGCCTGACAGAAGAAAGCAAACTCTGCAGCAGGAATGTGTTGAAAATCACAAGTGATATTTTGTCAACATCAAACATCAAAACTAGGCGTGAAAATCAATATACAGCTTGAACAAACTCTTTTAGAGCAGCCAGTTGGCTTTAGAGCAGCCAGTTGGGTCGCATGGTGGTAAGTAACACCCATCATAATTTGAGGAAGTAACTTAATTTAATGTTAAACAGCCGGAAATTGTAAGTATAGTGTGTTGCTTCATTTTTACTGTTGAGCTTCACTGCAAGCAATAATCTCAATTTTTTGCTTGTGAAAATGCAATGCAAGAAATTATGTATCCATCCATCCATCTTCCAAATGCCTTATCCTGGTCAGGGGCCCAGGAGCCTGTCCCAGTCAGTATTTACTCTTCACTCCGATGCTACACCCCACACTCAGCTGTATGGCTCAGATGTGATTTGTGCACATTTGTTAAGTTGTACTGATAACTACCCATTGAGTGTTGCCAGTTATTTTTTATGTTTCATTGTTTCAAAAAGAAGGGAGACACGAGATGATTTTATTTCTGCACATAAAGGAGTTGAATAGTTTCTCCTCAGAAACAGTGTTGAACGTGATCACGTGATCAACTGGACTTCCCCTTTCAGGCTTGGATGGTCTGTGGTTTTTGTTATAAAAAGCAGAAAGCGGTGCACTGTATTAGCAAACTAAATTCCCAGTGCATAAATATTCTAATAGATAATGTATATTTATTCTTAGACAGACTGTATTCTTATAGATTAGTATATTTTATGTTGGAGACAAGAAGTTTGCAGAGCACAATAAAAGACAAGTTACACAAAAGAGGGGAATTTCTGACTGAAACAATGTGTGTGTACTTATCCTACAGATACAGTCATCAAGCTGCACATGTTTTCAACAGGACAAAAACAGAGACTCCGTGCATTCAATTTAAATATTAAAATATTAATATAAACAGAATTCAGACATCCTGGCAGAGCCTGACTTAATTCCTCTGTCACGTGTGACAATCCATCAACCTCCAGATCTAGAATCCAGTCCATAGTTTCTAGAGAACCTGTTAATCAGTCTCACCTGTTAACTATTACCGAATGTCTTAAATATTGCCATTGTTCAATGTTCATATTGTGAGTTTCTCTGTACATTTTCTGCATTTCTTTGTACATCTAGCCATTTGAATTCTGTTTTCTCTCAGCTCCTGTTACGACCCCAGTCTGTTTCTACAGTTTTGACTTTTGTGTTTCGCCTTTGTCGTTATTAATAAACAGACATGGATCCTGCACATGGACCCCAAGCCAGTTCATAACATCATCGGAAATGTAAATGCAGAACCAGACAGAAGACAGAACATTCTAGCTTATCCCACCTATATGGTATACAGGAGTCAACATCAAGTGGATGCCAAACAAGAAAAATAATCGGCAAATCAAACTGAGTATATAACAGTTATTTACCTTATTCTGAAGAAGATGAAAATGACGGTTTGTAAATGTCAGTGGCTCAGTCTGATGAAAGAATGCGGAGTCTGCAGTGGGATTGAGTTGAAAGTCACAAGTGATATTTTTCCATCCCCAAAACAGGCAGGGCAATCCGTATCACACTATGATGACCTTTGTATACGACCCCTAATGAACACACATTCAACCCATATACACTACAAGCTTTTACACCAGTGATTTGGCACCCTCCGTGTTAACACCCATCTGAATTTGAGGAAGGGTGGACGACGGCCATACAGGATGTCTGCCAGAGCTAATGCCTCCCACAGCTGATGACTCCCCACAGCTGATGCCTCCCCATAGCTGATGACTCCCACAGCTGATGACTCCCCACAGCTGATGACTCCCCACAGCTGATGCCTCCCCACAGCTGATGACTCCCCACAGCTGATGCCTCCCCACAGCTAATGCCTCCCCACAGCTAATACTTCGCCACAGCTAATGCCTCGCCACAGTGAGGTATTATGTTTAATAAAAACAAAATATAGATTATTTTTTAAGCGTGGCATGACCACCCCCACACAAATAGCTGGCCCCTGATGGCCACTCCAGTCAAAATGTTCTGCAGACGCTACTGCTTACTCTGCAGTAATATGTGTGGTGGTTTAGTGGTTGGCTCCCTGAGCAAGACCATTAACCTCAACTTGCTCCAAGGGGACTGTTCCTGAATTTAGAAAAAGTGTAAGTCACTCTGGATAAGAGTGTCTGCTAAATGCTGTAAAATGTAAATGTGTTGTGACTGTGCAAACAAATGCTCTTTAACAGCCAATGACACTACGAACTTTTTAAATAGAATAGCACGTGATTTTTTTTCAAAGACTAGAATGGAAAACTAGGGAAGAAATACATCCATGATGTATCTGCATTAAAGCACTATTTATTAATCAGCAGCCACGAGGGGGCAGCATTGCATTGATTATGTGCAACTTGTGAAAAAGGAGTGAAACTCTCTAGACAGCAGGAATTAATTTATATTGTAGTTTCATGTATGTTTGTTTTTTGGAACAATAAAATAAATATCAGTTTATACGAATATGGTCTGGTGAAGTGCGTTCAAATGGACCAAGAACTCAAGAACTCCGTACTCAAGAACAGACGTACGGAGGACAGTAGAAGTTCCCGGATGTCATTCTTGCCCCAGCTCAAATATAAAGCCTGATGTTGAACATCAGGACAGTGAGTCATCCAGTGGAAAAATGTGCACGTGGCACAACAATAAAATTCACCTCTTCGTTTCCACAAAACAATTTGATGATAGTATCAGTAATCAACAATAACAGTAAGTAAATCTGAAATCGCATACTTGTTTGCTATGTAGTAGGTGAAATATAGCATGCAATGTGAAAAGTATGTCAGAATCTTCAGTATGAATGAGTCAGTAGGTGAACGGTATCCAGGTTACATATACTGTGAAATTCCAAAGTGTTGCAACCGATAGATATTAACTACCCCACATGGGAACTGGAGCAGGGAAATTTAAGTAGAAAACAATATTCAGTTATGTAAGTTGATTCAAATATGTAATTTTTTTTGGCTTCTTTCACCTCACTCTTGTAATCAAATAATCAGAGTTGTTCATTTGTTTGTACTTTTTACATTCACTGATGTAAACAATGACCAAGAACAGATCTCTCTGATTGGATAGAAGTAATCCAATCTGGTAAGGCTGTCATGACAAAACCACAGCAAACAGTCGAAGCAGTCCTGGCCACACAGCACTCACAGCAGCCTCTGTTCGAGTCCACAGAATTTTATTTTTGGACAGATGCACAGAAAACTCAAAACTGAAAAATTTTACTGAACTGGAGTCGACTCCAAAACTTTGGAGTCTATTCTCAGTTCCTAGCCTGATGGAATGGAAGATTTTTTTGGAATTGACTCCCAGCCCTAGTTTTGGACTTTATGGCAGTCTTGTTGTAAGTATGAGTTGTCCGTAAGTCAGATGTTCTTAACTTGGGGGCTGCCTGTAGGACCATGACCCGTGGTAATTAATCCAGTCATGTCGGGGGTGGGAAAAAATTTAAACTCGCACCTTGCGGCCAACATAGGGTTTATTAGTCAGCAGTTTTATCATTTTAACGGTACACCTTGCGCTCACAGATTTTAAAGTGGGGGTTTAGCAGTTGGTATAATCCATCACACCCCTATGTACTTCGTTGAAAGACAACTCATTTTTGTTTTTTATTGCAACGACTTACATGTGCAAGAAGACTTGGAAAGTGCTGACCGTTCTGCTGATGAGGCTTTTCAAAATAAAGGTCCAAGCATTAAATGTGGTGTTAACCCAAAGAGCTAATTCATATTACCATAATAAAACCATCTAATGCGGCAGATTTATGTCCTGCCATTTGTAGAACGGGTCGCTGTTAGGTGCTCCTTGTTCCCGGCGGATATTTTCAGTGTCTGGGTGTTGCTTGAGTATCTTCCTGAGGCTTTATTTTACTGAAGTTTATTTTACTGCAATTTTCATTTGTACAGTAATAGCACAAGCCGACTGACTCAGAACAGAAATATATTGTGATCCGTTGGCCTACTCACAAAATGAGGCTTAGATTTTTTTGTTGTCATGGAAAACCAATATGGGGGTGGCATGGTGGTGCAGTGGTTAGTACTGTTGCCTCATACCTCTGAGACCAGGGTTTGAGCCTCTGCCTGGGTTACATGTGTGTGGAGTTTGCGTGTTCTCCCCATGTCATCGTGAGTTTTTCTCTGGGTACTCTGGTTTCCCTCCACAGTCCAAAGACATGCTGAGGCTAATTGGAGTTACTAAATTGCCCATTGGAGTGAATGGTGTGTGAGTGTGCCCTGCGATGGGCTGGCCCCCCATCCTGAGTTGTTCCCCACCTCAAGCCCGTAGCTTCCGGGATAGGCTCAGGACCCCCCATGACCCAGAAGGATAAGTGGTTTGGAAGATGGATGGATGGGAAACCAATATGACAGCAGTGATCAGGAGGGCACAATATCCAAAAGGAAAACAAAACAAAAATCTGTATCAATACTGTTTCCCCCAGCAGGCCACAGCACAGAAAGTGCACTGGCTACTATGGGCTCATAAAATTCCTTCCATTTTCTTTCCAGGAAACACACTTAGTTTGAAGAGAGGGAAACAGGAAAGGTTTGATGAAAATTTTGGTGCTTTGTATTGATGAGCTGTTTACGTCAACACACAAAGTGCTAATACCCAAAGCAAAATATTAATCAATCAGTTAATGTTTTACAAATCATTAACACCTATTTCTAACTTCAAGTTACTCTGGTCATGTTAAGTCCAGGAAATAAGCGAATGACCCATGTCTGACCCAGATGGAGTGGTGCCAACAAGCAGTAAGCAAACTTCTCAGGGGTACTGGCAGGTGGGACACGCCGTTAAAGATGCAGTCTAATGCCTGAGGGGGAAAAAAGCATGAATTATGGGAAACCGGGTTTAGAGTGGTTTTACTAGCATCATCACATTCATCTGAAGTGCTGAACAATCCAGTCCTCACAAAGTCAATGCCAACCCCGGCTGGCCTAGGGTGCTACTACTACTGCTATCCAATCACCGGCCCAGAGGCCTAACCAGCTGAGCCGCACTCCAGGAAGTCGCTGAGATCTACACCCAAAACCGCATATGTCATGGGTTCGAATGTGTGTCTAGTGGCTGCCATGCTTTGTGCAGCTATCATACTCTCTGGCAGATAGTGGACCCAGTAGAGGAAAATGCAAACTCTCAGAACAGAAATTCAGAACAGGCCTTTTGCTAAAACCCACAAAGAATGTGTTCTGTACTCATCCAAACCTAGACACTGTGTAAGGCTGACTGGAGCAGGTTTCGGCCCATATGAAAGGAGATTGTATATCTTTTACCACCTTAGTGGTATGGCATTATTTCCAAGTAAGGTACTCCTCATAAACAATTATCACACACGTGACAAACATACTATGTAGTGTGAGCCCCCCCCCCAATAAAACACCTGTTAGCATAAGCTAAATCATTGTTCACTAGACACTCAGGATGATTTTCCCATGGGCCCTTCAGTTCTGGGGGGGGGGCGGCATCTGCCCACCCACCTGGAAAATTTTATCGAGTGATAAAAGCAAAATTCACAACAATTTATAGGAACCTCCCCCCTTCAGGTCAGCAAATTTTACTCAAGGGAGCCCCCCCCCTCCCGTTGGTGCCCTCTCCTCCACCCCTGCTATGGAGGAAATATTTACTGCCAGGTTGAGAAAATTGTGGAAATCAAGATTTGAACTGAACTCTGACCTCACAGAGTAATGCAAAAGATGAAGCCACAAGATGGAGTGTGTCAGGCAACTGCAAATTTTCCCATAGAATGACAAGCAAATGAATCTGGAAAGGCTTAATGTCCTGGATTTATCAGAAACCTGTCAAGGGGAGATATTTGGGAACACTAGGACTGTTTTCACTTTGGTTTATATGATTTCACAGTTCACTGATGAAAAAAGAATCACAGATTTCTGTTACTGCAAAATTATTTTTCAGCTCTGATGGCGGATGTAAGTTTAAGTTTCAGTAAATATGTTTTCTTTAAAAAAAATCAAATGGCTCACAAATCTCTGACTTGTACCGGAGTCCCCACGTGCAATTTCCAAAGTCAAAAGTCAAAGTCCTTTTTTGTCAGCGTCATGTATATTATACCTGGAGTCATTCACTGAAATGATATGTGGTCCTTCTAGGTCGTAGGGCAAAATGAGAATTAGTAAATTGAATATAAATATAGATACTGAGATCCTGCAGATTTCCATCATGAAATAGGACCATTATTTAAATAGGACCAACTCTTTCAACCTGAAAAAGTCAAACATAGAAGTAAGTAAAATGAATATTAGAAATTATACTCATGGTCTCATCTTCTCCTTGAAAGGAGACTAAAAAGAGTCTAAAGCATTAAGTTTTAACTTAAATTTTGCAAATTTTGAAGATGTGAATTGAAAAAACAACATTTATGGAAACATTCAAATTTCAAAGAGAAACATTTTCAAATATCGCAGCAAACTTTTTACATTGGCTTGAGGTGATTTTTGCGGCGAGTTGGAAAAGAAGTGATTCACAAAACAGCAGTGGAAACACAGCTTTAGATTAGGAGTCTGCAGCTTCTCTGACCTCAAAGACTCTTAGAATTAAACTGCAGCCTGGCAGTTCATAGATGAAAGGGCATTTTGCAACAGGGGTATTAAATCCACTGTCAGACGCATCGACTAGAAGGAATTCGAGGGGGAACTGCCGCAAGTTTGAGGAAGAACTTTTTGTATTAGTTCAAAAACAAAAAAAAAAAACGACTGGAAAATCAATACTGCTCTGATTGCTATACAGATACACAGTATATAAACTGAAGGAGATAATGAAAAAAATCTGTCTTGTAAAATCAGCAGTGAAGCACTAAAACATCGGTACTGTAAAGATAAAGACTCATATTTCAAGTAACAAAGTATAAAATAGTATTTAATCATCCATTTTATTTAGCCAAATTAAACGACTTTGAACCCATAACACAAAAAAACAGGAAACGTTTTATCATTTAGATATTTTCTTCATATATTGCTATGCTGTCATTAGGTAGGCTCTACTGCTAGCTTACGTATCGATCCTTCCAGCTAGAAGTGAAGGACTAGATGCATATGGCCAGTGCCAGTATGCAAGGTGCCTGTTGTCACTGGCTACGGGCTCACAGACTAATATCACACAGGAGCACTGATTTGAGGTCTGAAGATGACTGTAACGCTTTGCTGAGGTTGCGAGGGTTGAGAGTCTCAGGTCCAGAATACGATGACAAGGAAACAAGTGGTTGTGGCCAATATGAGACAATATGAGATTATAATCAGGCCCAGAAGTCTATTTATCACAGCCAGGGCATGCAGTATCTCTGAGGGGAGGGCAGTGGTGTTCTTGGGAGCTTTGTATTGAAGTTACATACTGGCTGTTTCTCAAATGAAATGATCCTTTATTTACCATTTATACACTGGAATGCTTTTTTGTATATTCCATCTTGCTCTCCTGATTTTTTTAAAGACACACAGTACATGTACATAGAGGTAATACTGAAACTCAGGGTCTGAGTGCAGTGCCTGAGATTTTGTAACTCAATAAAATTCGCAGAAGTATGAACACTATACACGGCTCAAGTACACACAAAATATGCAGCGTCAGCAGTCCATCATAACCCAAAAGCACCTTTTAGAAAACAGGCCTCGAATGTCAATGACTGATTAAGTAACACGGTGAAAATGCAGTGTTATTACTTCAGTACAGGATTATTGGGAAGATAATATTAATTCATCTAGGTTCTAACCACTTATCCTGGTCAGAGTTGCGAGGAGACCTGGAGTCTGTCCCAGGCGGCACAGGGCATAAGGTAGGGTGACACCCTGGGTGACATTCGAGTCTTTCGGAGGGCAAGCAAGTATTCAGTATTATATCATTTTGCGCTAATATTATTTTATTATCAATTAAAAATATTAAAGTATTTAAATTTACATTTACAATCCTAAATATGCAGAATAAACTACCTTTAGTGATTTTGACTCAATTTCATTCAAGTATCACACATTTACTTATCTTGCCACATGGTGGCAGCAGTGGTCACTTAGTCTACCGCATCCATCTGCACACCATAGCAACATCATATAAACAAAAATAAGTGGAATCCCACATATGAGTGGATCTTTGTTTTACCAGTTTAAGAAACAACAACTCTAGCTATGGAGGCCACGCCCCCATATGTCCTATTCTTTTTACAGTGTGGCCATTGCATGATCTGGCCAAGCACTACGGACCTCAGTAATGTTCTAAAGAAGATTCAGGGCATCCGTCTGTGTTGAGTGGGAAACAATTTCATTATCAGCTGCTTGCCAAATTTTTGAGCAGCTGATTAATATTTCAGCTCCAAAATGGAGCAGCAGCAGGCAAACGAAATATTGCAAAATATAAAACCTGAAGAATAGTTATATTTCATTCGGACAAGCAGCAAAGACGGGGAAATGGTTGTATCTAGGGAAACAGCACATAGTCAGGAACTAGGTCATTGGGTAATGGAGGCATTAATATATCTCACTAGATCTTTAGTGTATATTCCTCTTTTTCTGTCCTACAGGTACGTCATTCAGCTCACATAGTTTGATCCTATTCAGAACATTCTTCACATTCACCAGTGACAATAAATCACCTTTTTCTCATACTCCTATTATGTTTGGGTTTAAGCCAACTAAGACAACCCTTTCATTTTTCTTTAAATATATTACTTAAGATGCCCCATTATTTCCATTCACATTTTATATAAAATAATATTAATTTTGTGTGATTATATACAATCCAACAGGTTATACCCATCATGTCTGAACACCTAAAGACGCGAACAGGTAAGAACATCCTTATTTTAGGCTGAAGTGTTTCCCTTCATGATGAATTCGCTGCTGCACTCCTTTCAATGCCCCTTAGCTGGGAATATCAGCCCTCATTTCCCCAAAATCTCCCCTTTTGGGAACACACCCACAGCAAACGCCCACACAGAACTGGACAAGACGGCAGTGATAAAGGCCTCTATGACCGCGCCCTGACTTTTTATTATTGTCATTATTCTTATACTTAAAAGTGGGTTATTTTCAAAAGGCCCATAAGCTTTTCCAGTGCAAGCAAAATGCCAAATAAGGCGAAGCATGATGACCCAGTCCTGATAAAGAAACACTTTTTAATGTGTGTTTTTTGAACATCAGCTCCATTGTGTGATCGGTTCAGCAGCGGGTGAGGTTATGACTAACGCAGAACTGGGCTCAGGGGTTTAATGATGACAAGAGAGCCAAGAATGTTTATGTTACTGAGCCACGTGGGCCATCGAATCTAAACTGAGATCATTGAAAATGTCATTTTCTGAAGTCCTTTTTAACTGAATGCTATGACGCAATGTGGACAGAACTTACTATTTCAAACACCAAGATCTACAGTTACAGGAATTATTATTGTTGGATGGTCGATGATTATTATTGCAAGGATCATTACACACTAAACAAAATTCTGCATAAATCACATTATGTAATGAAGTAATTTCCTTTCTGGAAAATATATTTGCAAATGTGATGAACTGCAATGCTTATAATTAATAACCTTAATGTTACATATACTAAACACTGACCAATAAAAGTGAAAGAACAAGTGATAGAGAGCAGTAATAACATATGTGAGGAGGGACTCTTACAAACAAATGAACACAAGGATTGGGGCACCTGACCATCACACCCACAGGAACTTCTATGACGTCCCATTAAATCCATAGGCATCAATATGGAGTTTGTCTCCCCTTTTGCAGCTATAACAGCTGCCACTCTTCTGGGAAGGCTTTCCACAAGATTTTGGACTGTGTCTGTGGGAATTTTTGCCCATTCATCCAGAAGAATTTTTTTGAGGTCAAGCACTGATGTTGGACGCGAAGGCCTGGATCAGAATCTCTGTTCTAGTTCATCCCAAAGGTGTTTGATGGGGTTGAGGTTAGGGCTCTGTACGAGCCAGTCAAGTTCTTCCACACCAAGCTCACCCAACCATGTCTTTGGACCGTGTATGGACCTTGCTTTGTGAACTGGAGCTCAGTCATGCTGGAGCAGAAAAGGACCTTCCCCAAACTGTTCCCACAAAGTTGGAAGCATAGAATTGTCCAAAATGTCTTGGTATGCTGAAGCATTAAGAGTTCCTTTCACTGGAACTAAGGGGACTAGCCCAACCCCTGAACAATGCAGTCAGGCAGGTAATGTTCTCCTGGCATCTGCCAAACCCAAACATCAGACTGCCAGACAGTGAAGTGTGATTCGTCACTGCACAGTACACATTTCCACTGCTCCAGAGTTCAGAAGCGGTGCGCTTTACTCCACTCCATCCAATGCTTGGCATTGCATTTGGTGATTTGAGGCTTGCATGCAGCTGCTTAGGCACAGATGCCCATTCAATGAAGCTCCTGGTGCACAGTTTTGGGCTTAAAGCCAAGGGAAGTTTTGAACTCTGCAGTTATTGAGTCAACAGAGCATTGGTGACTTTTACGCACAATATATGTGCCTCAGCACTCGACGACCTCGCTCTGTTACTTTACATGGTCTGCCACTTCGTGGCTGAGTTTTTGTTGTTCTTAAATGCTTCCACTTTGCAATAATACCATTTACAGTTGACCATAGAAATATGTCTGTGAAGATTCTCAGTCATCCAGGTGAAACTCTGGTGGTTGAGTCATGGCAACTGTTGACATGGCAACAGTTGACCATGGAATATCTAGTAGGGAAGAAATTGTCACAAACTGACTTATTGCAAATGTGACATCCTATGACAGTTCCACGCTTGAATTCACTGAGCTCTTCATAATGACTCATTCTTTCACAAATGTTTGTAAACCTGACTGCATGGCTAGGTGCTTAATTTTATACACCTGTGACAATGGGTCTGAATGAAATAGCTGAAATCAGTGATTAATTGGTGTGTCCCAATATTTTTGCCCTCATGGTGTACATCCAGAATCATCCCTTCATATTGGAGAATCACAATAAAATCACATCCATCCATCTTCTATACTGTACCCGCTTGTCTAATGCAAGGTCATAGAGGTCTGGAGCCTTTTTTGAAATCTATGGGTGCAAGACAGGGAATAACCAATGAGGGGGCGCTACCTACCCCACTGACAATGTGCAAACTCCACACACAGGGGGGCTGGACAGAGACTCAAGCGAGAGGCGTGAGGAAGCAATGCTTATCACCGCTCCACCATGCTGTCCGATCAAATCGCAAAATCTTTTTTAATGCCTATGGACCGTCTACACACTTCCTTTGAAGTTTCTCTGCATGCAGGACAAATAACCTGCTTTAAAGATTCCACTCTTGCACAAATTAGGTGTGTCATGAAATCAGAATGCAAGATTAATTCAGTAAGACATCGTTGTGATGCATGAGAGAAGGTTAATTAGCCACAATTACTGGCTCCGCGGAATATTACGGAATCAATTGGATACAATTCAACTGCATTTATTTTTCCAAACTCTCTATTTAAAGCCAGTGGAGCATTGCTCTTCATTCTATTAAATTATCTGCTGATGACCATGAAAAAACTAATTAGTCACCCCCACGCCATACACTTAATAATCAAGTTATAAGTCTTAAACTTTGAAGTCCAGCATAGACAAAAGGTGATGCAGTGTTTCTTTATGAGAGTATTACTGTGGGAGACAAGACATAACAGTAGTAATATACAACAAATAAACATTAATTTCAATAATACATTCATGTGGATGCCGGGATTCAGAGTAAACAATTGAAGATAATTTAATCCTAAAAGATATCAGAGACAACAAAGCTATGTCTGTATTTAATTTAGGGTTATAAATAAATAAATTTCATTTCTGAGTATTATGAATTTCAGTAGTTTAATTGCTAGAGAATGTTATCGAGCTAGACCTATATTAAAATATTCATCTGCAAAATGTGCATCTTCTCAACGGGCAGCCACTAGTCAAGGATGTACGGGAGCCCACCCCACACTGTCAGAAAAAGGGTACACCCCCACAATGGTACAAAAAAAAATTCTTCAGAGTCCATTTCTGTACCTTAAAGTATACTGAATGGTACTTTCACCTACAGCTAGGGTACAATTTGCAGACCCTTGATGATGCAGCCCCAGTGACAAGGTGCAAAGGTATGAATTGAAACTTTTTTTTCAGACAGTGCCGGTACAAGGCTGGGGTACACCTTAGATCAGTGTTTCCCAATCCGGTCCTCGGTCATTCACAGACAGTCCACATTTTATCTCTGGTAGGGAGCAGGGAGGGAATGACAATGTGGACTGTCTGACAGGGAGATGGGTAGGAGAAAAAACCTGGACCATCCGTGGGTCCCCGAGGAACGGGTTGGGAAACACTGCCTTTGATGGGATGCCAGTCCATCACAGGGCTCGGGAAGACACACTCTATGTGAGATTCCACTTGGCCTTAGTCTTTGGACTTTGGGAGGTAGCCGGAGAACACAATGAAAACCTATGAGACATGGGGGGGACATGCAAACTTCACACACACAGGGTAGAGATGGGGTTAAAACCCACAACCACTGAGCCACATGTACAGTTAATGTTTAGTAATAGTAAAATTCAATGGTAAAATTAAAATAGCAAAAAATGCTAAATAAGCCTGATTTCATATGTGCAAGTTTGGGGTTCAGTTTGCCCTCCTATGTTTGCATGTCAGGGACATTCGGGCACAACGGTTGCCTTCTTCAGTCCAAACTCATGTGTTCAGGTGAATTCTTTTTCAGCATGCCTCATAGTATGTGAGCATGTTTGCGCATTCTGTGAATCCTGGGAGTCCCTTACCCTGTGCATTCTGGGATTGGCTTCATGTCACAGTCCTGTAACTAAGATCCATAATATCTAACCTGTAGAGGGAAGCATTTAAAGACTTTCTGAATGAGGCAGCAATTATAGGGGGCACTATTTGGATATATTTAAGTACAGGAGAGTTGGGGTGAATGCAACGGTTGTTATTTTTACTGGGGGTGTTCATTATAACACCGAATTTGAGATCTGGACATTTTAAAATGTTATGATTTGGGAGATCTGATTATGACTAAAAGCCACGGTTTTATTCCAAACAACTAACTAATACACTAGCATGGTTAACCCCTTTTTTCCAGGGTATTTGCTCAGACGGCTGCCGCTTTGATAAAAGTGTCTGTTAAATAAATAAATGTTATTGTTCGCATCTGGAGAAAAACAACTGTGTTTAGTAAGGTTAGGGAGATTTGGGAACCCTCGCTTAAGAAAACTAAACTAAGCACAATCTGCAGTAATAGGTTTTTCAACCTGTCGGACTCACAGACACACCAAGCTCTTTGATCTTTCTCTGGACTCATTTAATTATGTACTGATTTCTCTCTTTTTACCTGGCAGTGAGGAGGTGGAGAGCAGTCACACTTTTACTGACCTATTTCATTGCTGAACAGGACATGATAAATGGCCCCAGAATCACAGCTGATTAGGGAACGCTGGACAGTAGGTCTAACTTAACTTCAGGCAAGTCAGCCAATTTGGGACTCGAATGGCAGATGCATCTTTGGGGGCGTTAGCTTACATACTGTGATGACCATATATGGAACAGCTCCCAGCGAACCAAAGGAGAAGAAAAACATAGGGTCACCATAGCTACTTGCGCTTTGCTGAAGACATCACTGACATCAGGTTTCGTTAGTCTTCACGCAGGAGAATGAGCAGCTTTAATGAATCACGATACCATGTGACAGATTTTCTGGACAGGCAGTGCAGGATGGGTCAGAATCTCTAATTACTTGTGCTGGAGGATAAAATGACTGTCTAATTGTTGTCAGGGGGTTGGCTGACCAAGAAGTCAGCTCTGGAAGACAAGCGGCTCAAATTCTGTTCTGGATTTAATGGACCTGTGGCAAGTCTTTGGAACAGGTGGTGTCCAGGCTGGGGTGGCAAGCAACAATCTCGAACACATGTCTCCTTATGCTGGAGTCGCGCAGGTTCTCGGTGGACCGAGAGCGCAGCAGATGACTTTCCTTTCAGGTCTGACAGCACATTGTGTTGGAAGGGGGAGATGGTGTCATGGAACGGGGTGGACTGTGTGCGATGGTGAGAGCGAGGCATGGTGCAAGCAGAAGAAGGTGGACAACCCACTTGTGGCTCAAAGAACAAAACAGGGTTTATGAACATAACTAAACACAAGAAAACACTAACAAAAACAAAGGACCACAAGGGGTCAAAAGTAACTGGGGATAAACCAAAACTAATTACAAAAAAAAAACCCAGTTTAGGTAGGCAAAATCCAACACAGAGCAATCACAATCACTAACCGCAACAAACATATGAAACAATGAACCACTAATGGACAGAACTCAGGCACGGACTTAGATACTAAACTAAACTGGGTAACGACACAACAGGAGTGAGATATAGACAAGTCATAGACAAGTAACCAATCCGGGAGGGGGCAGGGCAATGAGCAATCAGGTAAACACAGAAGGGCAGGCACAAAAACAGGCAACAGCTGAAACTAATAATTAATATCAGGGAAATCAAGCTAACAAAGAAACTGAAACAGAATCTACATTAGGGGAATAACACACAGGTAGAAACACAAGCACGGGCACAAAGAATTTAACCAAAACCAAATACAAATCACAAGAGCCAAAAACACTCATACAATGAAACACTAGGGAACAAAATACAAAAACACAGGAGGTGGGATTTGAACACGCAACAAAGGGATTTATAGGTAGACCCATGCTCAGCACATTGAGCCATGCGGCTGATAGGAAACAGTGGAAACACAAAGACTGATGGAAGGAACAGGATGGCCAGCGATGCCTGCTGGCCGAACGGGGAAGGGACACAAAAGACTGAGACAGCAGGAGCTGACCATGACAGATGGTTATTATGCGCATTGTCACTGGCAGCTCTGTAGAATCACGCCAGAATGGCTTTGGGGGTGTTTTGAAGGTGTCAGTGTTGTGATGTCCCTCCAATCTCTGTGGTTTCCTGATTGTAGCTCCCCAGGAGTCTGAAGGACTCAACCACCCTGACAGAAACATCATGCATTTCTGAAGATGCTGAAGGGATATTGGTAGAGGTCAGCTGACCGAAGTTGTCTATAGCTTTGATGCCATTAAGCTGCCGGTACTTTCATAATACACTGCAGAGTTCCTAACACTATTCTTTAAAAGCACCAGTGTTCAGTTCCAAAGCCAGAATGATCCAAAGGCTCAACAGGCCCATAGCAAGAAATAAATGTTAGGGGTCTCCTTGGTAGAAGATGACTGACTGGTTATTTTGGTGATGTATGATAGGACCCCCATAATTTTGCAGGGGTGGTGGGGTTCAAACCTGTTATTTTACTATGTGACTATGTACCTGGGCAACACCCACAAACAATTGAATCATAGGAGTTGCAAAGGCCAGTGCTTCCTCGAAGAGGGACAGGATCTCTATCACAGAGTGATATTTCAGTCGCAGTAGCTTACACAATTAAAATGACTGCACAAGACTCACCGCACATATTGATTATGTTTCCCGTGATGCTTTTTGTTTTATTGCCTAGGAGATAATGTAAACGAAATAGCTGAAACCGTCCTTCCGATTCGTTCCTGAAATGTGCATTACTCTGCAATTTCTTCTAAATGACCTACAGGCATAGAATCCAGGATTTTTTTTTTCTTTTCATAAAGAAATGGGGATATCTCTGATTAACTGTTTGTTGTGTTGTGTTGTCGTGTCTGTGTAACACACACACACACACACACACACACACACATATATATATATGAACACACACATAAACACACAGACATTTCAATTTATGGATGTATTTTTAACACATATCAATTTTACATCCTGCACACTCTGTAATCATTTGCTGTTGGGCTTCTGGAAATTGCAATCATTCTGTTTGTGTGTGTGTGTGCGTGTCTGTGTCTGTGTGGGTAAATAACTGGTGTTTATTACATTCTGGGGGACATTTGGTCCCCACAATATAATATAAACATAATCCACACACACACACACAGGTTTGTAATTATATCTTTGGGGGGATTCTCCATTTATTTCTATAGGGAAAACTCCATTCCCAGCATGATGACCTTCACCCAACCAAACAAAATATGAAACTTTTGGCATTTTTAGTTTTTTGATTGCATTCACAAATCTTTGTGGGGACCTGAAAAATGGTCCCCACAACGTCAAAAAACGGGTTTGTATTACATTGTGGGGAACATTTGGTCCCCACAATGTAATACAAACATAATCCACACACACATAAACAGAATGACTGCAATTTCCAGAAGCCCAATAGCAAATCATTACAGAGTGTGCGGAGTATAAAGGGCATTTCAGAGACATAAATTAACTCAGCCACATACAGTATGTCCAGTGTCAGGAGGAAATCCACACATGGACAAGATAAATACTAATGACCCCAGGCTAAACTTCTGGATAATCAACCCAATTGACCCCCAGCATGATTTGAACACGCAGCCTTCTGACGTGGAGTCAGATGCATTGCCTCCGTGCTGCAAGGTCACAGAAGAAGCTCATGTACCCTTCACGCACACAGAGGCAGAGGCATGAATAAAATAGAATCCAAACAACTTCAGTGTTACAGGTAGCCACATCAAAGTTTAGTTAAACCATGACAAGACTGAAAATAAGAACAATAAAAGAACTAGACAATTAAACATTTTTTATTAGTAATAATAATAATAATAATAAATAATAATACATTTTATGTATAGAGCGCTTTTAAAGATACTCAAAGACGCTTTACAGTGGAGTGACCATTTTTTCTGAGATGACATTGATTCACTTTCCCAGTGCTTTTACCAACCCTACGAGACCTCAGGCCTCAGATCATACGTTCAGGCCCTAACGGTCAGACCCACACCCTGTTGTTTCCCATCCCACAACCTGATACCGTTTCCCTTGTGCTGATGCAGAAATGTCTTTAGTCTTTCTAATTCCCACCATTTTGCTAAACCTGCCACCTACCTTGTACACAGATAAAGTCCCTGTTCCTTCCCAGTGTAACATGGTTCTATTTGCCATTCCATCTGGAGCAAATCTTATCAAGGTGTTAATGTAAAATAAAAATTACATCAGGTAATACAATGCATACAGACAAGAGCAGGAGAACACAATATTTAAACTAATTAGCGTACATTTATTTCGGGGAGGGGGGGCAAAGGAAAAAAATTTTTTTGAGGGGGGGAGGGGTAAAGCGCCCCTACCACATCCACAGTGACACCACTGCATATGGGTATTATACACACACAAGGGCACTGAAAATGTCAAAACATGAATAAGTCTAACAAAGGCTGCCACAGAAGTTCACAATATTTAATTCTATTCCAAGGACATCTGTAAGTAAACTGGCAGAGGGAGCCTGGTACGACTGCAGTTGGCGCTGAACCTTTTTTCTCACATCAGCTAAATTGGATTCTCCGTATTGAGTGAAGCTTGAGTTCAGTACAGTAAAAGAAAGAGGAAAGTTGGAATGGTGGAGGATTTAGACAGGCTACGTCCGGATGCCGCCCGGCGAGATGAGTCTGCACAAGATGACACTCAGCACCTGTTTGTTTACGACTTTCCTATATGTAAATTAATTAATTAGGCTTACATATAACTTTCTACACATATAGTATGTCCAAAATCATACATTCATCCATGTTTGAAAATATAAAAATTCAAATCCACGCAAACGATTTATTTTATGTCTATCCTCCCCAGTTATTGTAAATATATCTGTATTCTGTACCTGCTTGTCCAGTTCAGGCCTATTCTGGAAGCTATGAGCGCAAAGCAGGGAACTCCCACAGCTGCACATTCACACGATTCACACACACATTTATACAGTTCAGTCCAGTTCAGCTTAGCGTGCATTTGGACTGGGGGGCGGGGGCGAGAGAACCCAGTTTAAACCTCATAATGACACCGAGAGAACGTGTAGACTCCTGCAAATACATTTCACACAATCATGTTTTAGGTAAATGATTTTTTTTTAAAATATAGTAGCTTGCCAGCTGTGGCGATCGTCTACAATTCATGCATGTGTCTATTTCTGAGAACGCCCCCCCGTGTCGTTTGCGGGAGCAAGACCCCTTGCTGGCATTGGGGCGAGGTAATTCATGCACGCTAAATATATGGATGCTGGGCACTCAGGCGCATGTGACGATTGCCACAAATGTCACGGTAAGCCGTGGGAAACAAATAGCGTCCCCCCAACCCAAGCTGCGGCTTTTTACACAGCGGCGCCGCCGGGGGAAGCTGCTGCCACGACAGACACATGGCGGCTCAGATTATTCATCACGAAGCGCTTCTGTCATAAGTCTTTCCCCAGGGGAGTCTAACTAAACTGCAGGTACTTTGTTAAGCTTGTTTGCAAATACGCACATTAACTGTTAAGATGATTTTGGATATTCAGCGTAGTAACAAGTTAATTAAGGAGTAATTTTGTGATGCCGACAAAATAGTACAAGAATACGGAAAGTAACGGTCTGAAAGTGTTGGATAAAATAATACATACATAGGCCTATATAAATAAACATATAAATAATAATAATAATTATTATTATTCCATGTTTGTGTCTCATTGAATATAGTTTGAAATGCATGGTTTTGAATAACCTTTTATTTATATTAGGACAAGTACTAAACAAATTAATAAATTATACCATTTCGAAAAGATAGTCAATGTCTTACTCTTTAAACTGCTGTGTAAGCCGACATGTAAAAATCCCCGTATGCTGACAAGATACGGAGGCAAAATGACAGACGCAGAGCTTGAAGCTTGCTAAGAGTAACGGCGATGAAACGCACGACCGGCATTCGCGCATCCTGCCCATTTTATCAGCAGATGGAGATCCGCTTGTCGGCAGGCTGACGCTTACGTCCCCCGGCCATAAATCATCTGATTCCGGAGTAATTGTCCAGTGCTGGAGCAGGTTTCACCTGGTGGCAGTAAGTCAGCGACAGAAGTATTGAATGTGCTGGCTGAAATAAATCACATTTAACTCGCGCAATCAATTTTATTTATGTGGAAACTTCGGTGACTGCATAAAACAGCGTTACGAAATGCATTTTATATATAAATAGAGTAATGTTTTGGAGTTTGGGGCTTTGGCTATTGAGAGTTTTCCTAAATGAATATTTTTTTGTGTTCTGTGATCACAGTTAATGGGCATTAGAAACATTTCTTTGGTCTGTTTCACCTCAGTTATTTTCCTTCAAGTTTTTTATCTTTAACTTTTTTTCTTTTTACTTTGTTATTTTCAGTTGGACCAATATATGGCAGAAGGAGGAATAGAAAAACAGATGACCTCATCAGGACAAATCTGAACAACTGCAGACCCATGTTTTACGTTTTTCATCTTGTCTGTGTGTGGGGGGGGGCGGCGGGGGGGCAGCACAGAATGGCCTCTGAAGAAGAATAAGTGAATTGAAGTAGAACCGCAAAACCTGATATTTACTGTCAGTGTAACAGTCAGTTTTAGTTCAAGGCCTCCATGTTGTCCTTTGGCCAGCTATTTAATTTATGTTTCTTTTCTGAAGTTGATTGTGGTTGAAAGGCTTTTTAAAACTCCTTTGTGAGACATAGTCTCAGTTCATCAGCCAGATCAGCAAGATTGAATAAGGCAGGATGATCCCAGCAAAGAGGAATATCTGTCTGAAATCTAACCCCGGCCACTTGTGTTCGCTGTAATTACACACAGCGTAGTTTGTTGAGAAATGCCCCTTCAACACTTCCGTGCCCCATCCTTCCAGTGTGATCCCTAGAGCTCAGTAACCAAAAATGTGCCCCCCCATCTCTGCTTCCTTGCATTTTACAAACAGGGGACTCTCGTCTTCCGCTTCGCCTGGTGCACAGCAGCCTGTCTGGGCACGACTCAGTGCGCCGTCATGGCGCCTTACTTCTGGCCTGATCAGTTCAGTACCAGTCAGGGCCATTCAGGGGTGGTGACAGGCAGCGCCGTCGGCAAAAAATGCAAGCGGGCCCCCGCCATGGGAAACTCGCCCCGTTAACGGCTCTGTTTGTCCTCAATCACATTAATCTAAATGACATGCCAGGTGGCTTTGCGGGGGAAACACCAGGTCCCTCCATAAGGGAAGCCATCAGCGCTCCACTTGTTATTCACTATATTTGTGCTGCGGTGCTTGCTAACTGACTTTCATTGTTATGTAAATAGTTTTAAAACAGTTTTTAATTATTTTTAAATATTACACTCTGTGATGGACTAGTATTCCATCCAGCACCCTGCCTCATGGCATGGATGGATAAATTATCATGCTGATTTTTAATGAGAGAGTGTTTTGGAAATATTTTATATAAGGCTGTGTGAGGCAGTGAGAGGCACTGAAAGGCCGCGTGCAGAACATTATGGCTGTTTTGATGGACTGTGGCAGCACTTACCCGTAGGAAAGTCTGTCTCTTAGGACAAAGCCGAAATTTCAGGGCTGCAAGAGCAATAATGGGCAAATTTATTAGGAAATAAACACATCTAACGCCATGCTGTGACTCCTGTGTACACAGCCTAACATAAACGTCAGAAGTTGCTTCAACAAGACCCCTTAGGTTCTCCTTCCAACAGCAGGGGCTGCACTAGTAATTACCATCTGTTGATAGTCAATCGGCAGGATGTAGTGTGTACCTCAGGCACATTTTTTGTTTATTGATGTCTAACAAAGTTGTTATTGAAACGGTGATCCACTCACCTTCCATAGTTCCTTATATAGTAGAGAGTCTGAAGCCTATTACCGGAAACACTGGACAAGGGACACCCTGGGTGTGATGCTAGTTCAACACAAGCCACATATTTTTCTACTGTGTGAGGAAATTCACACATACAGAGTCAGGGGTAGGAATTGAACCCCCAACCCCGAAGGTGTGAACTACCATGTCACTGCAACAAGATGACATAAAACCATAGGTCTGATCACTCGGGACTGTAGCCCCGAGTATTTGAAGCCTAGCCCTGAGTATTTTAGCCCGGATGCCAATCATCCTTCAAAAAAAAAAAAAAAAAAAGTCAAGCCCCTGGTAAACTTGACTTAACCTCTGGTCTTTTCAATATCTAGAAACTCCCCTGCATAAAAC
Source organism: Mormyrops attenuatus (assembly GCA_026777985.1). Taxonomy (NCBI): domain Eukaryota; kingdom Metazoa; phylum Chordata; class Actinopteri; order Osteoglossiformes; family Mormyridae; genus Mormyrops; species Mormyrops attenuatus. The sequence goes on from JAODKC010000043.1 coordinate 17,981,790, forward strand.
CAATATTTTATGTACATTTACCAATAATTTACAAAAGATACAGATACAGTCTAGTTAAAATAAACCTTATAGGCTTCTGCCAGTAATTACGTTTCAGAAGACAGGCTTTAGAATTCATTTACAGGCAACTTTTGATCGTCTCAAAGCTGATTACAGGAAGACCTGACAGGTGTAAGCAAAAAGGAGAGGCTTAATCGCACCTACCGCTAATGTGTAAATAGCTAACCATGCTAAATCCGATGGCCCCACCTTGTAGGTGGAGAGTAAATCGACTGAGGTGCGGTCTGACCTGCAGATTAGGCTTCCCACTCAACAATCAGTGCTGCGTCCTCATCACATAAACAGATCCGACTTGCCGGCTTATCCTCGCCTGTCGCCTGACACTCCCAGATCCTCCCGCCCCCACTCTCTCCTCCCCCTTGGCCAGTCTGATTTTACAGATACATTATTTTGTCCGGGAATGACCACCGCTTGGCTTGCAAAGCTTTGCTTAAGTGAGGGTGTGACTCTTGCCGCCATGAGGAATTATGCGTAAACTGAAACGTAACAAATGTTATACAGATGTTTCCTTGGGGCAAGAGCAGAGAGGACAAAGAAATCATTCAGTCTTCATGCCAGACCTATTAAAGCTCACTGAAATGAAGAAACATCATAAAGCCGCACCTTGAAAGCAAATTATGAACAGCACCTTGATTCTCTGACAAACACTATCCTGGTATGATATCTGTGCTGTTAGCTAGGGGCATGGCTCCCCTGTTATGTAGTGATCTGCATGGAAACAAGGCTCGTAAATGTCCACCCTGTCAGCTGGGGGGGGGGGGGGGGGGGGGGGGGGGGGGGGGGGGGGGGGGGGGGGGGGGGGGGGGGGGGGGGGGGGGGG
>JAODKC010000043.1:17998419-18034847 GCA_026777985.1 Mormyrops attenuatus
TAAATTCCAACTCAAGTTCCATTTTCTGATTTGGATTGGAATTGATGACTGCATTCCGGAATGGCCCCAACCCTGATTCATGTCCCCTCAAGTGTTACCATTTTTTTATTTTCACCAGTTTATACGGAGTAAGAAGCATGCAGATTATTGATTGTAATTAATAAGCTGAGAAGGTCAAGTAGACATAAATAAATCAGCATTTCTAAGTCCTAAAGCAGGTGCAAAGGTCAGCAACCAAGAGAGTGGGTTCACACAAAGGTCACTGAACCCTTGCAGCATTGTGCATATAAACCCACAGACCCATGGCATGGTGCAGGCAGGAAAAGGGTGACAATCCACTTACAGCTCCAGACCAAGGAGGTTATTAAACAAGCTGAACACACTAGGCAAAGCACAAAATAAAATGGACCATGAGGGGGGTCAAAGGCAACCGGGGGAAACAAGAACTTGAAGACACCATAGAAATATATAAGAATGGAGCAAGTACTTAAATGCACACAAGACTAACAAGACATGACGCAGGGCAGGTGAGAACAATACCCAAATAACCAATCACAGAAAGGACAAGACAGGTGAGAACAATACCCAAATAACCAATCAAAGAAAGGACAGGACAACGAGCAACAGGTGGGGCTAATTAACAGAACTAGATAACTTAACAGACATCAAAACTAGGAGACAAACCAGACACTAGTACTACAGTGCAAAGCACATCAATGCGGAACAAAAAGGTACAAAACAAAAACCAGAACAGAACACAAGAAGGGCAAACCGATAACAGAGGAACAAATAGAAAGTAATAAACACTGGGGAAACAGAAAAAGCAGTAGATATAAAATAACAGTTAAGGCAGGCATCTGGCCAGCCTTGAACCCCTGACCATACAGTTAACAGTCTGCACCACACACTCAACCCACTGCACTATGCAGTGGGCTGGGAAACCAGAAAAATACATTAGGGACTAGCATGAAGACAGAGGAGGGAACAGGATGGCCAGCAACACCTGCTGGCCAAGCGGGTAAGAGACATGAAAGGCAAGGATGGATGGGCGCTGACTCTAAGAGGACCCAGTTCTTGCAAACTAACTGTCTTAAACAAAAGCATTTTAAGTGCGCAGTAAGACATACTGACATGAATACCATTGTTCACAAATTACACAAATTATTATTTTATTTGTGCTGTCCCACATTTTATCAGATATCTCAGATTTCAGAACCATGGATTCAACCCATCTGAAACACCGGCAAAAGTATTATACCCTGTATCAGCATGCATCATGCTATATAGAATACGAAAATGTCAGGTAAATATGATCTCTCTAGACTCAAGTCAGTGATTTATGTAAGGCATCTTACAATATAGCAAACAGGCTGCATTAACATCATGAAACTAGCACTTGTACCTACAGGTTATCAGTGTTGCCAGACTAAGCTGAGTATTACCAGCCCAATCACATCTAAAAACCCGGCCACTCCTGTCGTGGAAATTTCACGACGTGGGACTCAGTCTTTTCAACCTTCAGTTTATTGTGGTATCTTACCTCAGGAGTTCTCCCCGAGCCTCTCCTTACAATTCTTTTTATCCCTTGTTTCACACCCTTTTTTGGCAACAAACTGCTTTGCTCTGAGGGCCCCTCCTTATGGTGTCACCTGTTTCTACGGCCCATTCCATCTCATTCTCAGTCACTTTGAGTTCTGCTGTACGTTTCCATATATGGTTTGTTCCGGTATTTCGGTGCCTGCTATTTCTCGACTAGGGCCTGATGCTATCATCCGACCTTGAACACATGGTTCCTACTCGCCTAGCGCATTCTATCTCATTTGGATTTTTCTCTCACACTCTGACAAAAAAAAAACACCCAGACAAGTAAAACCAACTTAATCACAACCGTGCACTTGGTCCCGTGCATTTTAAATAAGCCTACCTAGTTTTGTAATATATCAGACAGATCGTCTACTACATTAAGACTTTTAAGTTCTCTGCACTTTTGGTCACCTTTAATTGTGACCCCTCCCTGACTAGATGTTGTCGGTACTGTAAACGACTTTACACTACTGTAGGTATGTAGCAGGGTTGCCAACTTTGGTCTGCTGGCTGGCGTGAAATTTTAAATTCAAGACTAGTCTGCACGCACATTTACATGTATGTCATACTTTTATTACTTTGTAAATAGTCTGCAGGGTTTGCAGTCTACCCCAATGCATCTGGCACGCATTTTAGTTTTATAATGCAACACTATAGATTTGCCGTAAGTTTTCTTGGGTGACTGCGAGTCTTAAAGCCTGAGTATCACGCCAGATGCGTCAGAGTTGGCAAACCTGATGTAGCGAGGCACGTGTTCCTTTGTTAACGAATGCACTTTTAAGTCATGGAGTTGAGCTCCAATTTCAGTAATACAACATTTACAATGTGCATCACACTTATCATCGGCGACAGGGCTGATCTACATTTATTAATTTTGGGTGTTTCCCATTCCTTCCGGTACTGCTTCTTGTACTCTGCTTTATAATTGTTAATTTCTCAATGTCTTAAAAACTTCCTTCTATGAGATCCACGAGACTAATGAGAATAGCCGCCGATTCCAGTAAAACACCAGCCCCCCCCACGCCCAATAGTTAGTATAAAAAGTAAAACCTGCCCGATATACAGTATGCTAAACAAGCCCAAAATTTTGGTCAATTTTTATCCACCAAAGGAAATCAAAAGAAGCCCAAATGGACGAGAACCTGCCCAATCTGGCCACACTGATATTATCTTATGCTGTGTGTGTTTATGCAGCTGGATAATCAGGCATAAGGCGCTACACGGGAGTTTTTTTTTTATGTTTATTGAGTAGATGAACAGAATAAAGCAGAATAAACTGCTACAACCTTTATGGGCGCTTATATCACCTGTTTGATATTTTTGTTTTACAGTGAGGAGTAATGGTGATGAGTTAAATCATGAAAGAAATACGTTTTGCAGTTTTTTGTGCTGGCATGTTTTTTTTCATTAGTCAGCGCAGTGCAATCGGATTCATACTGCCCCCCCCCCCCCCCCGTCCCCCTAGCCCCAAAAATTCTCCTTACACACTATTTCTTCACAGTGCAGTTTTGCAAAGAAAAAAAAGTGACACGATCAGTAAGGAGTACCCGATACGTTCCTTCCCGGAACATATGTGTGTCAGTCCCATCATTGATGTCATGTCTGTGTTCTTTACCCGGGCACAGTTAGCGATCACACTACATCTGTACTGTGTCCAAATCCAACTAATTTTGCTCTGGTCGACCCCTCCAAGCGGGCCATTGCACGATACGAATCGATCACACTACTCGAACAAACTGGACATTGCGGGTCAAACATGCTTGGGCATGATACAGATCACACAGTGTGAGTATATCCTAAAATAGTTTTCGGATCTCTGGGGAGGGTCAGTGATTTGTATTTGTTTTATTGGTCCTGTAGTTTGTTGTGTCGTTTCTTGTTTACATTCGTGTCTTGGATCCTGGTTGCTAATTCACCAAACTTGTGTAGTTCCATACCGCTGTTCTTGGTGAAACTCTCTGTAATTCAGAGCTTGAGTCTTTCTTATCTGCCTCAGCAGTGTCCCTTGTAGTGGACGGCCCATATCCTGTAGGACAGAAAACCAGGCCATGTGGGTGTGAACAGTTATGCGTGTGTTGTTCCATTATGGACTATGTACCATGCTCAAGACCTGGTTAGTGGAGCTGGATTTAAATCTGTCCTGTTATCATGTCAATGAGGCTTCTGATGTTTCTGCACCTGTGCTGCAGGCTTCGTGTCGTTTCACTTTGTGATGACTGCCTGGAGCGGTACAATGAAGGCTGACAAGGCACACTAATCAATAACACTCTGGCTGCCGAACAAGCAAGTTGGATTGCATGAGATGTGTTCCTTTCCATTTCCAGAATAACCATACATGTGGCATGGTCCTCCAATTGGGCTCTGATTGGCTGCATTTTTAATGACAAAGTATCCCATCAGTCAGTTGGCACTTACTGTCAAGATGGCTCTTGTTGATATGTAGATCCCCTTGAGCACCTCTTTATAAAAGCATGTGTTGTCCTCTTACTCAAAATGCCCTAAGAGGTTTAAATCTTCTTTATGCTGCAAAACTATAGGCACAATGAAATAAAGAGGGTAAAGGTTGCCCCCAATTAGTATTTACTGCCTAAAATCTGTATTTCAAATCTATACTCTTACACAAAAAGTCAGAATTAGTGGTTTTGCAAGCTGAACGTGTCAAATTGTGTCTCTGTGAAAATGTGAAGCGTCATTTAATATTTCTTTAGGCAAGAACAAATATTTCATTGAGAAGAAACAGTGATTGATCACTTCACATATTTTGGTTTGAAGGCTGTGTCACCTCATACTGCAACAGAGACAAAAGCAAAACAGAACGTTGCTATATATGATGTCAGTTTGCAGGGTGTGTTTTAGCTATTTTAGCCAAGCCACGCTTAGCCATGCCTCTTACAAAGAATGTCCCACTAGTGCATTAACCAACCAGTCTGAGGACTGGGATTCCAGCTCTCTTTTTATGCCACATAAGACTGAAGCTACACAGTTGGACTCTTCCTCATCCACAGGAGAAACACGTGTGAGGAGCCCTGTGACAGTGACGCTAATGACTGGTCGTAGTTGGGAGCAGAGGGGATTTGGCAGAAGCTCACATATCTCTCTGATGGATTATCTGAGACACATTCCCCTTCCTTAACACTCCATCCATTTAGGGGGCACCAAGGCCTCTTGTCGAAGTGCTAAAAGGCAAAGACAAAAGGGGTCACACATGAAACATCGCCTCCTAATTAGCATCTCAGGTCTGTCCTACTTTGTTTCAGTAGACTTTCGTGTGGCATCGCCGCGGTTACTCAAACGCACCCATGAAATACACTTCAAGCTGTAATCTAAGGAAGCACATGGTACTTCCTTACCCAACCATGTTTTAGATGCTTTTTGCTTATATTTTTATACACGTAAAATATTCATAAACATTTCAGCATTCTCTCCTTCCACTAGAAGTACTTACTATGAATGGTACAAACACACCATGATAAATGAACAGTGCTTGAGAGTAAAATAGACAGTCATGGTACATTTAAGCCCACATGAATCCCCAGAGGTTTCACGGTAATGAGCCAGAAAGCTCCTGTGATGCTGGCATGGCTGTAGTGTTCCCCTTTACATATTACTATTCCTTTCAAGATTGATGGACCAGCTGGGAATTCTTGAGTCCTGGATCAAAATCCATAAAATCCCTAAGAAATATGCTGTCCAACTCGGCAGGCCAACAAACAGGTCCAGCTCATTGCACGATGCAATATGAATAAGATTTAGAACATGACAATGGAACAGAATCCACAGCTTTGTCACAGGGTGAATCTTATTAAAAATTTAAAACATCCTATTACCCATAATGCCATCCATCTTCAGAAACAGCTTCTCCAAACAAGGTCAGGACATCAGTCCACTCACACACACATGCATGACTCTTTCTGATGTCTATTATTGTCTCTTAGTTTAATGCATTGAATGATTCCCAACACCATGTCCACAAAAGACAAAAAAAAACTAATACCAAAGTTGGTGCATCTTTCATTTCTTCAAAAATAAACATGGACCTGCAAATGATGATGCTAGAGACCTAACCGGAATGCTTATCAGTGTTTATCATGCATCTCACAAGATATGTATGGAAACGCATGAAGAGACACATTCATTAAGGGCATCTCAAGGCCCCATTTCACCCCTGGGCTGTGGGAGGAAACTGGGACACTCAGGAAAGGCTCACATGAAGAAACAACAGGAGAACGTGTAAAATCCAGTGATGCGGAGCTGGCTCTGGATCTGAACCGGGCCAGGAGGCCACAATGTTGGCATATATGTCACAATATAACATTAGGAAGTATTATGTGTTAAATCACAGTTCAGGGGTAAAAAACATCTCCATTTGTTGATGCTGGAAGGAGGTCATAACCTTGGGGTAAACTCCTTTTGGTATTATATATGTGACTGATTCCCTGTTCCCTCAGAGAGGCTGATTGCCCAACACCCATAATTCAGTCAGAACTGCCTTGGCCCAGATTTTTCTTCAGTATGCTAGACTTTATTTTTCCTCTTGAAAGTGACAGGACAGATAAAAGTACAAACTTCCTTCCAAATGAGAAATGCCAGCTGACTATAAATCATTTCTTTGAATGTTTTATGCAGTCATTTAACAATGGATTGTGAACATCTGTCAGTCATGTAGTGCATTGTTTTTGACGTGATTTCGTCTTTATGTCCCATTTTTTTGTAACAAGGAGAAAAGTTAAAACACCAGAAAAGGCAAAAATGGAAACCTCAAAGTTACTCAGCTGATAAACTAAAGGGGTTTTTCCTTTAATTCATAGGATGATTGCATTCCTAAAATGTAACAATATCACAATTACCCTAAATAATTAATCAAATACTGTATAATTATGATTGACAAAGTTCTTATATGAATATCAATCATTTCATTACACTTTAGCTTTTACATCTTAAATAGTTTGATATTTTTATATTTCCTGTATCAGATTCTTTACTATTTAATTGTAACTGTCAGATATAGCCAAGAGAAAGTTAGGAATAATTAGGGAAAAGATGAAACAGACCTTGAAACAGGAGGAACTGCACTACAGAACTATAAGGATGCATAAAACATCAGACTAACCCACAATGTTCATCACAGGGAGACATGGAGGTGTAGTCCTAACGCCTGCATTATTTGGCAAAAACCTCTAAATTAAATTCCTTAGGACACCACCCACATAGAAGAAATAATTTATATCAAGTAACTAAATGTTAATTAGTTGTTAATTTGTGTCATACTACATCTGCTTTTCACACAAGCATTTCACATGTATCGTATTTGTGTACTGGTGACAAGTGACGTGACAATACAAGTGATTTGATTTGAATTGATTTGATTCGATTTGATGTGATGTGATTTGATAAATACCCCACCATGTAGCCACCTGGCAATTCCGGCATGCTTCAGCTCTTTGTCCTGCTGATGTCATACGCACCTCGGGGCCCTACAATTGGCTAACATTCCCTTTTGGGTTGCGGTCTCATTATTGCCGCCCGACTGGCATCCAGCAACCTCCCTATGGGTACAGGAGTACAATACAAGCTCCCCTGAGACAATGCTATTCCGATCCCCCAAAAGACCACTGCCCCCACAGAAGACTACTGCCCCCCCCCAAAGAAAAGCTGTGATGGCTTAAGGTGATAAAGGCTGAACAGCCCCAATAAGCAGGATTATTTCTTCCATGATCAGTTCGTGCTTGGAATTCGAGGCCCTGATTTACTCTTGTCCAGCGGGAAAATCTAAAGCGCTACCTTCCCACTCAGAGCACTTTGCCCTTTGGCAAGGTTATCGCCGGCTGGTTCTTGTGCTTCAAATGAATGTTGCGTGAGGCTCTTGAAAAAGCAGCTGGAGATGTGAATGGTTCCCTCCACTCCCTATCTGACCCATGCTGCCTGTGTATATCTGTACCCACCCCCCACTTTGCCGTCACACAAATTCAGGGAGGATGAAACATTGCAGATAACGCTTCCGGAAACACGCCATGGGGTTTAGGTGCCAGGGCTGTTCTCACTGACAGACTGGGGCCAGAAGGGCGATGCAACAAGCCCAGCTTATCTTAAATGGGCTTCTCTCCACTGGGATCATGAAGGGACAGGGCGAACGAACAGAGATTAAACACACTACAGACTTAAATACATGAGGTGAGATAGGCTCCAATCAGGATGAGAACAGGACCATGTTACACAGGGGCTTGGAAGTGAGGAACAAAGTTTGCTTTCAGAAATTTCCATTTCAAAAGTCAGAACTGGGAATGGAAATGGGGAGGTTGGATCACAGATGAGGAGGGGAAGGAATAAAACAAAAAACAGAATAACCCTATTCATGCATGTGTGGAGAATGGGGGTTAGGTGATAATAACCAATACAAACAACCCTGAACACTTGGGGCAGCTAAGAGACCCCCCCCCCATCACAAATTAAATGTTTCTTTTCTAGGCAGAACTCTACACATTAAAACTACTGAAAAAGACAAAACAGCCTTGATTCAAAATTCAAATTGAATACTGTGGGTAGTGTGGCTCAAAACACTTTAAACCCCAACTGTAGCATTGTCCAGTAATAGTTACCAGACTTCTCTGCAGTCTTGTTTTGCAGTTTTCTATAACAGCACAGACAGGAAATGGGCATTACAGCCTTGTGCGGCACACACAATCGGCACAGAGCTGGTTGCTGTAATGTTTTGGCACTGATTTCAGTGGCACTTTTGGAAAACAGGCACTGCATTGCACTAAATAAGAATATGTTGTCGAGGCGAGAAGCTTAAATTCAGGTTAATATGATTCAAGTGCAAATACATGCTGCATTCAATATGCATCTACAAGTGAGATGTGTTGTGTTTTATTTATTGTTTGATGAAGGATAATTACATTTAAAATGCTGTACCCAACAGGTTATATGGATGGATGGATAGATAATTGTAGGGGCAGCATATTGGCTCAGTGGGTAACACAGGAGATCTACAAGGACATCAAGTGTCTTTTAAACTGCATAAATACAAAGAGAAGAAAGAGAAACAGGCCGGGGACTTTTGAGCTTCACAAGGCGCAGATTCCTTCGCGTTGTTTTTATTTATGTTAGAATAACAGTGGGCGTGAATGGACTGGTTGCTTCCTAATTATCTCGCAAGATTAAATCTTTCTTGTGTGCCAGCACCGGCTCAGACAGGATTCGACCTTCCTTCAGCACCTGTAGAAAATACCGGAACGCCTCAGCTGCGTATTTCAGCTCGTGACGTGACCTCCGTGGTCTCCCAGACTGCTTCACACAATCCTGCCCGTGGATGGCATATTAATCAATACGGCCCCACCGCATTCCTCTCTGCATTCCAATTAATCGCGGCTGTAATCACGGTCGCCGGCACGCCACAGCCACAATCGGAGCTGTGAGTCAGAGGACATGGCTGATTTACACCAAATGACACTGACGAGGGGACCTTCCGTGGTTTTCTGTAATCCTCCTGGATGATTCTAGACTGTACCTCTCTCTTATTCATCATCCGCTCAATCTCCTCACCCTTTTCCCCTGCCTGCTCTTTGCCCAAACCAAAAATTCACGTTTTCTTGAAAATACATTTTTCTCTGTTTCCAGGTGAGACCAAGGTTATCTGTTTTTTTTTTAATAAAAAGATGATGGTTATAGGATATCATTTCTGATTCTTATATTATTTATTTTCTTATCATTCTTATACTCCTCTACTTACAGTATCTGCATCAACCGGCCATGAGACACGTGTCACATATATCGATATGTCCCAATCCACAATGCACTCTACAGAGCCAAAGGTGGTCAAGACAATAAACATCTGAAGGGAAATAAAATACCTGAAGCTGCTAAGGAACCTGTATTATAAAAATCCTCACTTGCTAAAAGGCAGGGATACCTATGGATAACAGAACCAGGTTAATTGGTTCTATAAAGGCAGAAAATATACAATTGCTCTATACTTTATAATTACAAGTTATTACTTAAGACTCAACAAAGTTTTCAATTTGTTTCCTCTCAACTGAACTGTTTCAGTGGTGTGACTTTTCACAGCCTTCCACATATAAATACCCATGACACATTAAAATTGAAAGTTAATCAGAAAGCAACCCCTGCTCTTTGCTTAATCAGTACAATTCATGTCTGGTAAACAGAATGAGTTATGGCTGGAAATAGCAAATACGAGAATAACACAGCTCCATTTTGAAACCTATGCTTATTCATAATTATTTATTTCCTCATTTTCCAGTCATGATTGTTTTCTTTGTCACTAAATATCCTCCAGAATCTCCATTAATAGGAAATTCTGTTTCCTCAATTTCCTCTGCTAGAGGCTAGATTTTATTTACTAGTCTGTTCTTTTAGAAGTGTCTGATATCTTTTTTAAAAATGCATTTCCAGTTTTCCCAACATTTTGAGTTTATCATTTCGCATTATATCAACACCAGTTTCTCAATTTATTTAAACCCTTTAAGTTACCTACAGCAGCTACCAGCTAACCATTTAAAATTAGGTGAAGTGCCTCGGCCCATGCTGAGTACATCTGCATTTAAACCATTTTCTCAAAAGGAAGGGAAAGCAAAATTCTCTGGGTTAAAATGTTCACAGAAGAATGACCTCTTTGTTGTTTGTGCCCTATTCTGGACTTCAGAAACAAATTCCAGACCAAAAATACAGACATAAAATAATTCTGTTACTCCTAAAACCTTAAATGATCAGCAAAATGTCTAAATATAATGGAATATATACTGTAGCACTGTCATGTTGCAGCCACGGCAATGGGTGTCTGTAATTCTGCCCATCATGTTTACATTTTGGGGTCGTATTTTTCCTTCCACGACTATTGTTCTTGCCCCGGTTTATCCAATTATACATCCACATTTTTCCTGGAAGGAGTTTTAGGTCAGCTAGACCCTAAATGTCTGAGAGGTTACTGGAAATCAACGGCTCGCTGTTAGCAATAGCGGCTATTTTTAGAACCTGTAAAACTCGCTCAGTCCTCCCATAATCCTCCCTTTATTTTTCAGCGTCAGGCCAGATAAAATGCATCCCAGATGACGAACATATTTGGTCTCATAATGGAGATGAGATTTGAGAGTTATGATGCTGTACATGGGTTCAATGACGCCAGCACTGCGTGGGCCTGTGTGTGTAAATGTGTGTAAGAGGATGTGCACTTATATGTGTGTGTGCCTTCCTGTCTGCGGGGCTGTGTAACTAGGTACCATTCATTATAGCCCAAGAGATATTTAGTGTGTCCCTCTAGATTGGGTGTTGTTAGCTATTAACAGGTCGTCAGGGTCATGGACGGACTGCTCAATCCCAGCAGTCCTTGCACACGTTCCTTTGATCCTGTATTTTTGATGTTGCCAATAAAACTGGTCTATGGGCAACCTTCAGCTCCACGGCAGCTAAAACGGTCTGATTTATGGGAAATCATACGGCAAAAGGCGTCCCTGGATTGCTTTCAATCAACGTAAAGTGAATATCAAGTGTGACAAACTCATCGCAGGTTTGTCTTTTAATTGAAAAATCACATATTTAACTCTCTGAACAATGCAAGAACCGTTCAGAAAAAAAGTCCTTATCGTCATTTACCACCTCATGGAACTGATCAGATTTTGAAGCTTGTTTTCATTCGGAGGTGTTTTACACACCAGGTAAGGTCTGCTTGTGCGGTTAATGGTTTTAATCAAAGCAGAAGCAAATGCTTTTCTAAATTCTACATCGCATACTTCAGTTGGATTGGTCTCCTTTGGCCCTATCTACGCTACTCCTTCTGTTCGGGATTAGAACTCTTGATCCTAAGGCTCAAATACCACACTGCTGCTCTTTCAGACAAAACTAATTACCGCGGTTTTCTCTGAGAGTGTCTTGTAATTAAATGGCGACCTTTAGCTAGGTATGTGAGACGCACCTGCACACCGCTGCGGGATGCTCGTCTACGTCAGCGTGAAGAACAGATAAGCTGAGAAGCATTTTGGTGAGTGTGGTGGCAGGGTGGGGGTGAGATTTTCTGCAAGCTCACAGCTGTATTTTTCTGGCAAATGAATCCATGACCTCTATAATTTTTTTTATTGTATTCCATTTTGCATGCTGGATTACCCTAATATAGCTGTTTAGTAGATATGAATCTGTATCTACAAGAACTTAAAAATAACTTGCCTTTTGAAGTATTTCTATCATTAAAACAAGGAATATGATGGTATGCACTCCATGTTGATCCTAAAGTACATCTGTACTGAATTCTGTAGCATACATTTACAGTCAGTTTATATGGACAATCGTCAGCTAATTCAAATGTAATATTTGGGGCTGTAGTAGATTAGATAGAGGGTAGGTGTTTTAATATTGGATTTGAAAAAGCCCAAACACACTAGTTTTTATTAAGTTATGCATTTTATACGCAAGAAAAATATCTTTTATTTTCATCTGTGCAAAATTTATTGTACATTTCCAGTAAACAATACGATTTGTAGATCAATTTGAAAGCAGGACATTCAGTAAATATATTAGGCCAATAAAATGATGACTGATAATTAGACTCACAGCAATGCTGCGGTCTCAAAAATAATTAAAAGAACTTGAAACCTGAATGGAGATTAGACAAAATGATGTATTGCAATTCAAAAACACAATAAGAGGTGATTATGCTGATCTAGGTGTACTGATTTTGCTTAAATTAGAATAATTTGACCTGAGGTCTCCATGTTTACTGAATTTATAACATAAAACCTAATAATATTAGTTTTAACTTATTAACACAATATTGGGAATTGTTAATTGGGAAGGTGTTAGTATATTGCGCAAATATGAGAATTACCAAAAATGGATAATAAGGTTTTGTTTACTTGTTTTCTAAAAATCTCAGGAGGGCTGTTCATCTAGACTAAAGGTGGCCAGTCTTATCCGCAAAGGGCCAGTGTGTATGTAGGTTTTTGGGGTAACCTTTAGGTCAGCTGTTCAAAGCCCGGTGTGAGGACTCTTCAGCCTATCAGTCCTCTAATTAGTAATCTAATTAGGGAGTTGAAGTGAAAACCTGCATACCAAACACCCCTGATCTAGACTAAACTTTACCTTTTAATAACAGTGATCATCAGAGCTAATACAGTTTACCTGGCCCCTGTTGCCTATGTAGGTGTAACTTTGCCTGTTTTTGTTTTAATCCACTCTGAATACTGAGATAATAAAACCGAGCCCCAAGACCAATAATCGCAATTTGCCTGCTTTGGTTCCGTTTTGTTTCCCAAAAGCACAGAGTCTGGGTTTGATTTACTTTTCCCTCCTTGCCAAACCACCTCCTTTCTGTCGGCCTTTGTGTTGTGTTGTGTTGTGTTGGCCCCCATCTTTGCCCAATCCTCATCTATCCCTGAAAAGGAAAATCTTTCCCAAACAAGCCTTTTTGTTCGCTGCCAAGTCCACGTGTCGTGTGACTCAGCTTGCTGTCCCTAGCAGAGACATTCTTGCACCGGCCTTTCTAATTTGCAGCCTTTGCACTACTACTGCATGTGTTTTTGGGCTGGATAATTTATGGGGCTGCAGTGCAATTTCTGTTGGCTAAATTTTCAAGCATCTTTAAGTCTAGGGACAAAATTAAGGTAACCGATGTAAATGCAAAATGTCCTATATGAGCTATAATACATTGTTTATCTGGAAATGAAAAAAAAATCAGTTATGTATCGTGCTCCAGTGAGCAATTTAAATTTAATGTGCATAAATATGTTTTAATTTATGAGATGAACTTACGATAGTAGCTCTTATGGAAGTTGCAATCATTCCGTTTCCAAATGATTATGCAGTACAGGGTGCAATTGCAGCACATGTACACCTAATCATACATCAAATTATACATGCCAATTCACATAACTGCGGGTCCATCAACTGTGGGAGGTATCTCGCATGACATGGAGAGAACATGCAAACTCCATACATACAGACTGGAGGTAGGATTCAGACCCCCACCTATGCAGGTGTGAGGCAACAGTGGCAATAAATGCAATAAATCTTCATTTCAGCCTTGTCTACATATCAACATAATATGATTATAGCCTACATTGGGTTTTTTGCTGTTTATGTAGTACACATGTAACCATAGAGTGCTACACAAACAATGCACAATGTTTTCATCAGTCCTGCAATTGTACCTGCGATATCATTCATCAACATTCGTCACATACAAGCTACACAGTCCTCAATTCATACCGTGAGCCCATCATTTAATGTAATCTGTCTCCCTGATTTACTATGGTTTATTTGATGTAAATCAAGCTTCCTTACTCTCTTTTGAGGAGTAAATCATAAAATTAAGCACTGATGTCAGTACCACACAAATCAGAATTTATGAATGATTTGCTTGAATTTTCGTTAAGTATAAAGCAACTGCATATCAATTCCTTTTATAAGAATGTTAATTTGTACAGACACAAGTCTCTGTTTTTAGGCACTCAAAAGTCTTCTTAAACCAAATAGCCAGACATGTGGTTTCTTTTGTTTGGATATTTTTAAATTTTTATAAGTAATTCCTGAGTTCACTCACACAGAAAAGGGCTGAATGTTTTAGTTTAGTTGAGATAAATATCCTTTAATATTTAACAGTTTTTAAAGATGTGTATTTTGAACAATGCCTCTTGGGAAAGACATCTTCCCATATTTTTGTAAAAGGGTTCTGATAAATATTCCTTTGTTTAGTTTCAACCTGTAAATTTGTTTTATCCAATTAAAATGAAAATAACAATTAGGCATATAGTTTTACATAACATGGCTATAGGCATTTAATAAGTTAAGACTACCAAGCTGAGGAAAAAAAACACTTTTAATGCTATAAAACATAAATGTTACATTCACAATGAAGTACTGTATGTATTATTTTGCAAATTACTCACGGCAGTATAAAGTATATCCTTATCCTCCCCATGAAAATGAAATGACTGAATGAAAAACTATTACTCTATTCTGTTTTTTGAATGATAAATAAGGTATATTTGACACGGTCAAATGTGACAATGTGGAGCTGTTCCTCACATCTGACAATCAAGCCTTGAGGTCTGTCGCCATAATGGCATACAGAGGTCAGCTTACTTTTTGATATGAAAGGTAGGAAATATACCTTCCACTTGATAACTATTTGCCTTTAAAATATATAGCCGTAGTATAAACACACCTGCCACACTAAGGTAGAAAATAAAGTGTAGTAACAAAGTGAGAAAGCACCATATAGGACCAGATTACCTTTGCTGTCAGTAACGGTTCCTCACCTGCTACTACAGCACTGACAGGGAACCACTAATGTTAAGAAAATCCTGTAAAATATTGACTAATGGTCAATTTATTAATTTCCTAATTAAAATTAAATATGACTGAACTATTTATGAAAGCATTTAAAATTTCTTTTTGGGAATTGTGTACAGCAAGTAAATTGTGTTTGATTTTCTATTGAAGTAATGAAGTACTTGAATTTGTATTGATGTCCTATATTTTGTAAAGCAATTTGTACTTCAGGGTTATAAAACAGCATTTTATTGTTATTGCAGGCACCTGAATGTTAAGTGTCTTTTGAGGACATCAAATAAGTGCTGTTGCTTACTGCGGCCTGTACTTCTCCTGGCTTTAATTTTTTGTGTACAGAAAGGTGCCAGTGAGCAGGGGGAAGAAGCAGAGCTTACCAAGGAATTGTGGGTAAAAGAGCATTTGATGGCTCCTTCACCTCCAGGACGGTGCGAGGTGCAGAATGCAACTACGCCCTGTCTGAGAAAGAGTGCCTGCCAGTGGTCTAGACCATATGGAGCAGGGAGAACATTCCCTGACACCATACCATACCTTGAAGAGCATCACTTTGAGGTGGTAACAAACCATGAAGCCCAAATAAACATAATCTATTAGCCTGAACCATCATCATGTCCAACAATTTGGCCATGGCAAGCAAGTATTAAGAATAATGGGTATTGGGGGCCAGCAAGAAATATTCTAACGATGGGGGGCACTAGACTTTGTGGCGGATTGGATTAAGTTGCTTAATTTACGTCACATCTCCTGCACAACCAATGTTAGCAGTGGAGGGTCTTCCAGATGTGAAAACAGCCCACCATCCTCCGGCCGACCTCAAGTATTAGCAGATGATAATTGCATCCTATGTGGGAGAGCAGCGCTGGTGTCGGAACCAGTGATTGCCAGATTTTCGTGTTTCCATTAATTCGGTTTGGCAGGAGATCTCTGGGCTTAACCCTGTAGAACTGGCTACAGAAAGGAAACTCAAGCGTCCGTCAGACTGACTCGTCCGAAGGTCACCAAATCCGGGTCAGGATGCGTATGAGGTACTAAGGCTGCAGTCATCGTTAATCCAGGAGGTCAGGAAGGTCATGATGCGGAATGAGCACAACGGAGGCAGAGCAATCATTACGGCGCAAAGAAGAAGATCAAGCTCTTTCAAGAGAACAGTCTGGTAACGGGTAGGAGTCGGGTGTACTTCTGAATTAGCTGTACTCGGAAAAGGGCCTTCTTATTTAAGCAGATATGAAGGTGCTGTGAGTTATAGAGTACATTCCATGGATAGCCCAATAAGGAAAATACATACCTTGTTGAGAATGAAAATACATACCTTGTTAAAAAAATGATGTGGATCTTTTATCTGGGGGCTATGTAACAAACTCATGGTTTGCTTGCCAGGTGTCATTTGTAATCCTTCCCCCAAGTACTAAGGGAGCAGGCTATAATCTTTTGCAGAGGGGTACAAGCGGAGATGCGGGAGGACAGATTACTGGTTGTCAGGTGCAATGGGTCTACTTTGAGATAATTAGATGAAATCTGATGACAGGAATTTTTTATGGCCCGTCCTCATTGTTAAATGTAAATGAGTTGGCGATTCTTTTACTTGACATTGATCCTGAGCATAGTTGGGCTGGATTCAGTGGCTGAAGCCGTCCGTCTGCATTCTCCTTCAAGCTCAGTGAAGCCGGGGACACACCAGCTGGGTGGCGTGTGTGTGCGGCGGCTGCAGAACACGTTGATTTTCATTTCGCCGCCCATGTTAAAAGGTTAGAGTCGCCACGCTGATGACGGCAGCGGCGGGTCATCTCGAGAGTCAGTGGGGCACCTATTTTTCACAAGTGGAGTAAGATCTGTTTATAGTCATATTGACATCATATCAGCAACATTACATAACTGACACCTTTTACTATAGTTTAAATTTCTAGACCAGGGGCGGGCAATCTTATCCAGAAAGGGCCGTTGTGTGTGTGGGTTTGTGCTGCAGCTCCTTAACTAGGTTACTTCTTAGAGGACTGATTGGCTGAAGAGTCCTCACACCTGGGTTTGAACAGCTGACCTAAAGGTTATCCAAAAAACCGGCCTTGGGTGGATAAGTTTGGCTACCTCTAGACTATATATTACAGACATGAAAAAATATTAATATAAATTATTTTAACCATTTTGGCAATTGTATGTTATTAAAGAAGAAAGTGGCGTGTATTATACAGTCAGAGCAGAAAACCCAATGTAGACTATAATTATGTTACATCAATAAGTTAAAAGGACACTAGCTGACGCAAGCCGTACTGTAGTTTTCAGGTGCGGTATCTCCCGCTGTCACTATGACAGACAAAAATAACACAAATGTTTTCTCGTTAAGACTTGTCAACTTCATGGTCTTCACTTTTCTAACAAACATGCTATTATTGATGGCTATTATCAAAGGCAAACTCAATGCAGAAAGTACGGCTTGCAGCAACGGCACGACAGCAGTACTGAGGCTGTGTGGACAGACGCACAGCTCTGTGCACACGCCACACAACCACTGTGTTCTGGGCCTGAGGAAAATGGATTGATGAACTCAGACCTCATTCTGTATACTTCCTGCAGCGTCCTAAATTGATTTGATAGATGTTATCCCAGTGTGTGATCCAATGTAGTATTTGTGTTTTCTGCATTGATTGATACTGATTGGGACTGAGCTTAATATTGTGGATTTGATGTTGGCCTCAAAAGCACTGAATAATGTCGTTATGTGTAGTTAGACTACTTCTGTTGGATTGTAGGCATGGTTTATACTGTTAATTTGTTTATGTTAATATTAATATAATCTTGCCCTCCCAGTTCTCTGGTGTAGAGTCGGCCGGTCTTGATCGAATTCATATCCTTTAGTCCAAGAGCAGTTAGCGCAACAGTCATAAATCTGTATTATATTTTTCTTGTATTTGCACCCCAAGCCTTAGAGGAGGGTTCAATGTTACAAAACACACATTTAAGTGTATTTCCTTATGATTTCTATACTTATCATATATTTATTATTCTTTTGACTATTGATATGTCCATTGTGATGAATCTTCAGCTGATTATTATTAAACTTGTTTGTTCATAATTGTTTGAAAGGATATAACATCCGTTCATCTTATGAAACTGCTTGTCTGATTCAAGATTATGGAGCCATTGGGCACAAGGCAGAGAACAAGCCAGGATGGGGCACCAACCCACACAAGCAACTCCAACTGGCCTCAGCATGTTTTGGGACTGTGGGGGGAAACTAGAGTACCTGGAGGAAACCCCACAACGACACATGGAACCCGGGCAGAGATTTGAAGCCAGAGATGTGAGGCGACATTGCTAACCACAGCACCACCATGCCACCCTCAAAAATATAACAGAATGAGCTTATTTATGCCAGTTTTCCCTCTTCCAACCTAATTCCATGGAACCTTTTTGTTATGTCACATATATAAAGCTGTTGTCCCGGTGAGCTTAAAGACAGCATGCATTCAGCATAAATAGTTACTCTGTATAGAGTTTGCAGTTTTGCATCAAAGCCAGACAGAGACAAAACAGGGAAAATGTGTCCTGCACGGCAGTGTTTTATGACTCCTGGGTGGAACGGAGGGAGATTTACGCCCCTCCCCACGCAGAGAGATTGAGAAGAAACTCCTGCAGGCAAACGGTTGCCATAATAGTTCAGTCAAGGGAAGGAGAACAGCACAATCAATAACGTGACACAGATGAAACCGCAGCGGCAAAGGGCCGCCATTTCGTTGACATGCATTTCCATGTTTTTTTTCTCGCTGTCAAGAAGTCTGCAGTATCTGCCCTGCACCCTCCATTAACTGGTCACATCTATATTGCAACAATGTGTCTTAAACATGGATCCTTACCAAGCGAAGTTCATGGATTCATGGTTGTGACAAACAAATAGCGCCAAGGAACATGATATATTCGTGACGACATTATGAACATCTGCGGATAAATGTTACATTTGAAGCAGGATCTGGCAAAGCGGAACAGTCACAGAGCATGCAGGAAATGATGCAGAAGCCGGTGAATCTAAATGATTTAATTCAAATAAAATGGAAATTGCATTTCTTTTAACTAAAGCTTTAATGGGATATATTAAAAACCACTAAGCATATCATATTGTCCTTAGCAGCCTTGCTGCAGGCCGTTAGCTAATTATGGGGTGTTTTTATGGCCTCTGGTGTGAGAGGTTGAGGTTCGAATCACGCCGAGCCTTTCCATGGCACCGTTACATGACACCGGACGATGGCGGGCAACCCTACAGGTGGGCAATGAGAGCAGAGAACGGGCCACTGTATGTGTCCATCTACAGGCAGATGCAAGGCCTTCTCAGACCAAAAGAGCTGCAGGAAAACAGCCAATGAAGCTGTGGCATAGAAACTGGGGTTGGCAAGATAAAACAAAGAACTGTTAAGGTTTTGTCTTTAACACTTGTGTTTGCTCTGCTGCTTTATGCTGACCTCATCTCTTAGCAGTCCCTTTAAGACAGGGGTGTCAAACTGCAGTCCAAACTGAGCCCTGTGTAGCTTAGTTCTTTCCCTGTTCCACTACAAATGATTCAGCTCAAGAGCTATGTGGTAATTAGCACAAGGAGTTGAATCAGACGTGTTAAATGAGGAAACCCAAAAATGTGCAGGGCTCCGACCCTCCAGGACTGGAGTCTGACACCTGTGCTTTAAGGGAAATCCCCCCCATAGGCTGATTCTGACAAATATTCAGACAAATACTCTGATAAATATTGGGCTACAGTCTGTAATTCACAGAATCTTGAGAAAAAAGGAGAGCATAAATGAAAATATGCAATAAACTGTTCTGGGGGTGTGTGGCTCAGCTGTGATCGGGAAGTAGCTCCGGCCCCAGCAGAATAATAATAATTGGTAATTTTATTAATCCCCGTAGGGAAATTGTCTTTTACGCCTCCCTCAATTTGCTCTTTGCAGAGTAAGTTGTCTGCGAAGGGCTGCCACCTGTAGCGGCGCCCAGGGAGCTGGGGGTTAAGGACCTTGCTCAAGGAGCCGCAGACGTGTTGAGGCTGGGTATGAACCGGCAACCTTGTGATTAGAAGCACACAGGCTTAGCCCACTGAGCCACACACTGCCCCTAATCACATGACTGTGGGCCCCTGAACAAGGCCCTTAACTCTGAGCCCCAAGGGTGCCATACGCTATACCTGACTCTGTGCTATGATTCCCCTCCCCAACTCTCACCTATATGTGTGTCTCATAGCAAGATGGGGGAACTGAAAAGACTATTTCCCCACCGATGTTCTAAAACTCTCTGATAAAATTTGTGAGATATTTTAGAAAGTTTACAGATATGACTGCAGACAAAAACAATTACTGCTGCGGTAATTTGGACGACACTCATGCTGAAATTTCTTGTTCATAAAAAAAAGCCCAGGAGAGGAATAAAATTGGGCCAGCAATCAACTTAATGGATCTCAAGTGGGTCCAAGGTACAAACTTCCATTTTCCATTAATTACATTTGCAGAGTGAAATCACTATTCATCAGCATTGACTATACTGAGAATCTGACTATATCCTCTACTGACATAGCTGGTACTTGTTGACTCGGTAACATTTGTTAGTTAACACCCAAAGTTAACAAATTACAATATACAGCCTCTGAGGCTCAGACAGACTTCATGGGAATCAGCTTTGAGGAACCATTGTTAGCCACTCTGATTGGCAAAGCTGTTGGACGGTGCTAGTGGCATGGTGACTCAGTGGGCCATCCTCCTGCCTTTCACGTTCAAGGTTAGGGGTTTAAATCCCACATCTGTTCTCTGTGTGTTGAGTTCTTCTGGTATCTCTAAACTGCCAAAATCGTGTGTGTCCTATAATGAACTGAGTGGTTCTCTGCCAGGTTCCCTCCTCTCATGACCCATGAACAAGCAGTTGATGAATGAAGAGTGCTTGATAATCTTGTTTAACCGTCTTTGTTCTGTTGCGAGAGTAGAATATTCTACTAGCAGTTAACTCATGTTATATTCATCATTACCAGACAGACCACCTGGCCTTTACTAAAAAAGAGAGAGGCTGTACCAGATATGTTTCCAGCTTGGGATCAAATCCACATCAGCAATGACTGGATTAATCTGCTGAACTGAAGATCTAAATTTCAAACTTATCTATTGCCATGTCTCTAGAGGTGAATGACAATGTCATCATAGACCTATGTATACAAATCCCACTACAGACACACCAGTATAAGCATGGGTGCAGGCATGTGGTAATGCAACACCCATGGTCTTTAGCCTTACATGTACAGTAAATATCCTTGTTCATTGTATTTAGCCTTCTAATTGGTGTATTGAGATTAGGATTAACTTTATTGAACCCAGGGGGAAATTCTGGAAATATTATTAAGAGAACAATCATTATTAATTCAATAAAAACGAACGAACAGAACCAAAAATTCCCCATTCCACTTACAATGGCATCACAAAAAAGTAAGTTTCTTATCTCATGTTTTCAGAAAATCCAAGTACTGTATTGATGCTGAAGCCTTTTAGGGAAGAAGCCAAATCCTTTGGTTCCCTACAGCCTCCTTGTTTCTCCCCCCATGTACAAAGTGCTCTCTTGGCTCCTGCTGTTGCAGAGATCTTCAAAATCCTTCTTGACATCCAGACACATAAAAAAGGAGCAGGGCTGGTGGAGGTTTTATCTGCCAAGGATCAGGACAGTTTGGCACCAGGGGACTCCTCGTGGATGAGCCTGTCTCCTCGCATCGATCTTCTGTTTACACCCAATTTCTCAACCCCAGCTGACGGGATCTTTAATATCTTTAATATGTAAAGGCAAACATCGGATGTTTGCCGCTTGCATCTTTCAAATTTGCGGATAGTCTTGAAAATCATCGCAGTAGGGAAAACTCCCTTGTATCTCAGTAATCCTGGCTGCTTATAAGGACAGCTGAGAAAGTATTTATGGCAAATAAATTATGGGTTTTGCTCCCCAAAGGGGATCTGACACTACATCTCAGGAACCCCTTAAATAAACATCTTGCAGTGTCAAAGTGCGCTGTTCATGTTTAATCAGTAGGTTTTCGGACATACGGTACACACTGTCAAAAGGTGCAGACTTCAAGAGACCAATATAGTAAGGGAATTAACTACTCATGAAAATGTTTAGTAAAACATAACTGATTTTGGATCTTATTGCCTAAATATGACATTGGCTTTCCATTTAGGGGGGAAATATGTACCTAATCATATGTGCCAAAATTATATATATATATAAAAAGTCTTAATATATTAGGCTAAAGGTCGTTTGGGAGTTTGGCAGGGAGTCATCTTTTTATGCATTATTAATTGAGATTACATAACTATGGGGACGCATGGAGCTATTAAGATCACCCAGGCTTTGTTCTAGATATGCTGAGATAGTCAGTCTCTCTCTCTCTCTCTCTCTCTCTCTCACACTCACACACACACACACACACACACACACACAGCACAAGTACAGCAGATGGCATAATTAAAGATCAAGCAGATGCAGTTAATATTTAAAAGGCTGTCACTTAAACCATGCCCATGAGATTAAGAATAATAACAAATAAGATTCACATTTACATTATTTTTCATTTGCTTATACTGCGTTAATAAAATATGTGGAAAAGTATGGACACATCACGAAGACTATAAATTATCATGATTAAAAATATTAAGACACTTACAAACAATTAACATGAAGCTGACTGTACCGACATTACATTTGTTTTCAAAGAAAGTGTGGTAAAGGCCGTTTGATTCTTTACACACTGATCTTCTCCACTTTTAAAGGAGCACTAAGCTCCTCCTCTTGGTTATTTAAAATCTGTAGCTCGGGCTTCTGTCTGCGATCGGAAGGTCGGCGGTTCAAATCCTATGGTCAGCAGATTGGATGAATCACGGTTGGGCCCTCAAGCGAGGCTCTTAATCCTGATAAATGCTTGAGGAGCAGCAGATAAGTAGCTGACCCTGAGCTCTGACCCCAAGCATCACTCTCACCTGTATCTCACAAGAGAGCAAGATAGGATATGATACAGCCAAAGAACTCTGATATACCTGTACTCAGGCTTGTACAAATGGCAAATCCATTCATTTAAATGCCAATATCCTTTCATTTAATTTCAAAATGGTGAACCAACAAAATGAAGCAAGGCCAGTAATGGAGAGGTGAAAACATAATTAACAAATTTCACATGTCCATAGTTATGTTAATTGTTTAAATAGAAAATGTTACGCCATTCTGGGCAAGGTGAAGGATGTTGCTTATTCCTTATACACTGCCCTACAGGATGTTGGGTAATAAATGATCCTGTTTGCAAATAAATAACCTTGGATGCAATGCTAGACCAACGCACACCAGGGGTGGGCAATCTTATCCGCAAAGGGCCAGTGTGTATGCCGGTTTTTTGGGATAACCTTTAGGTCAGCCCAGGTGTGAGGACAATCAGTCCTCTAACTAGTAATCTAGGGAGTTGCAGTGAAAACCCAGATACACAACGGCCTTCTGGGTACCCCTGCCTACCCCTGATGTACACTACACTATATGGGAAACTGACACCTAACTGACAACTACTTTTATATTTTTAGAGAAAACCCTGAGTGATGTGGAGGAACACGCAAAATCCGCACATATGGGATGGGGGGCAATATTCAAACTCCCAACACTGAAGGTGTGAGGCAACTGAAGGTGTGAGTACTATATGCCAGGATCAGTCACTTTCCTGTTCACTGTTTTTGCTGTTTTTGCTGTGTGCATTTGCTCCCGGTTCCTTATGTTTTATTGCCTTTGTTTCCTGCTTGTTTCTCTTAAGAGTCAGAGTCTGTTTGCCTTATGTTCCCCCTGTGCCTCTTTGTTTTTAGTTTCCTTTTTTGAGTTTGATTTATAATAAAAACCCTTTTGTGTGAGAACCGCACTGTGGATCGTCTTTTCGCCATGCCATGCCGCCATAGCAGCTATGATGCAATCATGAAGCAAATACTGTACATTTCTATGGATCATCCATTCTCCATAACTGCTTCTCTGCTACAAGGTCAGAGTGAGCCTGGAGGCCAATGGATGGAGTGCCATTCCATTGCATTTATCTATGTACCAGACACATATGTTCAAATCAACATACAAGTGAGAACAGCTTGGGGTCAGGCTCAGATGGTGCAGAACCCGGAGTAACTGGGGTCCAATTGCGATACATTCAAGGCCATAATTATAATATATATTGGGGGGGAAATGCTCACAATGTCCCACTCAATATACGAGTGTATTATAATCCCACGGTCCAAAAGCGTGCAGGAAAGGTTGATTGGTGTGTCTAAATTGAGTGTATGCACCCTGTGGTGGGTTGGCAACTGCCAAGGGTTGGTTCCTGCCTGCGCCCATTGCGGATGGATGGATGATATATGCCACGCATTATCACTTACAGCAGCACGCAGGATTAACATACCCCAGAGAAACATGTTATAGACTTTTTTCTGAAACCACAGAGATTTAAACAGTGCTGGAAAACATGGACAGGTAATTACATCTGTGGTCTAGAGAGACATAAAATCAGTTGCAGCTCTGTAATCGTGAAAGTGAAATTGCTAGGATAAATTTCATATAGAGAATAGAAACTTTTTACTGTCAAACAACGGGGTTGGTAGAAATTGTTTTTAGTACAACTCTGCTGTATGTTCTACATATGTGACTCATACAGCCGTGGAAAAAATTAAGAGACCACAGCACAATTTTTTGTTTCACTCATTTCTCAGTTTATGGGCCTGTGAATGATGTATGTATTTATTTGCAAACTGCAGCCTGGTTCCTCTCTGTTTCTCGTTAATGAAGGGCTTCTTCCTTGCTTTATGGGACTTCAGTCCTACTTTTAGGAGCCTGGTATGAACTGTCCTAGCAGTGCACTTCACACCTGAATTTAATGTTTCCCATTCCTTTTGAAGGTCACTTGATGTCAGCCTTCGATTCATGAGAAACTGTCAGATGAGTTTGCGGTCATCTTTGGCATTAGAAAGTTGCTTCTGCCCTTTACCTGGTTTTCGGTCGTTCCCAGTGTCTCCTGCTTCACCTTATTCCTGTGTACTGCTGTCTAAGAGATTTTGAACCTGGAAGAATCCTGCTGTTCAGCGTAGCCTTCTGCCAGCAGAGCCATGGTTAAACCAGGACTTTAAAATTTGTTTGAAAATATAGAGTGGTGCCTTCATTTTTTCCATGGCTGTATGTTCATACAAAGGACAGAATGAACAAAATGACACGGACAGCACACAACGATAGGCATTCAGCAAGTAAGACATGCATGACTCTTTCATACAAATGTGGATGTTAAAGATAAAAGGCACATTAGGATTTTGGCAGATATGACTAATATGAGGAAGTACACATTGTCAAAAAACTTAAAAAGAAACCCTGATACATATATATTTATTTGCTTTGTGAACACTTTTCTTCAAGTAAGGTGGAAAATTCAATAATCACCTGTCAAAGAGTCAGATGAGATAAAATGCTGTTAGACAGAGCTTCTGATGAGTGACCCAGAACAGACACAGAAGATGCTTGTCAAAGGGTAGCACGATGAGCATTAGGTTCCTGTTAGATATCCAGTGTTGCTGAGAGACCGTAACATAGGGATAGCCAATGAAGATGGGGCAGGTCAGTGGCTGGATAAGATAGCTGAGATGTTCCCCTTAAAAGAAAGGTCTTAGGGCATTTCTTGAAGATTTGGAGGGATAATGCTTATCAGATATGGATGGGTAGCTTGTTCCGACATCGAGGAACCACACATGAGACATATCTAGAGTTAAACTTATTTTCCTGTTGAGGAGGAATCACCAGATAGCATTAGCTTGCTAACTGTATAGGTTATGATCAGATGGTACTGATAATCAACTGCATGTAGGTAGGCACTCTTCCAATGATACCTCTGAAAACTAACATGACGGAACTTGATGTGAGTGGCTATAGGTAGCTAATGGGAGAGTGACAAGGAAGAGTGAGAGCATTTTGGATGACTGAATACCAGAAAGGTTGCTGCATTTTCAACCATCTACACTGGTTTAAACAGCACAAGCTGACAGTTCTATTTGTTTAAGAGTTAGAGTAGTCTAGTCAAGAGATGACCGTTGTCTGGATTAAGAGCTAAGATGCACATTCTGACCAATAAGGTCTGATCCTCCTGATGACATACAGAGCAAATCTACAAGATCAGGAGATATCAGCAATGCAGTGAGAAAAGGACAGCTGGTCATCTATCATCACCCTGGGTTCCTAGGAAAAATTTGGTAAAAACAACTTTGATGCTCCAAGCTTCTCAGTAATGTTCTGATGAATGGTGGTGTTGGCAGGGAATGTTAGACGCTTGGTCTTTAAAAGGTTCAGCTGAAGGTGGTGATCCTTCATGCCAGCTGTCATATCTGCTAGGCACACAGAAATTGTGCCAGGACGAAGGTGTCCTCGTGGGGGAAGGTCAGGCAGACTTAGACACCTCTGCATCCCAAGACGTCTTTAAGGGTCTACTTAACAGGCGACTGTCAAACCATCTCAGGGTCATCTTTGTGATGCCAAAGTAACAGAAGGTAGACAGGAGGATCTGGTGGTTCATTGTGTCAAAAGCTGCAAAGGCTTCTAGTGGGATAAGAACACATGACTGAGATGTAGCTGTTGCATATTGCAATGTGTCAGAAGCTGGCAAGAGCCGGCTTTGAAAAGGGACTGGAATGCATTCAGGGGGTTATTCTGTGTGAGAAAGTCGTAAAACCTCAATCCCCAGGATTGGTTATGAATCGACCCAAATTATGGATGGAATGCATTAAAAAACTGCACAAAGGCATTTGTTTCTTTAGTCTGTTCCAAATACCTTCATTTAATCTGTGGCTATTCAATACATTTACAAACTTTATGAAGCTCACACTTTTTCCATGCACAACTGCGATGTGTGTGCTGTGCGGGAATTCGCTGACTGTTCCAGTACCTCACCGAATTAAATAAATAACCAAAGAGTGGTTTTATATTCAGCTTGCTGAAAATTAAATCCGGGGTCGGGGTATAAACCCGACTGACAGCTGCAGTATTTCTGCCGTGTCGTTTCCCCTGTTGCAGTGTAATGGACTTCGGTGATCGCTCAGCGGTCTGGGAGCAGAGTGCACGACTCAGCAGAGCCCAGCCAAATAGAACTGAACCAGGCGAACTTGGAAAGGTGGGGCTGCGACAAGCCCCGTATTAATCTCCCTCCGTCTTTCTTCACCCCGACAAATTGAGGGATCGCTTAGACTTGTTGTCGTAGCTCTTTAACAGGGAACCATGCATCTAGGTTCAAATATATAAGCTGCCGCGGAGCTCTTTGCTTTATTAGTGTATGTAATCAAAGGAAAGTGGATGGGGTGGGGGTTCATGTTTGCAAATGACTGCTGAGACATCAGAATCGTGGGCACTACTTTACCAGGGCAAATATATAGGCTAGGATGAGATGGTCATAGAGAACACTTAATTATATTTCAATTAATTGTGCAGTTAGAGTGCAACACATTTTTCTGACGTCGTTAATCTAGGAACATACACAAGCACTAATACAAACCTGTCCGATACCTGTCACGACCCATGATTTGAAACAACTGCTTAAATATTTTACTATGTGGTGCAGTTTAAAAAATGGCTGTCAGAACAGTATGAGTGAAAGATGGGCACTCTGTTACACTGACTACAAATGCAAAAAGCACTGATTGAAATATTAGTTCTGAGCCTGTACAATCCCACAACTAATGCTATAAAAAGCCAAGGGGGGCATTTGCAGTTTGGAGCTAATAGGATTCTTGGACAAGCCACCCCCTCGCTGAGAGCAGTAAACATCTGGAGGGACTTGCCACTAGAGAGATAAAAGGGTTTTCTGTCTCATGAAAAATGTGTTTTACCAAATAATGAAAGCAAACGGGCCTTAGTTTCATCTCATTTTGATTACTGTCATGATACTGTGTGACTTTTTTATTAATGGAACGCTCTATACATGCATTTCTTCCATGATTCTTTACATCTGTCTTGACGCTGGCCCTGGGAAGTGCAATTTCAACAAATGAAAATGAAATTAATCAAACCCATGCAGAGCTGTGTCCAACCAGGTGGACTCGGGTCCAATTACCTGCCTCTCCTGTGAAATTAAACCATCTTTTTCTGTAATTTTTTTTTGGGATCTTTTTTAGTTAACAGTTAAGCTGTTCAGGTATGAGTCTGAGAAAGTTTTCATCCAATTTAAATCAACCTTTATTCATTTAAACAGTTGTCTGATTTTTCATGCGTTTTAATAGTGCGCTCCATAAATTTACTCTAAATATCTTGAATATATACCGCATGTGATAAAGGATTGTGGAGATCAGAGTTTAATTTGTAAATACAAGCTTGCAATCCTCAGTATTTGAAAGTAATTGTTAATACTCTATGAGGGCACATTGGCATTATCACATCACAAAATCACATGATAAAATAGGTCTACTGTTGGGTTGCAATGTTGGTGTAGAAACAAGTAGATTTCATGTGTTTTATCACCTGGAGGCAAAAGATAAATTAAATATTCAATAGAGGTTATTTTAGTAGTGTTTTACAAATGATGCCTGTGGATTAACCTAGTTATTAATTAAATATAAGTTGAATAGTAGTAAGGAAAAATGTCTTGAATACTTGAATATTTTTTGGTAGAATGTTCTGGTGAGAGCTAATAGCCAATGTTATCTGACTATGAAACTGGTGATGAAATGTGTGTTTTAGGAAGAGTTGCTGGCTTGACAGCTGTTCATATATTGCCAGCAGTCTCACGTCGATTCCTATAATTACATGGTAGGAAGTGTAACTGACGCGTGACGCTGCTGTGGATTCTGCTGTCGCTGTGAATACTGGAGGATGCAGGGATATGTGATATAAGCGAAGCATACTGAAATAAATGCCGCTTGCAGGAATGTATAAATGTTGAGTTAATGAGGTTCTGGGAAAGAGGACGGGAGAAGCATGGAAAGCTGAATCTGGATGCAATCACCAATTCCGGGATGGTGTGCGTGGATGTCTTTCCCCGCAGTTTGAGAAATGAAATGCCTATATATTCTTGCGTGTGCTCACCTTAAAGAGCCCCCCCCCCCCCCCTAGGAAGTGCAAACCAGCAGTGCTACCTGAAGGGAACTGACTTACGAATATTGATGAAATCATCCTGCTTAGATCAGGAGGCACAAGGCAGCTGATATTTAGAAAATCAATCGCTGCATTAGCAGACCATAAAACGTCATTGCCTTCCGTTAGTCTCGCAGGAGGCCGGACAGCTTTGCAAATGGCAGCACATCCCTGAAACACTCGAGTTTCCAGAGACCAGGCACAAACGATGGGCACGTTTCAAGTTTTATTTGTCATTTACGCGAACATACACTGCAAATGTGTGTTGAGAAATGTGCTTCCACCTGCTCATTGGATTGTGCTCAAAGAGTATAAAAAGTAGTATAAAAAAATGAAACAAGAAAAAGAACAACAGAAATAAAATTGTAAAACAAGACAATAAAAAGCACTATCCATAACTGAATTTGCATAAGGCGGCAATCAGGAAGATGTGAAATGAAAAGTAAGGAATTGCATAAAGTGCCAATGAAGTGTATAAAGTGTCACGTTAGCTATTGGGAGTCCCCATTTAACATATGGACAGCTTGAGGGTTTCCTGTGATAATACACAGGTGTGCAAGTTGAAGTGGGGGAAGCTGTATTAAGATTGCAAATGTTATTTACTTACGGAAGCCCGGGCATCTCAGAATGCAGTTCCGGAGGATACTTTCATCATAACCAGCTTCTAGGCTGACCAAAAAATCACCTGCAAGGCGGGACCAGATTAATAATGCAAATTGTGTTTTTCATACAGAACACTTGGAATTTTGCTCTATACCACAAAGGGATATCTATTAAAATATTTACAAAAATGGATTTAGTGTGTCTCAAAACAGCTTTTTTCTCTGTTTCATTCCTTTCTGTGATTTTCAATGAATAATATATGATTTTTGTTGATTGTACACTAAGTAAAACAAACACAAATAAAAAACTATTATTTAAATTAAATATTTAAATTAGCATTGGAAAATAATAAGAATCACTTTGTTTTACCGAGGGCACTTACCTGTCTAAGGATTTTGATCTTGTGCGTCATCAGACTTCACACCAAACATGTAACTGAGTAAAAATCAACATATACTAAAAAAAAAAGAAAAGTTATAATAACATAACAGAAAACAGATATATGCAAGATAATACACATGAAATAAGACTAGTAATAGAGATCACAAATGTGTAGGAATGGGCAAATTGTGTGAAATATGTATGCATGTAGTTTATTAATAATACTAATAATGTCAACTAATCAAATTTTAATATTCGCTTCCATTCAACCATCTTCCAACCACTTATCCCAGTCATAGGGAAACCTTGAGCCCATCCTGAGCAGCCGTTAGGATCGGTCTCTGCCCTATCCTGTCATCTTCCCTTTTTGGCCAGCAGGGGTCACTGGCCATCCTGTTCCTTTGTTACCTGTGTATATCTCTGCCTGCTTTTGCCCTGTTCCTCAGTTGGTCATTGTGGATTTTGTATGGGCTATAGCTATTGATTGTGTAAATGTTTCTTGTTTGTGGTCCCTCTGCTTTTCCTCGCATGTAATTTTAGCCCTTGTTAGTTCTCGGTTTACCTACCAGCCTTTGTTTTGAACCCTCACTGTCCCTTTTGTTTGTAGTTTGTCTTGTTTTTTTCGCAATAAATCCCCCTTGTTGTTCCTAAGCCCCACTGCGGACTGTCCTTTATCATGCCCTGTCGTGACAGAAGCACAGTGCACGAGCACAGGGGACACTTGGATCTGTATAATAAACACACACACACACAAACGCTCAACAAAACAAGGTACAAAGACTTGCTTACTTGTCCTGTGAGAAGTTTATTTCCAGCTGCTTAATTTTAATCAAAAGAAAAGAGAACACACATAAATACACAGTTACAGGAGTACAGCAGTACAGAAATAAATATTACAGACAGGATGCAGTAACGATGACCTTTGGACTTCAATCTTCTCTCCTTTTGTAGCTTTCCCTTCAATGCCCCAAAACTCAACTTTCAAACTCCCTGATTTATCTTTCATGCCCTGGACCACCTCCCCTCAATCCAGCACTCAACATGTAGGCAATTAGACGCCAGTAGATGTATTGACTTATGCATGTATCAGGATACCAATGAATTACATATAAAATTAATTTCATTAGTTACTGTATACTGCAAAAACACAACATATAAAGCATAATACTATTGTTGTATTTCTACACAATGCATCATGGAAGACTCCAGTCACCCAGCACTGACACTTTTCATCTTTCTTTCCTCTGGTAAGCGGCTTAGGACTCTCTGCACAAGCACAACAACATTCAGGAACAGCTTCTACCCTAATGCAAAAGACTGTTTAACACACACAAATGTGCAATATTAATACTGAGCGCTACAGTGCTGTTAGCTACCTCTCTTTGGTACTGATTTGCCCCATACTCATCATTTTGCCCTGTCATGTCTTATTTGCTATTATTTATTGCTAATTCTGTAATACTGTGGCAGCATTCTCTATAGTCTACCCACTGCACCACTTTATACTGATACTTTGCCCTGACATACATCACTTTACTACCCAATTTCCAATGCTGTATTATATGTTGTTAAATATTATATGTTGTTAGATATCTCGTAGTAGGTAGTACTTATTACTTAGTATTTACTGTATTGTAACATTGTAACATCTTGTTAATTGTCTGTAGTCTGTGGAGAAGGCTTCCAAGTAAGAATTTCATTGTACTTTGTACACTATACATTGTATATATGACAATAACACTTTGAATCTCTTTATATCTCTGCTTCTCATTTGAATGTATTTTTTGAATGTCCCATCTCACTCATTTTTTACACACACATATAAAAGAGAAAGGAATGTTTGGAGTCTGAGCAGCACAGGGTCTGCTATCCATCCAGCAACGCTGAAGCATTTTTCAGGGAGTAAAGACCTTATTCAAAGGCCCAACAGAGAGGTGGCTGCTCTGCTGAACACAGGATTTAAACCAGCGACCTTCTGGTTAGAGGTACAGAAACCTAACCCACTGAGCTCCACACTGTTGTACGCTGGTGATAGGACTGCACCTCAATAAGTGGTTAGGGAGCATGGATGGATGGATGAAAAGAGCTCGTATAATTCATCTTAGTAGAATATCTAGTGGATATTATTATTAATAAACATCCAGGCACACAAATGCCAGCTCATTAAGCCAAGATGTCGCACTTGGTAATTCGACTTCTGAAATTTAATGTAGCTCATCAACATGTTACTCTGCTCTTTTGTTTTGTTTTGTTTTGTTTTGTTTTTTCTTAAATTCCACCTACATTTCAAGTATTCTTTCAGGAATTTCAGCGAAACAAGTGCTGCGGGCATTTTCATCACCAGCCAAGATTAAAGGCCAGATCAGTCTAATGTAACATAACAATGGCTCAGATGCCTGGGAATGCTATTGGTGTCTGTTCACTGGAAAAAACATTTTAGTGGAAGTACGCCCTAGAATAGAAACCAAGATTACAAGCATGATTGTTCTGCTCCATCGCTGTTTTATCTACATCTTTTCCTATAACTTCTGGTGGAAAGAGCCTGAACATTTTGTCACTCTGACTGTTTAGTTTCCGTATCCTTAACCAAGTGTCTTCAGTGCAGATGCAGTGAGTAAATGGGCTGAGGTTCTAGTTTGTTAAAAACACTTGAACCAGCATCATTACATGGAAAGCAAACTTTCCCATTTAAACACAGGTTCAGAGTACAGTAAATCCAAAACGTAGAATATTAGGTATTTTACCTATTGCTCAGCAGAAATATTATACTCATTTGCCAAAACTTAACCAGATGTTTTTAAATGTTATATAAAATGTGCAAAATCTGTTAAATCCTGTTTACAGTTTATAGTAGCTAATTATGGCTCTTTCAAACATCAAAACCTGTTTTTCTGATAGGTCAGGGCCTGCATATAATGGGAAACCACAGGTTCACTTGATTTAATAGCATATTTCATACTTTCAAGCAGCCTGTTCTGTCACCCTAAGGCCTCAAATTAGGGTTAACTAACTGCTAAGATAGGGCTAGGATTACAAAGGTTGTGGCTTTTTCAGACATCAAAACCTGTTTTTATGATTGCTTGTATTATTAGAAGCTGGTCAAGCAGCTTCTAGTGATATGAGGTGTGGCAGAGTCCCATATATTTGTGGTTATAATGCATTTTCCCTGCTAATTATGGAAAATCAGGGGGAAAGGTGCAATAGTCAGTCATATGGAAGTTTTAGCTGTTCAGTTTCAGATCCAAGATGTTTGCCTGAGAATTAAAATGGGAAAAATGTGTAAATGAGCATCTGTAAACTAGACTGGAGCAATTAAAGCTATACACCGTGAAAAAATAGAATGAGAATCGCTTCATGAAGAGGCATTGCCATATTTAGGTATCCAACCCTCTGTACTTTTTATTATAATATCTCAGTCAAATTGGCAAAAATCACATTATCCATCCATCCATCCATCCATCCATCTATCTATCAGTTACAGATAAACAGGATCAGTGTTGTAGACTCAGTTCAGGAAAACATGGAGCTAAGCGATTGTGCTTTAGATAGGATCCTCATCCATCACACACACATAGAACACACTTATCCATGCAGTTACACAATGCTTGGCGCCAATTTAAAAAAAACCATCAGGCATCAACAGAGCTGAATTGGGCCTGGGGGAAAAATGGTGTGAACTTTTTGGAGAACATTGTGGAGAGAACAGGTGGCCTACATTTATCAGGAATGACATTTCTGTAGAGAAAGATGCCGCTGATTAGGGACTGATTTAACAGGGAGTTCCGTTGTTTTCTCTCTGAGAATATTATCGCTTTTTATTTTTCACTGTGTTTACGTTGTGCTTATTTCAGATACTTATAGGTCCGTACATGGAATAGATACTTAAACATTAATAAACATTTTTGACACTGGAAAATATTAATATCACTCTTTAGTACAAACATAAGCAGTGGCCCGGCTTCTCTTCTTGTAAACATTTTAAACATGAAAAAGCAAGGAAAACATTTGAAACTTTGATGGTCAGACTCTAATGATAAGTAATTCTGTAACTGGTTGAGATCAAGGCTGCTGGAGTTGGTTCTATGCTGGTCCCAGTGCAGACTCTGGTGAAAATGGAGGATAGAGTCACAGGCAGGGGCTGGTATGTTTTTTTGGGGGCCCACACAAGAAGTCAAAAAGCCCCACATTTGTTTGTGGCCAACAGGGGGCCCCCAAACATGAAGGGCCCCGTGCAAATATGTGGTTTGAGTGATAGCAAGTACCATTGCTGGTGATAAGGCACGGTGATGGGACAGTGATGGAGGTACTTGATCTGAAACATATTTTGTTTTTTTACACAGGTGTCAGACAGCATGAATCTATTAATAAGTGCCCAGTCACACACTTCACACTTCAACCTTATGGGTTTACATGCCATTGTTTGAATTATCAGCTGCACTTGGTTTTTGTGTAGCGGGGTCACATAACAATGTGAAATGTGTTTGGGATCACAGGAAAGAAATGACAACATGAATTGTATGCTATATAGGTGGGTAAAACACCTAATATACAGGATATTCAATAAGCGAACCATCTGTTAAAAGCCCAAGGTGTAACGTCCATCATGTACGCCTGACCCTGCTGTCTGCTCCCTAAAGTGGCCCTAATGAGCCACACCTGTTGCTTATTGCCCCTTGTTAGTCTTTGATTTAAGTACCTGATTATCTCATCAGCCCCAGTCCAGTCATTGTAGTCAGTCCTCTTGTTGCCTGTGCCCTTCCCAATAGTCATCTTCCCATTTTGACCCCTCGTGGTCCAGTTTATTTCCCTGTTCTGGTCAATAAAGCCCCCTTCTGTTCTCCAAAATGCCTTCCCTCGAGTCTTTCGTCCTGCAAGTCACAACACAAGGAAGAATTTTTATGAGCAAGTGAATCAGGTTTTTCTAATAATTAAGTGATGACGGTGATGGCTTCAGAAACTGCTTGATTTTATTTTATTTTTTTTTACAATACCATAAATCAATATTAAAAGTGCAAGATCTCCTAAGCAATGAGAGTATCATAAACCGTCATGCTTATTATGCAGAACAGAACATGTGTATGCCGTCAAGTTGTTTGATTACATTGTGACAGTCAGTGCACTTCAGTTTATAAGCGTCCTTCCATTACCAGTGATGTTTGTCTCGGCTTCTCTCCCAAAACAATAACCAGGCTTCATATCAGCTGAATTTATTGAGGAATAAAACAATCGTTCTTAACAACCAGATGCTTTTAATTTAAAGCCCCAGAGTTCTGACGCAAAAGGAGATCTACTCAGATCTGTCGGACTGAAGAAAATCCTCCAGCTTATTATTCGTAAATACATTTTATCCACTTAGTATCCAGCTGTATCCAAGTTCCCTGTGTTCAGGTTTATTCTTAATCCCCGGCTTCAGCTCTCTTACTGTTTATTTTGGGTTGTTGATGCCATAGCAGATTCATTACATGTTAAAAATAAGAAGTATGGTTCTCTAATTAACAAACTCTGTTCTGCCGCAAGGTTTCAGAAGGACCATTTCACCTTGCTGTACCGGTAAGATGATCAGGTCTGGAAATTTCAAGTCAGGTTCTTTAGGTCCAGGGAGGATACAGTACACTGACATCTATGGAAGGAGAAAAAAATACAGTATCTAAAACTCCTATGAATGGTGAGAGGGAAAACAATTAGTGAAAATTCTGTTATGCACAGCAAGCCACAGGAGAGTCTAGATTTCACATCCTGAAGCTCTTGGTTCCTCTCATAACCCGGCCACTGCACATATAAGTTTTCATGGGAATATTTCCATTGTTTCTGTTCAAAATAACAATTGTGACATGTCATAAATTCACCGTTAGAGGCCTCTGATGCCAGTCTTAGATTTCGATTGGATTTGGATAGAAAACCAGTCTGTTCCCCTGCACAAAAGCAGCCATAGGGAACGATGCATCAAGGATTAATGCAACTCCGTGTGTTAAGTGGCTGCAGCTGCCCCAATCAGTGCAATTAGCCAATCAACCATCAGGATTGATAGAACTGCTTTTCAAGGCGTGGTCCACAAGTATACAGCAGGGTGGTCCTTGGAGTGACTTAGGCAGCATACCTAAAGCTATTTACGTGACAGGAAAGAACGTTTTGTGTTTCAATGAAGTTTAAGTTATGGAGGACCACATTGCCTCATTCTGCCTATTATGGCCTAATGTTCTAGTGTTTTATTCTGATGCACCACAAATGAAATGACGTCAAACATCTAAAACGGGACATTTCGGCATCAATATCCTTGCCTAATCCATCGGTTTCCAAAACTTTTCGGCCCAGGACCTTCAACATAACAGTGCCAGAGACTCACGACCCATATTTTGGCAGTTGGAGGGGGCGGGGAGGGGGGGAGGGGGCGGGGTGGGCTGTTTGGATGTTGGTGAGCAGGTAGACATAGCAAGTTATCAACAAACAGTGAT
>JAODKC010000043.1:18041457-18081189 GCA_026777985.1 Mormyrops attenuatus
GCCGTAAATATTGCATGAAATGAACTTTAACCTGAAATAACCTCAAAAATAACATTGTAATCACAAAGTGTTACTTTTATTCTGAAACAGCTGGTACATCACATTTAGAAGTGGAACAAAGCAAATGCAAAACTGCTGAATTTAAGCCATAAAGGTTTGAATCATGCATTTGTATCCATCTTAAACTGCTACCAATTGAAACCATTAATATAGTTTTAAAATGAGTCCATTTCTATCCGGTAACCATTCCAGTGCATGAACTGTTACACTAATTAGGACAAAAAGTTCTATCTCTAGGACAAAAGCATGTGTAGGAATTAATTTGAATAAAAGAAAAAATACCATAGGCTGCCAGCCAGCAGTAATGTGCATGTAAGAGATTTGGGTTAGTCCTGTTGGCATCCAGTGTGGGTCCCTTAGCCACTGTAATTCCAGGGAGGTCAATGTTCAGGATTAATCAGAAACAGGAGGCCACTGGGACCACAATCAGTAAAGGCTTTTATACAGAAGCTTATAACCCAAAAATATACATATACTTTTTTAGTGTGTCTTCTCACACTTTTTTAAAGAAGAACTGAACTAGAATTATGCATTAAGTTGTTGTTTTTCAAAAGAAGTTCAAAATGTCCCTGTAGTATGGAGAAAACATGCCAATTTTTGCAGCATGTAATTTGCTGGGAATACAGACCGAATATTTTCAAGTTCTTGCTGAGGCTGATGTTGTTACCTCCGGACCAAATGTGCTCCGACAGCGGCAAAAGCGCGGCTCCTGCTGCTGCCCGCGGCCGCCGCCGCATATCAGGTTACCCGGCGGCGCTGAGGCTGAGCGGGAAGCAGAATCTCAGGCAGCGACTCCTCAGCCAGTCTCCTGCCCGTTGGGGCGTCACATGATGCAGTCGTGATGGAGGATGAAAATGATTTTACGATTTGTTTGATTTATAGGTGGCTGCTCGCTTTGTTGTTGAAGTTGGTAGTGAGCAGTATAAACATATAATGTGCTTGGATGCTGACAGATAGACAGATAGATAGATAACACAGACATTAAAAAAAGACATTTGGACAGTAATTAATACTAACACTGC
This sequence comes from Mormyrops attenuatus, assembly GCA_026777985.1. Classification (NCBI taxonomy): domain Eukaryota; kingdom Metazoa; phylum Chordata; class Actinopteri; order Osteoglossiformes; family Mormyridae; genus Mormyrops; species Mormyrops attenuatus. The sequence continues at coordinate 18,042,540 of JAODKC010000043.1, forward strand.
CGACACTGTCACAAAGTATTGTGCAGAATTCTGCCATAATGTAAGTTAATCAGACAGAACACAGAAAAGGATGTTGGGTACTCTCCACTTAACTCAATCCAAATTGCAGAGAAGACTAAACTAACAAACCAGAAAAAAATGTTTCCAGATGTGCTATAAATGGTGAAGGCCAGCAAAGCACAGCAGCATGTTCAGCAGCCCAGCCCAGCCCAGGAGCCCAAACCCCAGTCACTTCCCCAGAACACAGTCTTTATCCTTCTGGTTTTTATCCATTAATCTTGAATGTATCCCCTCTGTTCCAGAATATGATGTTTATCTCCTAGTCTTTATCTCAGAATCTGGTGATTTTCTCCTGGTTGTGGGCCTGCAACTCAGTATATGTTTCTGGCTATATGTCTTTATCCCAGACAATCTTCTTTATCATCAGGTCTTTATTCCAAGTACAGTCTTTATATTAAAACTGAAATAACTCTTCATCTGCTGAGTCCTACAGTCTGGTATTTGTTAAAGAATAAAACTGGAACTAAAGAGTTATGTCCACATTTAAATTAAATCATCACTTCCATTCATATTTCCATTCATTATCATTTTCCACAGCTTTCCTCAGTCTTGAGTTTAACCTTAGCCCTTAGTGTTAATACAAACAGATTGGTCTGTTTGCATATGCATGCCATGATTTAAATGGGTCTCTCGTCTCCAAGAGGAATGCTGTAGACTCTGCTGTTTTCTGTGCACATCTAGAGAATCTGAATTTTTACGTCATTTGACGTCCATCATGATTGTGCTGCAGCACAATCTGCCAGCATTCTGGCAATCTCCTTACCAGTTAATAATATGTGATATTAACCTCCTCACGATTGAGGGCAGCCCAACAATAAAAAGAGGTAATCTGTCTCGGGTCAGGAATTCCATCAGACGTTCCATTGCCGTGCGTCCAGGTTGCTCTGAAAGAGCCTGTAATTGCCCCCATGTGGATGACAGCGGACTCCACCATCTATCACGACCTGGCAAGCTGGCAGACCTCAGAAGCCAGAGGGGCAGCTTTCACACTGGGGTGAAAGGTGGGATGCTGTTTGAGTTGCCGAGTTTTGGCTCAGAGGCAAGCACAGACCTTGGAGTCATGAGCCCCGAAGTGTGGTTTCAACCATCATCTGGAAACTATGGGAAACATCATTGTTCTTCCAGATGGGGTTTTCAGGTAGATTTACCCCAAGATCCATTATTTTAATTACATCACCAGACTGGAACCTGGGAGATGTATGTTTTTATAGCACTGTAAGTGTTGTCTGTTTTACGCAGAATTCTTGCATTTCTGTCTCCCCTGTAGGTCATAATGCTGGTTTTCTGGGTGCTGGGCACTTTCTTCATGTCCATGGTGGTGGTTCCCAGCTTCTCTCAAAGCGGGGATGGGGAACTGGGTTCAGGGGAGGTCTATCTGAATATGAGTCGAGGCCCTTCCATCGAGCCCAAGGATGCTCCAAATGAGAGCGAATTGGACCAGAAGACAGACCCTGACCACTGCTCTGCAAGCTTCTACAGGTGCCCTGCCTCCGCCCGCCGCCTCAAAGCCATGAGAGATGAGGTTAACTACCTCCAGGCCATCCAGCATGGCAACCAGGCTGTGATGGAGAACCTGATCCAGTATGTCAGCACTGAGATGGGCGATCAGAGCTACCAGGAGGTGATCCAGGAGAACATTGTTGGAATCAAAGAAGACCACCTTAATCTTGAGGAGGTGGTTAAGAAGATTGTAGAAGATTTGGAAACCCAGTTGGAAGGGGGTATCCTGGAGTCACTGGCAGAGAAAAACAAGTAAGTTACCCCTCTCCCACATACACCCACATGGACAAACTGCTCACACTTATTTTCTGCAAAACCTACATCAAGCTAGGTTAGTTAGGCTAAGTAAAAATTCAAGTGCAATCTGAGAAGGTCTATCTCTATGTATTCAGTCATTGACCACATAGGTGATCTTTGTCAAAAATGAACTCAGCTTTCCAACTTATCATACTGGAATGGTCAGAATAATGCTGACTGGCTTGTCAAGGCCCAGGGAGACTGGATTCCCTCTACACTGAGCACAGATCCTGGGCGAACACAGTCATGAGAAATAAAAGTAACAAAACATAAGGTCAGCCTGTCAGGATGTTGTGTCCATGATCGTAAGTTGCTAATTCACATCCCAAGCTAGGCAGAGTGATGTCACTGTTGGGCCCTTGAGCTCCTTATCCCCCAGTTGTTTCCAAAAGTATCTGAAATAAAATAAAAACAAACATCAAACACTTTTAAATGACACTTTTGAGGAGAGATGTACATATTGTGCACTGTGGCTTTATATAAAATTACTAAAACTTAAAATGTAGCTAAAATACATAAAGGCTAAATAGAACTACAGTCATGTGAAAAAATTAGGACACCCATTAAATATTTTGTACTTCACACAGCTTAAGGAGTTCTGCATTGGAGAGTGGGTAAAACTTTCTGCAAGCGATTTCAGAGATTGATATATGGTTTCGAAAACGTCTTATTGAGGTTATTTCAGCCAACGGGGGACATACTAGCTAATGGGCCATAGGGTGTCCTAACTTTTTCCTCAGTGGAAATTGGCATCATAGTTCGTTTCTTCTGCTAAATAAGTGATTTTTTTCTTGTTTTTGCATAGGTGATACAATTACATCACCTTTATCTACAGATATGATCTGAAAGAAGATTTAATATTGATATGTTGATATTACTTAATAAAGAACTAAATATATATTGGGGTGTCCTATTTTTTTCATTTGACTAGTATATCTTAATACTAAAACATAATAAAAACCAATAAAACACAGTAAAAACTAACTAAAACTAAATTGGATTTAAAATAAAAATTTTAAATAATATAAAAATAAAATTTAAAAATCAAAACTACAATAACACTGCCTTGAAGTAAATAACTTGATAAAAATTACTTGAATTATAGCGTGATAATTATCGACATTGACTGACATGAAAAAAAATTAGCGTGATAAAATATTTTGCCATATCGGCCAGCTGTACTTTCAACAAAAGTATCCGATAAATAAATCAATGTGAAGATAAGAGTCAGATCAGCCACCCAGCTCTGTCTCACAAAGGTTGCTAAGAAGTACCCAAACGTGTCCGCCTATGAACTCAGACAGGGCACAAGCTTCTCTGCACTCATTGACCACTGTCATGTGACCTTTTCAGAATTAAAGAGGAGTCCCTGGCTGTTGAAACCATGCTATCAGCTGCTGCTAGCATGGCCCGGAAGCTGGAGGGATCGGCACAGACACTCTATTCTTCTTTCCGCAAGCAGCTAAAAAGGCCTGTTGTCACTCTCCGCTGAGTCCTCAGAACTCGCTCTCTGTTTGTTGTACTTGGAAATAGTATGAATGTCTTAATGACTTGTGGTTGTACCTGGTTTACAGCTGCCTGCATTGTACAGTGAGTACAGCTTGGCAAGGTGCTAATTCCGTTTTTATACTAAGCAAGAATGAGCCTGGACAAGAACAAACAAGGCTGGACCAGGCTTAACTTACCTGTTTTCCTATTATAATTATGAACTGCGGGGTTGAATGATGTACATATGTTATGTGGTGATGTAGTAAAAAACAGCCGTGGTCACAGACCTAGTTAAACTGACTAGCTAACCTTATGGCACAGCATCCAGAAACTCTCCGTTAATAACATCAACAAAATAATACAATTTTTTAAAATACAAATGCACAATCCCAGTTGGGTTCAGAATTATTGAATAAATCAGCCCCTTCCTTGGGATTACCCTCAAATAAAAAGCCTTTGATTTTTGCTTCACATTTTTATAACACAAACAACGAGGGAGATGTACAATATATTAAGTGCTGTGAGGTATGAAAAGAAACATTTTTCATTAAAGTGTGACAGCTCCCGACATCACTGGAGAAATATCCTGTGAAGTAAATGTACTTGTGTACTTGAGTTTCTTCTATTTTACACCATATACTAAAGTCACATGAAACTTTTAACGGATTAAAGGAACAGGTGACAAAACTCAATGGACTGTCACGGATTCTTGCCGTCTTTTGTATAGTTGCTTATCAGCAGAACAGACTCTACAGCATAACGTACTCTGCACATTTATACAGAGAACTTATGAGGAGCATTAATTTTCATAGATTATTTTTCACTAAGCAGCTAAATATATATATATATAAATTACAGTATATTTTCAGCATTTCCCATCATTCTATAATATCTATATATTTTTTTTTAACAAACAAGCATTATTTGTATGATATTTATACAAATACAGCAGAATTACAACTGTTGATAAAACACATTGATAAACTACATAATTTGGGGGGCTGGGCTACACTCTTAAAAAAATATGTTTTTATCATAATACTTAATGCTTGTTACATTTATTGAACTAGATTAACAGGTGAAACGCATATTTTTTTGGGGGGGGGGGGGCGACTTGTATGTTGGCTGCTGTGGATCATCGTGGGTTTGGTTAGTCCCAGCTCAGCTTCCCTAGCGCAGGACTGGGACGGACAGGGACACCGAGAGGAGCCCATAACCCTGAGTGTCCTGTGTCTTGAAGATGTGCGAGTAAACCGTGAAGGTCAGCCCGGGGGTGGCTACTTTTACTACCTCCCAACATCCGTTGTGTCGGATGTCAGGTTTGTGATCCAAGGTCAGCTGCGGCTGCATTTGTAAAGATACTTAGCGCGTGTCCGCACTGAAATATTTTCCGACTTATTTCTATGTTGAGCCCTAATAAACTTTTAATCTGCCATGCATCATAAATGCGGTGTTCGTCGTTTTTGTCTGTTGCCATTTCCTCTGCATCGTTGGATGAGCAGAGCAGTGTTAGGATCTATTTCTTACCTTGCTACACGTATAAACGGTGGCCTATATGGAGCCCAGTGTTTTGAAGGAAAAAATGTGTTTATTAGAAAAATCACAAAAATTCATTCTTTCTTAAAATAATACCTCCTTATGGGGTTGTAGATAGTCAAACCATACTTTGCGACAGTGGTTATTTCACGGTTCATTGGAGACCCTTTTCGATGTCGGTTTGACTTAGAATAAATTATCTAGCATTTGTGTCAGTTCGCTGTTAACTCGAGTTACTTCAGAAATAAGGGTCAGAATCGATCGTAATCCAGCGTCCGTCAGTGTATCTGCTATAACATTAAAGAGGGAGGAATGAGGCTCGTTGGGTTGTTGTAGCGGAGAGGAAACCTCCTGGAGCAGTCGAAATAAATCCAACAATTTCTTTGGTACATATGTCCCTGCTAAGAGGCTGCTTTGCTAAGGAAATTCAAGTCTTTTATTAATTTTTAATCCATATTTTTATTTAGAGTGTCTGCCCTCTAGCTGATCTCGGTAACAATTGCTATAACACCGTAAGGCGCTGCTTCCCTTAAAGTGATTTCCCGTGGGTCGCATTGCAGAACCGAAAAGTTGGCAGTACTAAATTCCCCTTGTCTTATTCGTCAGCTGGAACACGTCTATTTCCGTTTTGCTTGTAAGAAATAACATAAAAAATAAGCAGACTGACGTGTGTGCAAATATTAACGCTGAGGTCTATAGATGCCAAAAGGCCTTGAGTGGATGAGTCAAGAAGCGAAATACAGTCTACTACTATATTAATCATAATAAATCATGTGAAGATTTGTAATTATCTGTTACGGTGATTGTAGCTCGAGGCAAACCATATCCGTAATTAAGCCAAACCCAGACTTCACTTCGTGTATAGGAAGACATCATTATTATACTTATTATAATTGTTCTGTTTTTCTGCCATAAACTATAGGCGACTTTAAAATATCACCGCCTTGTATCCTTTCCACTGTTGATGAGCTTCCAACCGCTCACACGGTTTAATTTTAATAGGAAAGTTTGCATCCTAATATCGGAAAGGGGGTAACATAAATTTTATGATTATCTGGACCTGAAGAACATGAAACATTGGATTCCCGTCTCCTACCTTGCGAACAATTGCAACGTTTTCCCCGCGGTGTACAAATTTGCAGAACCCTGCACTTTCGGGGCTACAAAAAAGCACTCAGAGGTCTTTTATACGTTTTGACAGCCATCGCCAGGTATATGTCCCTTTGCCAGCCCGTCAGCTGCTCTTGTTTGCGGTTGATGGATGAACTGTAAAGCCGGGTCCCTCCTCTGTTTCCTGACATCACTCAGCTTCAGAGCTGAAGAGGGAGATACCGGGGGGGAAAGACCTCCACTTTGCTTCCTTGCTGGGAGCGCTCCACTCCCGGCGCTGGAATTACAAGACAAGGAGAAATAAAGGAATTACCCAAGAATCAGCACTATAAACAATGTATGGGGAGAAGGCAAGGCGAGAACAAATATGTATTCCGTTTCTTCCTAATGTATATTTTCTTGGAGTATAGAACGGCAATTTTAAAAAATATATACTTGTTTTAGTATATTGTGGACACCATTCTCCCAGGAGGTAAGAAACTACATGTTCTGTTTCATTATTCTTCCGTTTTTATTACTTGCTTGATAAAAACGGGTCCAGACATTACTTTTGCTGTATCCTAGTAACTTGTTGATATGTGTACAAAGAGAAATAAAACATCTTGGGAATGAAGGACGATCGAGTGTCTCTTTTAACAAATTACCCATCTATGCATGATGCCTCAGGGAAGCCCTTTCCGTAGTAAACGGTGAATCCGGGATTATTTGATTTTATTTCAGTGAGAAACCTATCAGAAATGTTATTGAACAGATATATAGTCGATTTGTCCTCAATCTAAATCTAGCTGCCGTCATAGCGCGCAGTCCACAAGCACATATTAGCGCTGTCTGTTATTTTGTTTATTATGAACTTGACTTGCAAAACAAGTTTGTTGAGCTACGAGTCTGATTTCACTGGTGTGCCGTAACATAATGTAGCCTAAATGTTGTGCGTCTTAATTATGTCTTGCAGGTTATGTGACAGAGAAGCGCGATGTGAAAAACACGTAAAAGGATTATGGAGAAATGCCGGAAGTCTGGCGGCATCCAGATTTTTAATGCTTCTGGACAAATTACTTACGTTACACTTATATGAAAACACTGAAGAAAAACTTAGGCGGTATTTTTTTTTTTAAGTTTTAAGTACTATTGGTAAATACTCAAGCAGTTTCAAGTGTGACCCACCTCTGAATGAATAATATGCGGATACTTTCTGCATTTCAGCACTACTGAAGGGATAGCTCCTGTTTGACTACATGCAAATTTGCATAGAGAGAATAAAACAAAATATAAATAAAATATTTTGTCAAAAAAGGTGTTTTAAAACGTGTTGGATTCGCACTTTATGTTAAAAAATAACCGGCAAATGCCAAACCTCCCCTAATTTCCAATAAAAATGTTGCAGGAATAGCCAGAATTTTTTTTTACTCATTGCAAAACAAGAGGATTTACGAAACATGAAACTGATGATCCGGTTTTACCCAAAAGTCTTTTTATGACAGTTTCTTCTGAGGTATCACCTACCCGGAAAATTAAAGCGTATGTTTCCTAAAGAAGCTCATATTAACTCCGTACTCGGTGCAATATGGGGCGCGATTTCGTCACCCTGAAAATAATGCTCCTCTGTGGTTTTCTTCTATGTAAATCAAGTAAGTGTGCAATTCACTTTACCTCACATTTGTCGTTAAAGCAATGTATGTTCCGGCAATAAATATATATTTCCTCATTGATGAGTTTGATCTTAATTTAGCTCACTGTAATTAGCGCTGGACTACTGCTTAATAATAGGATACATTATCCAATAAGCCCTTCTTGGATTTCTGCTACAGCCACAGCTAAACTAATGTTTACTTGAGTCAAAGATACAAATATCTTTGCAGAAAAATATAATTTGTCATAAAATTTTACCATTTATCTCACACAGGCCATGTATTTAAACAATTGTTCCTAATTATCAATCAGTTTCATGATTTTGCAGCAAAGTTTTCATCTGAACTGTGCAAGCAGGTTAAATATGAATGTTTATTTGAGATTGTGCTCTAAATTTCCGTAAACAACCATTTGTTATATTTATATGTATCCTCTATTATATCTACTTTCTGCTGGTGTTCTCACCTAGCAGAGCAGGGCATGGATCTCAGAAATGTGAGCAAATCCAGTAAGATCTCAGCACCCTGACTGGTGCACCTTGAGCTTGAAAGGAGCCGCTGACAGGGGGTGGGGTTTAGCGTTAAATCACAGAGCGCCTCAGGGTGGCAGAGAGCCCAAAACAGACTGGGCACTAAGGAGATGTTTGAGATCACAGCCACATTCTCGTCAGCTGATGTGCCACTTTGATCTTCTCTTGATGAGATCTTCTGTCAATGCAGCAGACCGACTTTCTACCCTGAAGTTTAACAAATCCAGTGCATCTCCAGCACAATCCTGAAGCTCATATGGCCATTCGCCAAATAAAATCCAGTGCGTCTCCAGCACAAACCTTCATTCACCAAATTAAATTTAAGTCCGTCATCACTGTAGTAAAAGGCCTATTTAATATGTGCTCCACATTCAAAAAGCGATTTGAGAGTTTAACACTTCAGTCTTCATAGCATCAAACTTAGATCTTTACATATCCTATACATCTCTTGTAAGAATTATTCCTATATTTTGTTAATTGATTCCCTTGACTATTACCATGCTGCCTGGGTTGATTAGAGTGTGATAATTAGTGTCGACAGTCTCTCATTAAGACTTTATAAGTTGTGTGAAGTTTCCTTTAGGGAGGGACTTGGAAAGTTAAATGTTCTGTATCTGAGAAGTCTGTTACTTTACAACTGCTTTTTTCATGAATGACTGTGAAGCTCAGCTACGCAACTCCAAGAATTCCAGGTTTTAGAAACGATTCAGCGCAGTCGGGTAGCTGATGTATTTTGTTTCATGCTCTGATTAATCTTTTCAACGCAGTCACGAACAATATAAAAAAGCTATTTAATGCACACTACTGTCCTGAAAGGCAATTTGAAAAACACGTGACACGAGTAGCAACTCCTACAGGTGTCATCAAATGTCTTCAGTGCTGGAATGATGTTGTAACATCTTATTTGCATTTTGTGGACATACAAAGATGCAAGGAGGTAACACCCAGCCCCCCCGTGTGCTCTGCCTCACAGTATTCTGCCTAGAGAAGACCCACTCACACGCAGAGGACGAGCTCTTCAAAAAGCTCTTCATCGGCTACAACAAATGGTCCAGGCCTGTGCCGAATATCTCTGACGTGGTAATTGTTAAGTTTGGGCTCTCTATAGCCCAACTCATAGACGTGGTGAGTAACTGCTCAGTTGGATGCTTGTCCGTCATGAACATCTTACTAGTTGGTTAAAAGATGATACTTTAAATTGCAGATTTTCTTTTTATCTCTAGAATAACTTCAGCTGGAAAATTTGTTCCAGGCTGATTTCTTATGTATCTTTTTGTCCTTGCAATTTTTCATTCCAGCCAGGACATGTTTCATTCGATTATTGCTTTATGCCATTTGGGGTGTGATAAATGATAAAAGATTATTCATCAAACCTCAAAGACCTTCATTTAGCACAGCTTCAGTCATTCATCCAGCTCATCATTTAGGATATTAAACTGAAGATGGGGCTGGCTGCCCTTCGCAGCTGTGATGACCCCCCCCCCAGACTCACCCCATTCTCTTGCCCCTTTTCTCTGCAGGATGAGAAGAATCAGATGATGACAACCAACGTGTGGCTGAAACAGGTGAGATTCGAGGAACCTCAGCTGACTGCCCCTGGGGAAGGAGAGGGTTTCTGAGCAGGGGGCACCTTCTGATTTCACCTCACAATCCACCATCAAATCTTCTCTTTCCTTCTCATTCACCAGCAATACAAGCTGGAATCTGATTTGTCAATATGAAAGAGGGAAAATAATGTGAACATAAGTGATTTAAAATAATATAGTATCTGTTAGTATGAATGTCAGCCAAATTTGTAGAATAACAGAATCAGATTGTAGGTGTTCCTTGTGGGCTGTGAATGTTACTTATCTCCTAGGAATGGAATGATTATAAACTACGATGGAAGCCGTCAGATTACGACAACGTGACATCGATCCGGGTTCCCTCCGAGCTTATCTGGGTCCCTGATATTGTCCTGTACAACAAGTGAGTGTACTGAATGGCGCGGTTTAGTGAAGAGGCTTCTGTTTGCTTTCACAAAATTCACCTATAACAGGGAAATCCTGAGTTTTTCTTGGGGGTATTTTTTCATTTTTAATGGCAGTTTTCCTTGTATAGCTTTGCGTCACCTTCCTGGGATTTTCACACAGCATGATGTCTAGAGTTTACGCAGAATGGTGTGACCAACACAAGCACCCAGTCAATGGCATTTCTGTGGCTAAAAACAGCTAGTTAATTAACAATGTCGGAGGAAAATGGGAAGACTTGTTAAAGACAACAGGCACAGATACAAGTACAAAAACAACACTTTAGTGTAACAGTGGTGTGCAGGACGGCCTCTTTGAATACATGTCTTGTCTACCTTTGAAGAGATTTTAAAGGTAAAAATGGGTCCTGCCCGGTACTAGCTAGGTATACCTAATAAAGTATCTATGGAGTGTGCGTCATGGCAACAACAGTCAAAGCTACATTATTCTGCCATCTAGTGTTCATATCTTGAATTGCAGTTTGAAAAAATATAAGCTGCGCAAGGAACCAAATTTAGCAGAACATATTCCTTACTAATTTCAGAAATATACATGTCCTACTGTATGTTGATTTGTCTTTGTATCTAAATTGTTGTCTTGTTTGCTCAAGACGCAATGTACAGACGCTCCTCAACTTACGAACTTTCACACATACGAACGAAGAGGATCTTTAAGTCCAAATTGTGTTCACTGGGCTCCCGTTTCTTGTCCACAAAATCAAAATTTTTTTCTGCGCTCCAATTCCGCCTAGTACAACTTCTGGCCGCTACTCCCGCCGCACAGCAGCGTAGCGTGCGTACTCCCGACATCCTAGTTCTTTGTACTTGCGTATGCCCGTAAAATGATGAATAACGACTTACGAACATTTCAAGTTGCGAACGGCAGTCCAGAACGTATCTCGTTTGTGAGTAGACGAGTGTCTGTATACTCATAGACTTCAACTTTGCGATATAATCACACTGTTAAGGATACATACCTCTCATTTTACTGTTGATGGTTAGGAAGCATCATTTCTGTTTTCCTGCCCCTCAGTGCGGATGGGGAATTTGCTGTGACCCACATGACCAAAGCGCATCTCTTCTACACTGGAATGGTGCGCTGGGTGCCGCCGGCCATCTACAAGAGCTCCTGCAGCATCGACGTCACCTTCTTCCCCTTCGACCAGCAGAACTGCAAGATGAAGTTCGGCTCCTGGACATACGACAAAGCGAAGATTGACCTGGAGCGCATTGAGAACACGGTGGACCTGAAGGACTATTGGGAGAGCGGGGAGTGGGCCATCATCAATGCTGTGGGCACCTACAACACCAAGAAGTACGACTGCTGCCATGAGATCTACCCAGACATCACCTACTACTTCATCATCCGCCGGTTACCCCTCTTCTACACCATCAACCTCATCATCCCTTGCCTGCTGATCTCCTGCCTCACTGTGCTGGTCTTCTACCTGCCTTCAGACTGTGGGGAGAAGATCACCCTCTGCATCTCAGTGCTGCTCTCCCTCACCGTCTTCCTCCTGCTTATCACCGAGATCATCCCTTCCACCTCACTGGTCATCCCACTCATCGGGGAGTACCTCCTGTTCACCATGATCTTCGTCACCCTCTCCATCGTCATCACTGTCTTTGTGCTCAATGTGCATCACCGTTCCCCCAGCACCCACAAGATGCCCCACTGGGTGCACTCGGTCTTCCTGGAGTTCATTCCGCGATGGCTCTTCATGAAAAGGCCCGTCCCGGACGAGAGGCGTCGCCGGCTGCTGCTCCAGCACCGGGCGCGTTCCCAATGCCGGAATGCCCACCTGAGTACTTCCAAAAGCTGGCTGCAGGAGACGGATGTTGACGGGCGTTGCAGCGATGTGGAGCTGGGCGCCCTGGCCTCCTTGCATCTTGCCTCACCTCGCCAGCGTGCTTACAGCCCGCTGCCCCAGAAGCAGAGCCTGCAGTCTCGGCTAGAGGGTGTAGCTAGGCAGCTGGGGGGAAGGGTCGACCCCAACAAACGCAGCTTCAAGATTGACAACTTGGTGTCGGACGCCACCCTCGCGCTCTCCCCCAGTGTCGTCCGTGCTCTGGAAGGGGTGCACTATATCGCAGAACACCTAAGGGCAGAGGATGCCGACTTCTCTGTGAGTGCCTCTCATCTGTAGACCGTGCATGAAGTTCTGGTTTCTTTAGCTTAGAAAACAATCTCTAGCTTAAGAATATCACCACACATCCTAAGTGCTTAGTGCTTTTTCGATTCGGTTTCTATTTTGGCCACTGTTCCTCTCTTCTTTTTGCAGGTGAAGGAGGACTGGAAATATGTCGCCATGGTGATCGACCGCATCTTCCTGTGGATGTTTATCATCGTCTGCCTGCTAGGCACCATTGGACTCTTCCTGCCTCCTTGGCTGGCAGGCATGATTTAGACCCACGCCCTTCCCTGCATCACAGACTCATGTGGGCATTTCCCAAACCGAGAAGCCAACCATGAATCCTTAGAAGTAAAACAATCCAGTTTTCCAGTGCGGGCACACCTTAAATCAGATGGGGTTCTTTGTTTACCTGGCAGTTTGCCTGGTACCTATACCTAAGACCTATTTCTCTCGATCCAAAAATCACACTGTGGCTGGGATTTACACGGGCATATTATATGTTATTTTTAAAAGCTGCCATGTACTGTATAATAAAAGACTACCAAATGATTTATGAAGTATATGTAACATACACATTTCTATTGTGTTAAAATATTTCCTTTCTCAGTCCTATTTTACTCATTTTAATGGATGAAATCCTGTGTCATTAAGCATGTATCTCACACAGGCCGGTTGAAGCGGTTAATTTGAATTATTTGGAAGTATATTTGAGTGTTTGTGTGCCAATACGGTTATGTAGGTGGTTTTTATTACATATATATATATTATTTTTTTGTAGGTCGGCGTGAGTGCTTGTCTGTCTTTGTTACCGACAGCTGCGGTGGTTGCGTGAACCTTCACATCAAACACCCGCGGGGTAATATCTAATATCGGTAACGTTAAATCGGAAAAGGACAGTTGCTCCTGAGCTTTGCTCGGTCACCAGTCGGGGCCGGGAGGACATTTTCCGCTTCAGCAGTAGCCTGCTTTGAGAGGGTTTTTTGTGGTTTTTCGGCCTCCCAAGAGCAATTTCGCTTTATTTTACTTAATTTAATTTAAGTTAAACGTGGTTCAGTAGGACGTTATTCTCGGGTAAGTAACAGGCAAGGGAGATCAATGATAAAAATAAAAGTACAGAATCTGTATGGGTAAAACTAGATGCTAAAAACTCAAATGGCCTAATTGTCGGTGTTTGTTATAGAGCACCTAATGTAGCTGAAGAGGAAAGCAGAATGTTATATGACGAGGTCAGGAATATGAGTAATAAAAATGATGTGGTGGTTATGGGTGATTTCAATTTACCTGGGATACAGTGGGTCTCTGGCTCTTCTGTAAATGAACTTGAGATGGTGGAATTAGTACAGGATCGTTTTTTAACTCAGTTTGTTAATAGCCCTACCAGGGGAAAAGTCCTTCTTGATCTTGTTTTCTCTAACAACCAGGATAAGATTGGAAAATTAGAGGTTTTAGAACCACTGGACGGTAGGGATCACAACACGATTAAATTTGAGGTTAATTTTAGTGTCCAAAGAGCAAAGTCCAAAACAAAAATATACAAATGTTAGGAAGGCTAACTTTAATGGAATGAGACTGAAACTAGAAACTGTAACCTGGATGGAGTTAAACAGCAAAATTGTTGAAGAGGCATGGGAATTTTTTTAAAAGCACATTGTTGCAAGTGCAAGAGGACTTCATGCCTGTTTCCAGCAAACCTAGATCTAGGAAACTGCAGCCAAGGTGGTTAACTACTGAAATTATGAATAAAGTCAAGAGGAAAAGGGCTCTCTTCCACAAATGGAAAACAACTAATGATTTTAAAATAATGCAGGAGTATCTAAGTCTACAGGTTGAGTTAAAAAATAACATTAGACTCGCTAAGAGGAATGTAGAAAGGAAGATTGCTTTGGAGGCTAAGGATGAAATTAAAAGTTTCTTCCAATATGGAATAGTCTTCCTGTTCAAGTAGTGCTGGCTAAAACCCTGGGTTCCTTTAAATCAGAGCTAGATAAGATTTGAAGAACTCTGAGCTATTAGTGAAGTTCTGCCCAAATGAGCTTGATGGGTCGAATGGCCTCCTCTCGTTTATAAATTTCTTATGTTCTTAGGCAAGGCATAATTTTGGGTTGAGCATTGGGGGGGGGGGTGTAGTGTCCTCCCATTTAAGGGGGTCCAGGGGGTTGTATCGGCTGGTTTTCATTATTGGGGAGTTACAACCCCCCATCCCGCACATAATTAGCCTCCATGAACACAGGTGCACCTCTTCACAATGACCTTAGCTGGATATAAGCATATTGTGCCTTTTGTCTACATAATAATTACGCTGAACGTGCGATAAGTCAGACTAAACGCCAGCCAGATAAAGGAAGTTCTCCACCGGTGCTGGAAGGTCCTGGGTGAGAAGCTGGATATGGATCGCAGACTCCGGTGTCAGTGATGAATTGTCATCAAGTCTCATCCCTCTAGGTCACTGTTTTCATGGCTCCCGTTGACCTCCTGATGGCCCAGTCTCGGGAGACCATTCCCACCACATCCTGGCTGCAGGCCTGAGGTGTCAGAAACCAGGGTGGCCATACATCTTTTTTGGGACCTAAAAATGAGTCCAACCAGCATTTCTAAATTGCCTGAGATGTCCAGGATTTTGCATTGTTTCATGGTGACATTTGCTTTCTACAGTCAGAATATTTTTTTATGTGAAGATTTGTGTTGCTTTGAGACCCTTCTTTACGTTCGGCCCCCCAAAAATGGTCACCCTAAGGAAACAGACGTACGGTGTGTGAGTGGGACACGTCTGTTTTTTTTTTCCAGATGGAACTGGGAAAACAACTGACTAGAAATAATAATTATTGTAACATGACAGTTAAAAGGCACAATAGAGTAATTACGCCAGTCTTTTTAATTAATACCATAAACATACAATCCAAATTCAGATTATAACTGCAGTAAAAATATTTTTATTGCAGCCATTAAATATAAAATTAATGAAAAAATATCAATTATAAAATAATTCATAATTTTTCATGTCATAATACCCTGCTCAGAATTGGAAGAATTTTTCCAAAGTATGAATCATTTAAGTCTTTGTTTTTGCACAGATGGTACAATACTGTCAGTTTGTTTAATCTGTTTAATTGGCACATCCGCTCCATTCGGTTAATTTGCTACTTTGTGCATGTATGTATTTTTGTGTGCGTGTGTGTGTGTGTGTGTGTGTGTGTGTGTGTGAGACAGAGAGAGCATGCATGTCTGAACCCTTATTAAAAACAGCTGTACCGTAAAAACTTATCCAAAAAAACCTATCAAAGCAACCAGAATGTTCGTT
The DNA here is from genome assembly GCA_026777985.1 of Mormyrops attenuatus. Taxonomy (NCBI): domain Eukaryota; kingdom Metazoa; phylum Chordata; class Actinopteri; order Osteoglossiformes; family Mormyridae; genus Mormyrops; species Mormyrops attenuatus. The sequence continues at coordinate 18,058,130 of JAODKC010000043.1, forward strand.
ATGAGGGCGATGACTGTTTCCCTTCAGTTCCTGTACCCAACAGGACATGGGTGCCAGCATGTGACTGTCACTGCACACTTTGGCCCCTGGGACCATGTCGCCTATGAGTCCTCGGGCTTTGGCTTGGCCACATTGGCGCGCACGCGGGCCTGGTCCACTGCGTCCAGCAGGTTCTTGGCATCCATGGCCAGCGTGTGGGCGGCGGCCAGCATCTGCTTCTTGCACTCCTCCTTCAGGGAGGTGACGGCGTTCTGCTGGGCCAGTCGCATCTTGCTTATCAGCTCCGCCATGTCTTTGTTCAGCAGCTTCTGAGTGCCTTCGATCTGTGGGGAGAGAAGATCACAGCCTACGTCATCATCTCTGTACCACGACAGGCTGTTTCTTGTGCTAAAAGGACAACCTACTACAGATGCCATCATCCCAAGACCTTCGCTAAAGATAAATTATCATTTATCTATCGCTTTTAAAAATGAAGCTTTTCATTAGGAGGAGTGGATCAATAATCGGCAGCACTCTGCAGAGTCCACCAGGGAGTGGACGTCCAAGAACCACACGTCCTTGTGCAGAACCGTGGATCCCCGCCCGGATCTGAGGGAAGGAGCGACACCCATGAGGGGGCGGAGGTTAAAGAAAATGAGGAGCGGCCTCATGGCAGGTACCTCAGTCCTGATGGAATCATGGAGAGTTGGGAGGACTTGGTCCACACTGTTAATGAGACTGCGCAGGGTCAGGCCGACAGTCTGAAACAGACAGACAAGGCAAAATTACAACCGTCACATCAGAAGAAAAACTAATGCCACAAACAGGGGCAAATGAATGGATGGGCTATCCTGGGCTACAGCCTAAGCCCCAGCAAACATCAGGGTTCCACAATGCCTTGGAAAAGGTATTAAATCGCTAGCACCTGAGTGTCCATGCTGATGTCAGCTTTGGGCCTCCAGATAAGTTAATCCACCACTGGTCATACAAATCGCTTTTCAAAATATCTATATAGAAGATCTAAACATCTGTTAACAATGGGTCAAACATAAGATAATGTATAATTAGAGAGTTTTTATGGAATCTAGAAACACCACTGAAAAATACTGATATTTCCACTGGAGCTCGCTAATCTACAGATGGTTTCTACCAGCATTTGAACATAACAACAGATGGTAGACTGTAGCTATGTTACACGGCGTGTTCGCTACGCTGCGCGTTGAATGTCAATGCTGGCGTGTACTTTCCATCTCTGACTCACAGTCCCTGGGGGGATGGTGTCAACCACCCTTAAAGTGACAGACCACCCCACAACAAGAGTATAGCAGTGGTCCCCAACCTTTTTGCCACCACGGACCGGGCGTGTTAAGAGACGTACAGAGACGTGTAACGGTCTCCAACCTTTTTTGTGCCATGAACTAGTTTCGTGTAAAACAATATTTTCACAGACTGGTATAGAAACAACTAAAAAAGTGTGCAAAAATACAACTCACCCTCCCGCTGAATTAGTGGGAACCCTGAGCTTGTTTCCCTCTTACGAGCCGGGTTGGGGGAGGGAGCAGAGACGTGTAACAAAGATAATGAGGTGCGGAATATTTAACTACAGTAAAATCCAGTTATAACGGACTTCTAGGGACCTGGCAAAACAGTCCGTTATATCCAGAGTTGCTGTATGCCCAGAACACAACTACAGGACATCATTTACTCCTGCCACACCCCAGCAGACACACTTGTGGTATAGATTCTTTTATTGTACATGTAATAATCCAACTTTACCTGACCAGGTGCATGACTATTAATAATCCCGACTACGTATCTGTGCTGGATCTCACTGGCACGCCACGCACCTTGTAGGCGGAGCGTACATGTCCGTTATAGCCGAACAAAACTACAGCTAAAAGCGGCCCTGGGGACCAAATTGTTTGTCCGTTATAAGCGAAATTCCGATATATGCGAGTCCGCTATATCCGATGCCGACGGGACCAGCGGACCTCGTCCGTTATAGACAATATTCCGTTATATGCGAGTCCGCTATATCCGATGCCGACGGGACCACCGGACCTCGTCCATTATAACGGGATTTTACTGTAATCACCAAGTGCGTTGCCTTATCACCACCTACGAGCCACAGATGGAAGTGTTTTCCAAAATAAAACTGCCTCTGTTATCCATTCGCCGCGACCCGGTACCCGGTAATAGGGACCCCTGGTCTATAGGGCTGACAGGGGAGGAGACAGGAGGTAGAGGAAGATTCCCTACAGCTGTCGCAGGATCCATGAGGTGTGTCTGTGTGTTATTTATGGGTTTAGGTCTTGGTGGAGCTTCAAAACTTCCCTCACACGCTACTGTACCATTGTAAACATCATAAAAATAAGCTGCACTGCAGCCAGGTTAACCATTCAAGGGGAACTGATGAAGATCAGATACCAAACAACACATGTATTGGTGTTACAGCATAAACACAGTCTATGTGCCAAAAGAGGACAGCCCACTTCACTCAGCATGTACCCAGGCTAATAAAGGGATCTGCAACACTGCCAATCCTCCAGTTCAGCCCCAAGCATTCACAGAAGAGTCTGTGAATGTGCAATGTCCGTCCATCCATCCATCCATCCATCCACCATTTAACCAGTACGCGGTAACACGGAACACACAATTCTTGATATGAGTAAATCTTTCAAAATTAGTGAAAGAACCGAGGCTCTCTGACTGCAAAGGCGATTGCCGAGAGAGAAAACGAAATTGATGTTGGTAAATGCAAAAGTTTCATGTCAATACACGCCCCTTTAACTTCATAATGATGTGGATTCACAGCTAGACACTGAATACATTTATGCATATATATTTGACCCAATCATCTTTGGCTTTTTTCCCTATACATGTGCCCTGTCATCAGCTACATTTTAACGCATCATAATTTGCACCTTATTTTCAAAGACACATTTTGGTTTGTGAAGGCCGGAAATTTAATTTCCATAATAACATGGAGAGGAATCTTTTTATTACTCACCTTGGCTCAACACTGATTACAAATGCATCTTTTCTCTATATTCCTCTCCTCCTTTTTCTGCTAATCTCCCAGCCATGTCAATTAACTAAGAATGCCTTCTGCTGGCCAGCGATGGATGCTGTGCTGCACTCCCATATTAATAACTGAGTAGCTACTAGCCAGCAACTTAATAAACTGAAAGAGTTTAATGCCCTTACTGATTATATGCTTGAGCTGATGCTGTTTGGGTTTATTAATTATTAACAATGCACTTATCTGCTCTGACCCAATGTCATTTTGGACATAAATGTACCGTTAGTCTAGTACCGTTACTCCAGTGCAGAAGATGATTAGACCCCATAATAAGTTTTGTAGCATTTTCAGCTAAGGAGTTTGCAGTTCTGATGATTTTCATTGAATAACTAACTGGAAAATGCTAATAGTGCTATTTGTTAAATAAGGCCACCTTAATTAACTGCCAGCCTCGAAAAGGGCCCGATGACCGTGAGCGTTAAAGACTTGGCTTTTCCGAGGGAATAAATCTCTTTTCACATCATTGTGTACGCGAAACGCAAACACTAGTGCAAACACTAGTGACCGTCATGACCAACGCCGCCCACCTCACCTTGACCACGCTGACATATTCAGACGGCTGCAGCATGTTGACATCGTTCTTCAGCTGCACCACCATCTTCACCAGCTCCATAACGAAGTGGTACACCTGGTCGTTGGAGCGGTCCATCTCTGCAGTGGGGGCCGGCTGCGAGGGGGCAGGGCAGAGAGTGAGCCAGTCAGTCCGCTGACATTGTGACACAGAGCGAGACCTCTTAGTGTCTCCAGAATAGTGTCGCTTAGTTAGGCGCGTTGCTATGGTTACATAAAGGGCCATAAAAAACAGCAGAAATTTCATAGTAGAGGTGACTGTAGTCGGCATTAGGGATTTTGGTGCAAAGGTCAGTGCAGTGCACCCCTCCCCCTTCCCCGAATTTCTACAGTCCCTTATAAATTCACACGTGGCGACCCTGGAGTGAGAAGGGCAGCATGAGCAGTGTTTTACTTTGCAACCCAAAACCTCACCAACATCTGTGACTTCGATGGCCATGGCCATTCAGGTGTATCACCAAGTAGAAAAATAAGAAGAGACCCAACTGCACTCCAGTGCCACTGCAAAATAGTGTTATGGGGGATGCAGAGGATACCTTGACCAGGGGCCTGTATCACAAAGCGGTATTTTTGGGTTAGCAAGATAACTTATTGGATTTAAGGTAGTACGGGCTAAATGTAAGTGAACAAAGATGAAGTCCATTTCAACTGGGGTACCTTAAATCTGATGAGTTACCTAGACAAATCACGGTTTGTGACAGAGGCTCCATGGGATGGGAGTTAGTAGTTCATATGGGGGTACAGGCTAATGACAGACAATGGAGAACGGGAACTGCTCGGCCTCTCTCCCTGACTGGCTCCTTAGGCCCTGGTGTTACGCTCTCCCCGTACGACTTCCCACCCTGTGAGAAACATGGGGTGGCTCTGGACGTCCCCCCAAATGCAAAGCTGCTTCCTATGAAGATGCTGCCGTTTCATGTCTTATGGTGCTTTTCCACTGCCACCAGGCACCAAACCGTACCTGGAACCGCCACCTGACGGTTTTCCATTGCAAAGTATGCGAGCCGTACCCGAGCCGTATCTGTACTGACAAGGCTCAGCTCACTAACAGGGCCGAAAGCGTGACTAAGCCGAGCTGGTTACATCACCACCGTCTGATTGGCTGAGACACAACTGATCTGTGCTGATAAGCATGGATTATCTGAAGGAAAAATTTGAATGTTCTATATATTATTAATTGTTAGTAGTATCTCACATCACGATGTATCAATACATTCCCGATAACTTGGAACTTAAAAATTTCTAACTTCCTACTTAAAGTGCTACAGAACAGTTAAACAGAATGGATTTGTCATGAAAATTTACATAAGCGAGTGCTAATTCCACTAGCATTTGAGGCTAATGTAACTCACCAATGTGCTATCCGAAATGATCAAACAGTAAATAAATGTTTAAATAAAAATGTTTAGGTTTAGCGAATATCTACCGTAAGAATTTGGTCACACTTGGTGGACAGAGGTCAATGATGACATGAAGGTCCAGAAATAAAGGAAATTAGTCCCATATTACCTGCATGAAATTAACTGCTGCTCTGGTCTTTACGCTCAATAATGAACTGTCAGATCCACACCTATGAGGTCACATCTGAGGGTGACGCCTGTGGGTGATGCATGTGAGGTCACACCTGTGGGTGACGCCTGTGAGTGACGCCTGTGGGTGACGCCTGTGAGTGACGCCTGTGGATGACGCCTGTGGGTGACGCCTGTGGGTGACGCCTGTGGGTGCCCCCCCCCCTTCCTCCCCCCTCCTGGACCTCCACGCCTCAAATTACCACCATCTGCTAAATGAGGCCATTTAGCAGAAAGAAGCTAGTGCTGTCCCAAATGATTATTCTTTAAACGTTTAATCTAGCAATTATTTTTTCGATTATTTGACTAATCTAACAACTAATTTTTCGTTTGATCTGATGAAAATAATTGCTTATTAATAAATTTAAGTTAGTCATTAAATACAATTCACCCCCTCCCCCCCCCCACACAATCTGAAATTGTCATTAACATTTCAATTTATTAAAACATTTTTTAAACATTAGAGCATTATTAACAAAAAAGGCAAATCTTAAGAGATTCAATAGGATTTGTATGTTAGACTGAAGTTAATAATCACTGGCGAAGAGATCATCTGGTGGACGGTAAAGTTCAGCTATTAGCAAAGTATTCTTCTTTCAAAGTATATTCTTAAAAGGACAAGCGTTAACGTGCTCCCGAGGGGATAAAGTACTTTCCTTTACAATACGTTTAGCTTATCACTTTACATAGTTTTACACAACGCGTCGACAATAAAATTCCACAGACACATTTTTATAAATCGACATTGTCGATTACGTCGAATAATTGTCCCAGCCCTAAAAGAAACGATTTCGGCCTGCTATACTTCAAAGGTTTTAACAGGGTGGTGCTACTGTGTGGCATCTGCTGGCCAGGGCGAGGACACAGGGCAGCGTGATAGTCACCTTTGTGCTCAGTCTTGGGGGCTTCTCTGGGGCGGCGGTGAATTCAGCTGGGGAGGGCAGAAACAGAGACAGTCACCACAGTTCAGGATGTCTGTAAATAATAAATATAATAAAAGACACCTGCGATATCCATGAAGCGAGATTCCGACTTCCTATGCAACACAGGATCAAGGTAAGTACAGTAATTTAGCATATAATCACTTCGCAGTTATTATCGGTCAAATTATGTGTTATGTATCAGGGCATAAAGAATATGAGTCTGGTCTCACCAGCTTCTAAAACTCGACAAACCTAGCCTCAGATAACAGAAAACACTTAACAGGCTTCACTAAGGCATTATTTATTCAAGAAGGGTGGCGCAGTGGGCAGCACCGTCACCTCAGCCCTCTAGCACTGGGGGCAAAAACCCTACGTTTGTGGAGTCTGCACCTTCTCCCAGTGTTGTGTGGATACTCCAGTTTCCTCTGAACTCAGGTTAACTGGTGCCTCCAAATGACCTATAAAGTATGACTGTGGATGTGTGTGTGCCCTGTGATGGGCTGGTGTCCCATCTCTAGTGTGCATCTCAGGCTTGTCCCCCATGCTGCTTGGGATAGATGTCACCCCCCCCCCCCCCATGTCCCTGAACAGGTACTAAAAGATAGATGGATGGGTTATTTTTTTTAAAAAAAAAGGAAGCAGCCAAATTGCAGGAGCTATTTGTGAAAAAGTAAGTGTGGATTTGCCCTTCACTCTTCCTTGTCGCCACACCTGTGTGTCACACTCTGTGACGACCATGTCTTGGTGTTCTGTCTGAGCACCAAGGTCACTGTAGATTTGGGGTTTTAGTGGAGACTCACTCATCTTTTTACAAGAATACCTACAGTGACCCTGCCTTTTCCAGCTGTAGATAATGTCATAAAAGCTAAACAAGGCAAAACAAGGAAGTGAGGCAAATGTCTAAAAGAAACAGAATGAATGAACAAAATTGCTATTGAGACATCTTGTATTATAAAAAGTTCAAATGTATGCAAAGCATGTTGATCTGTCCATTTCCACGGAGTTTCACTAAAAGTTTGCTGAATAAGATTAAAGCAATGGTCTTCAATTTGCGAAGGATCGGATCATAGAGCTGGGTTTGGTGATAACCAGACACCGAGTTTCACCACAGACACCATATGCCCTGTGGGCTGTGCATAAACAAGTCTTCAGTCAGCAGTTAAGGGAAGTGGTGTTTTAAAGAAAAGTGGGCCAAAAATCCTACAAAACAATGAGACACTGAAACTCATTCAGAAAGGCCAAAGACATATTTTCTTTTTCACATCACCGCACATGAACAAGCACTGCAGAATTAAATATAGAAGCAAACACATTTGGCGATAAAAATACTTTTGCAGAAGTAACTACAATTAGCTGTATAACATGAAATGGCTCCCTTTGACGTCACACTAGGGCTCTAAAATCTAGCCTTATTTGTCAATATGAATTTTTAAGATGACTGTAGACTGGTCTGGATTTAGAATTCGGTCATAATTGACCACAATGAGCCATAATTCAGAAAGAGAATGGAGTGATACCAGGCCAAGACTATGGGGACGACTCAGGACTCACCATATCCCGATTCCCGTTCAGGAGTCTAGAAAAAGCAAGTGCAAGATTATACAAAACGCTCAAAACAGGCCATCTAAGAGGCTGAGTGACGTCTTTAAAACCAACAGAATCTGATTTCAATAACTGTATGTGTGATTTACTTCTATAGTCAAAATGAAACATGCTGAATTATATTCAACCATGATCAAGTATAAAAAGCAAGAGTGACATTTTTGTCAGATGAATCAATTGAAACAAAATAACACCCACAAAATGATAAAAAAAAGAAAAGAAAATGCGGTACTATACCACTGGAGAGGGCAGGTCATCTGGCACCATGGGGTCCTGTGATTGGACGAGATGATTTGGTGGTGAGGTACTGACTACATGCTCAGGAGAATGTACAAATCAGCACTTACAAAGGCAGAGCCCATGACAGCCTGAGGTCAGACGAAATAACAAAGGAGGAAATATTAAGATTCACTGAGTCTTGGACAGGCTACAAAAGGCAGAGCCGGTCTCCATTCCCACACAGTCTAAACAAAACTAGACTGGTGAAGTAATGCCTTCATGATTAAACAACTAACATCCCATAATGATGTGGCTGTGGGTCAACATCACGAATAAGCACAGTAATGCATTATAGATATCAAAAATGTCTAGAACAGTGTTTAAATATTATACTTACCATACAAGTCCACAGGGAAACAATCAACAGGAACATCAAATATTTCTATATAAAAACGTTTGGCTATGACATTATTTAGGAAATTACTGCATAATTTATAGCAGAATAACACACAGAGACAAAATTATTGCAGTCATCGTATCTCCAACAAAATCAATGCAACACGTTAATCATGGATTCAAAATATATGGTCCTGTGAATGATGAGACATAGCTAAATATAATCAGCTGTTTAGCTCAGGTGGTAAGAGCATCAAGGCCGTGGGTTCCATTCCCATACAGGCCACATTTTGCTTCTGTAGAACCCGCCGGAAGCCCAAAGGCCATAGCTGTCAGTGCCTCACCAGCAGCTTCTTCTCCTTCTCCAGCCACTTGTTGTCCTCCATCATCTCCTGCTTCTGCCTCTTCAGCGTCTCCTGCAGACGCTGCCGCTCAATCTCCCACATGCGCTGTGCGTCCTCCATGCTGCTCGGTTCGATAATCAGATCCCCCTCCTTTGACAAACATAGACCATTGCTTTAATCTTCACTTTTAGTGAATTTCCATGGAAACTGACAGATCAACATGCTTTGCATGCATTTTGACTTTTTAAAATACAAGGCTCTGCTAAAACCCCAAATCTATGGTGACTTTGCGTGGTGACAAAGAAGAACAAAGTGCAAATTCAAAAAGAAAGCTACTCTGGGTTTCAATCAGGCCACGGAAAAGGGAAAACAAGGTCAGAAAAAGGAGAAAAAGTTAAAAACCCAAATACATGAATGATATTTCAGTCAACTTTTAGAGAAACTCCATTACTGAAGCACCAAACATGTGAATGAAAGAAAAGAAGAGAGGATGGAAATGGCTGTGGAAGGGGCTTGGGGGGGAAGGTTGAGAGCAGAGAGATGGATCCGTTTACTTATAATTGTGTAGCATCAGCAATAAACTAAAAGCCTGAGGTTTCCCTGAAAGGCCTGAGGTTCATGTTTTGCAGTGATCGTGCGAGGGAGGAACCTTGATACCGGGCCCCCACCACAGGGCCACCCCGGGCTCTCTCCGGCTCTGGCTGAGCAGGTAGCGGTCTTACCCCCACACTGCAGCGGCGAGGGGCCGAATTAGGCAGCGGCAGCAAGCGGCTGGAGTCGAACGGCGACTGGTAGTCACAAGGGCTAGCGATGGCAGGAGAGCTGGCACACAGCGCCTCAGGCAGCTGGGGAAGCGGAGCAGTGGGCAGCGTGCGGACAGACGGGCAGACAGACAGACACATGGGAGCGCTGGGCACTGTGCCACACACAGCTGTGACAATCATAGCCTACAAGAAGGCATCTGAGGAATACACAAGCCAGTCTCATCCCCAGAAATCCATCTATTCCATAAGCCTACTTCATACTTCATTTGTCACTATGGTCCCTGTGCGATCCAGAATTTAGACTGTACACGCACAGTCCGCACAGATATTCCTGATGACAAAATTTACATTGTGCGCACCTTACACCTGTAATGGTACGTGGACAAGTGAATTATGAATTAGGCATACTATATGTAATATAATAAGTGCATATATACTTTAAGGTAGAACAACGTGCTTTTAAATTGTCCAGAAAGACATATCAGTTTGCATAAAGAAATCCACAGCTACACAGCTTGGTTGGTATTACATATAATGACCAGCAGGTGGCGATATCAGGCACACGAAAGCATACCTGGATTTGTAGGCCTGGGCCGAGGGTGTTCCCAAAGCGTGGGGGCTTCATCCTTGAGGGCTGCAAAGAGAATGGTGGGGGAATGGGGCAATTAGACAGGAGAGAGTTATGCAGGAGTGGGTGGGAAGTTTAACGGTGGGGCAGGTACCTTGGGGGGAGGGTCATATAACGGAATCCTGGGGTCTAAGGTCCTGGTGGGGCGCATCCTCTGCTGCTCCACCTCCTGCTCTTTCTCCATCTTGTGCACATCACTGGGGGAGGGGGGGGTATTTGCATCACAGCATTAAGAACCTACACATTTTCTTTCACAGCGAGTCGTACATATGGCCGACTTATGCTTCTCGGTATAATGAGCTACATTCAGCAGCCTGACAGGTCAACCAAAAAAAAAAAAAAAAAGAAGAAAAAAAAAAATCGCTCTCAGCTTTTCACAAAAATGTCACCTGACTAAAATGTTGTTAAAAAAAGCAACACTACAACCATAAGGCTTAGATAACAGGAAATTAACCCAAATACCACTTCATTGTAGCATCCGGCTCCCATGTACAATGACCAGCAACACACTGGTACCCAGTATCACCAGCAAAGTTCAGTCAGTCACTCAGGAAGATAGCAGGCTGTACCTCAGTTTGCATACTAACTCCTTGAAGGTGGGCCTTTCCTTGGGGTCGTAAGTCCAGCAGCGGGTCATGAGGCTGTAGAGAGTAGGGGGGCACTCCTCTGGCTTCGGCAGGCGGACCCCCTGCTCCAGGTGGTTGATCACATCCTTGTTCTCGAGCCAGAAGAAGGGCTGCTGGCCTCGGCTCATGATTTCCCACATGCACACAGCTGCACAGGCAAACACACACACACACAAAGGGCCAGGAGTTATACACGGCCCAACTGAGATTTTCTAGTTGTTTAGGTACCATAGAGACATCAGGGCCGCCAACTCTCACGCATGAGGCGTGACCCTCACACTTTCAGACCCACGCAAGAAATCTTACGGCAAATCTATTCCATTATAAAACTAAAATTACCTACATCAAAAATGTTGGGGTATGTTGCGAACCCTACAGATTATTTACAAGGCAATAAAACTGTAACATACATGTAAATGCGTGTGCAGATTCGTCTCGAATTCAAAATCTCAGGCCAGCCAGCTGAACAAAGTTGGCAGCCCTGAGACGCACACACACAGCACTGCAGCAACAGGACTCTGTCACATTCTCAGGCTGTCTGAATACTGAGGATCCCTAAAATACTAAGGACCCCTCACACCTACATGCCTCTCTTATGCACTTCTCATCTTACAATAGTGGAGAAAGCATTTCACTGTACACGTGTACCTCATTTTTGTGTACGTAACAAATCTTGAGACTGATGAAAGTAACCAGCACAGAGGGTGTTAGCTAATTATCAGAGAGCAGCAAACAGATATAGTTAGACCTAAAGGAGGTCTCGGTCTCTGCTCATCTGACATCTGCGAACGCGGCCTCTCTCGCCAAACATGGAGGGCACTGCACAAGCCCAGCACATGCCCACTAGGCAGATGTTGTGAGGATGCAAATGTGCAAATGAGAATACATTGGGACTGTTCATATACTATGTATAGCTTTCACTGCATAATCTGATATTATCATTTGTCTATGTTGAATATCACTACCATGGACCGTCAACAACAACTGGGCAACTGATAGGAACCTCGCTGAGCTAATAATACATGCACATTAATTAATGTACACACACATCTGAACACACGGGGCAAACCAACTTGTTCAGCAATGCATTTCCATACCACAGCTTTCTTTCCAATACCTCTGTAGGACTGGAGAGATGGATTATATTTTTAAGGAAAATCTCAAATCACCAAGAATATCTTCTCCATTTCCTTCCACAGACTTTCTTTTGGCTGTGCAAAGAATACGTCAGATCAAGGTCTGCAAAAGTGCAACAAATTTGAACTTTGTCCACAAGATCCCACCATTCAATGTCCCACCCTGACATGCTTCACTTAGCACAGTGGAAAACCACTAGCCAAACCATAGGAAATGATGGGTTTCCGCATACAGGAGAGCATTTGCCACGTCTGCTGAGAAAGAGCCTTAACACTGCCCACACTGGAAACTGACAAGAATGCTATCTGCACCCATCGAGCTGCTACACCAGCTTGTCAGAGTAACACACACTGAAAGAACTGATTCTGGACTTCAGGAAGTGCAGAACCGGCCACTCTCCCATCTCCCAACTCTCCCATAAATGGAGGCTGTGTGAAAATAGTCCACAGTTTTAAATTCCTGGCGACCCACATATCAGACAACATCTCCTGGTCGATAAACATAATGGCTGCTGTGAAGAAGGCACTTTCTGCGTTCTGATTATGCGGACAGTTCTAATACATACAACCAAATGTAAGAAACAATACTTACACAGCACAGTTACCCAGTACCCTTAAGTCTAAATTTGATAGCTAGAATACTCTTTATTTTGGCAGCCGTTAGTAGTGTCTTTCCAGCTAAACGAATGAGATCAAGATCAAGACGAAGACTGAAGACGAGAATGCGCGACACCGACAGCACTCCTCTACCGCTAAATACAACATAAACACGTCAAGGAAGCGAATTGGATTCACAGGTCATAAAAATATGTGCTCCTCTTCCCAGATCTACCCTAACCTCCTGTCAGAGTATTTTATTATTTCATAAAACACCCCAGAACTCTCTAATACCTCCGCTGCAGTTTAATGGACTTTAAATATTTTTGCCGCTGAGGAACGGTTCAAGATGGCACCCATCAATACGCCGTGGGTGGATGATGAAAATGCTCAGAGGCGAGAGGGAACACAAAGCATATAAAATGAGAATCAGGAGGAATCAGCAGGGGTTGGGGAAATATGATTTATGAATATTCTGGCCCATAGTTCTATCAATATGCAAACGAAACGGCTAAATTGCCATTCAGCTAACTGGGTAGAGCTTGTTTGCTTTTTGGAAGTTCTACACTTTGAATGAATGGCTCCATGCAGATGCACGGTGTGGGGAGCCACTCACCAAACATCCAGACATCACTCGCCGAGGTGAAGCGCCGGAAGTTTATGGACTCAGGGGCCATCCACTTGATCGGGAGCCGTGTGACAGAAGCTGTGGGAGAGGAGGGGAAAAAGATTAAGTGCTTTTAGGTCCTACAAATCGGCAGCCCAATGCAAAGGTAACAAACTTAAAGCTCCAGTTTGCAGATTGTACTCCATCAGCTGCTTGGTCAGTATCAGCCCAATATTGATAATGGGTATCGGATTGGTGCCATTTCTACCATTAATGAAATTATTTTTTGCCTTATCTTGCCCAAGCATAGGACACTTAATTAAAGGAGGCCCACACACCACAATGCTACAGCTAGGCCTGGCATGATAAATTACATTATCGACTTATCGCACGATATATGGTAATTTTTTCAGACCTCAATATTGGCAAATTGTGTTCACATAAGAATGAATACTCCCAATATTTTGGTCGCGCTGCTTCTGCTCTCTCATCTGTGTCACAAGTACAGCTTGGGGCTAATTCATACTTCACGTGAAAGTGTGTGAGCCGCAGCGCAGTGCTAGATCCTGAATCCATGGTCCTGAATGTTCATACTTTTAGCGCCAGCGTGCCAGGGCAAGCTGTTATTACAAGTCACGTTTATGAAGTGTGGTATGGTTGTAATAAGAATAAAGAAGAATTTAACTAGAACTAACCATGCACTAAGTACTTACAATATGCAAAGCAGGGTTATCATTAATGAAAACACTCCCATAATCAGAAATGAGAAACGAAAATAAAACTACAACCAAACGACAACTATAAACATTGGTTCTGAAACCAACAAAATGTGAAACTAATGTCAAATACTTCTCATTGCTGATTTGAAATACTATTTACCTAAATTAATGGTTTGTTTATCTTTGGGCTACTCAATGAACTTTAATCACAGAAACAGCCAATGGCACCATATCATGACATTTTCTAGAAGCCAGCAAAGTAAAACAACTTTCTATCCCTAGAAATTAAATGACTTTAAAATAAAAACTAATGAAACTACACATAAAACAAAACTAGATTTTAAACTAAAATAAAAAATAATATAAAAACTAAATGATAGAATAAAAATGATGATAATCCTGACACAAAAACATACATACTCTTCGCCTGGCCCATGAACCATCGTTCGCGTCACTGAGCGGAGCCTCATACAGTAATTTGTTCCTTTACAGGGTATTACAGGCAATATACTACCAACCAAGTACATTGCCTGTAAAGGAACAAATGACTCTCTATTCCCCTGTGTTTAACTCCCATCATCACTAAGTGCCTGGAAAGACTCATCATGCCCCACATTAAGGCCGCTATTGCAGCTGACACCAACACACATCAGTTTGCGTACAGGGCAAACAGGTCGACAGAAGATGCCATAAGAACAGCTCTCCACACAGCCCTCAAACATCTGGACAACAGCAACACCTATGTGAGGATGCTGTTTGTGGACTTCAGCTCCGCCTTTAATACAATACAACCCCAGAAGCTGGTTCAAATGCCGAGCAACCTGGGCCTCAGCAACTCACTGTGCACTTGGATAATGGACTTCCTCAGCAATAGACCCCAGAACATCAGCATGGGAGACCACATCTCCTCCACTCTCATCCTGAACACTGGCACGCCACAGGGGTGTGTCCTCAGTCCCCTCCTCTATTCCCTTTTCACTTTCAACTGTTCTCCCTTTCACACCAGCAACACCATAATCAAATTTGCTGATGACACCACCATTGTAGGACTGATTGACAACAATGACGAATCAGCCTACAGGGAGGAGGTTCAGCTGCTGAGGCAACGGTGTGACAGTAATAACCTGGAACTGAATACATCAAAAACCAAGGAGATGATAGTGGACTTCAGGAGAGCCAAGCGGGCTGAGCACTCTGCCCTCTACATCGACGGAGAAGAGGTAGAGAGGGTGGAGAGCTTCAAGTTCCTATGAGTCCACATCTCTGCCGACCTCACCTGGTCCACAAACGTCTCTCACCAGGTGGAGAAGGCACAACAAAGATTGTACTTCCTCTGGAAGATGCGTCAGGCTCACCTCTCCCAAAAGCTGCTAACTAATTTCTACCTATCAACCACCGAGAGCCTCTTGACCTACTGCTGCACAGTGTGGTTCAGTAGCTGCACTGAGGAAGACAGGAAGAACCTGCAGCGGGTGGTAAGGGCAGCAGAGCGAGTAATCGGAACAGCACTACCCCCCTCGAGGACATTTACACTGGCAGACTCCAGTAAAGAGCCAGTAAAATCAAAGACTCCTCACACCCTGGACACTACCTTTTCTCCCCCCTCCTCTCTGGCAGACGCTACAGAACAAAGAGACTGAACAAAAGCTTCTACCCACAGGCAGTCAAATGCGCCTCCACCCCCTGAATGACTGTTTCCGTGAAACAGTATCCACCCCCCTGAATAACTGTCTTCTATACACACTAACATACTGCACTCATTGCACTAAGACACTCATTCTATAATAGGATGGCTGTCTCTTTTTGTGTTTTATTTCTCTATTTATTACTCTTATGCTGCTCAACTGTTTTTCACTATTCTGTAATAGTGACAATAAAGATCTATCTTATCCTACCGTATCTAATCTTAACATAGAAAGTTATACTTGACTTAAATGTTCATGAAATAATGTTTTGTTATTGAATCTTGTTCCGGGCCCATGACTTTGAACAAAATTTTTTATGTGGACCCTTGATCACCAAGTTAGTGAACCCTTGCAACATGCTTAGTACGAACCTTTCGACAGTTGCTGCGGCAGGACCTTGTGGTCTCGGGTCACCCTCACTCTCCTGTGGGCAAACACGCAGGCCGCGCACAGGGCCTCGCCGCACTCCACACACCAACCAGAAACGGTTTTGTCCTCGCAGCCCCCACACTGAGCAAGACAATCAAGAGTCGTGTTCAGAGGAGATCCAGATTCAGCACAAGACCGCTGGCTACTCAGACTGGGACACGGACAGATCATCATATGCTCTACAAGGCAGGTGGGTAACCTGAAAGGCCTCAGGGCAGTATCCAGCTGAAACCACCAAGGCACTGAAGGGGTCACGTTTAACAGACCTTAACACTTACTGTATTATGTCTGCACCAATTCTGTGCGAGAGTGCATGAAGCCAGAGGAGAAGCATTAAGCAAGCAACTCAGACTAGGCTGTGCTTTATCACCATAAATGGATGTAAGGCTAGGTGCCTAGAATACAAGAGCAGTGGAAACTGAAGGAGTTGAACTCTTTTTAAGGACCTCAAACCTGAGAAGTTTGAGATTAACTGTCAGTGCATCCTAAAACAAAATCCTCCCTATATTACAACAAAACATGCAGTTTTTCCATAATGTGAATTAGAGCTGGGCGGTATGACCAAAAATTTATATCATGGTATCTTTCAAAGGTATATTGGTTTCACGGTATACAACGGTATTTTTTATTTATTAATTTAAGTATGACTGGGCGTTTACCACATTTTACAGGACATATTTAAGTTCTACGTTTTTTGCATTGTTCCCACATTTCCTATATTAGGTAACTCTACATTAACTGCACCTTCATAATTCTTTTATATTGCATTCATAAAACGTTCAGTGCACCTTCATAATGTATTCATAAACATCATGTATGTATACCTTAACATCATAACATCTTTTAACAGCTGTAATATACATTAATAACAAACATTATAATTGTATAATCACGTAATGTTTGTTGTTAATGTATATTAAAGCTGTTCAGGGATGTTAGGATGTTAAGGTGTACTTGCATGCTGCTTATGAATGTTCTATGAATGCATTATGAAGGTGCACTGAATGTTCTATGAATGCTTAATGAATGTATTATGAAGGTGCACTTAATGTAAAGCGTTAGCCTGTATTTTATTATTAGCCATTGCACCTATCCGCTACCTTAATGATAACATATAACTAACGTGTTTGTTGGCTAATGTTAAGGTTTTTTTTTAAGCTTGCGGAGTGTCTTCAACTGCAGCATATGCCATGTTCGGCCAACTCGGTATGTGTGTGTTAACCAGCGCGAATGTGTTCAGCGGCTATTGAGACGAGGGGAGCGTGAGTGTGTGCGTGTGCGTGCGCGCTTGCGCTGTAGTGGTCCTATGTGAATTGTGGTGAATGAGGCGAAAACCACACTGTTGGTATCAGTAATGGTGAAAATAAGTATCTAATTAGATACTAATTTTTAATATCGATTAGTATCTGATATCTCTTGCCTTTCTGATCTTGCGCGGTACATTTTTAGCGGTGCAGCAGTGAAGAAGATCCCCCCCCTTAAACAGTTTCCAGCTGCGCCACTTTCCGAACATTGTGTAGGCTATTTAAACCGGTATTGCGGTATAAAAAAAAAAAATCACATCATAACAATAATAAACGGTTTTCGGTATGAACCGGTATACCGCCCAACACTAATGTGAATGTATGTTCTTAAGCTAAGAGTTTAAATGCGACAAATCTTAAATTTATTAACAAATGAATCAAATCAATGAAAATGTAGTCCCATGCATAGAGTGATGCACCAATAAGGAAATTTCTGGCCAATACTGATAGGCTATTTCAAAAACACAGATACCAATTGTTTTGGAGGTTCGGCTTAAATAAGTTTAAAGGGACACTCCACCTAAATAAATAAATAAATAAATAAATAAATAAATACATTCCAAAAATATGAAAACACGTTTTTTGGTAAGATAACACCAACTCTGGCATCAGTCCCAGAGCACTATGTATAACAGAGAAGGGTTGATCTTCAAGTATGATATTACTCTGAAAATTACAGGGCTTATCTTTTGCACTGTCTGCGCTGAATTCTCTTTTGCTATCAAATGCTCGCCTTACTGTTGGACTAGCGGTATTCTGCAGTACTGTAGTCATCACTTCCCTGTCTCACCTTAAGGTCAGCAATCAAATTTGCTCTGAATTGTTTATTATTAGATCCTCCTTGTGAAATTTTAGCAGAGCAATGTTTGCCAAATGTGCAGGTGTTATACGAGTCACCATTTTAAAGGGAATAATCGATAGTAAATATCGGCTCATTTTTGTACCATGGGCTGATGGCCAATTGTTGCTGTATCGGCTAATACTGATAGTTGGCCAATACAATCGGCGTATCTGTAGTAGAAGCTGTCCCAACTAATAAAGCGCTACTGAAGCATTTGCAGTTCTCTTTACTCCCCAAACTCCAAAATACACTTTATCCCAATGAACACCATCACCTTGCTTTGCACTTCGTCTCCAGAATTGTAGGTGTGCCCCCTGAAGAATGGATCATTCTTGACCTCCATGAGCGTGTACATGCCATTACACACAGGACACACTAAAAGGAGGAGAGAGAGAAGAGTACTATAGTTATGACAGAGAAGAGCAGGTCAGGTCGGCTCTGAAATCCCACACGCTTCACACACTCACACCAAACACAGTAATCTAACTTAATTCCTCTCAGTTTCATATGCACGAGCCTTGCCCTTTCTCCATGCAAAATATTAAAGATTGTGTCAGCAGGGTTCTGTTAGTCACACTTCAAGTACACAATACAAACCAGCACAATGCATGCAGACTCATAAAATCTGAGTGGGCTTTAGAGAAGCCCGTTACCACACGTTTTCTTAAACAGGGTTAGATATTTACAATATGGTGACCACAACAATAATATAGCCACAACTGAGGTGTTCTACCTAACGAGCACCACTAGAGGGACACACATTCAGTTATGCAGACCACTGTACAATACTTTTTCGGAAGGGCATAGTTATAAGATGGGATTTTAAAGTGCTTAATAAAGTTCAGTTTGTTATACATCTGCTTAAATAATTAAAGCTGGCAATTTCACCAAACTAATCAGCTGCTAAAAGAACTCACAGATGGCCTATGAGCCAACCCAATGAAAGCTATAGTGCCTATAGAAAGTCATCACACCCTTTTTAAATAGTTAATTTTTGTGCCATACACAATCAAATAAAAACCCATTCCAAAAAAAAAAAAAAAAAAAAAAAAAAAACTTACCAGCTTTACTTACAAATTTTGCCGTATAACATCAAACTACTGAAAAGAAAGTCAATGGCTCTGACATTTAATTAAAAAATGAAAAACCAGAATGAGTGGGTTGGAAAAGTCATCAACCCCCCGTTTTAATACTTAGCACTTAATACCACCATTTGCTGTAATTACAGCCATGAATCTCTTTGGATACGTCTCTACTAGCTTTACACACCTAGACCGGGAAATGTTTGTCCATCCTTCTGTGCAAAGTTATTCAAGTTCAGTCAAATGATAATAAACATGCACTCAGACAAGAATGTATGCGTTTTCTTCTTTTTTTAATGGATCAATGACAGCTGTTAAACCATAATGTTTGCACAAGGAGCACAAAACACACAGAATTACAGGCGCAAGTAAACATAACGTCAGTCAACTAATGTGGGAGAGGAAGTTCTGAGCATTGTTTATACATAATTTAAATAATTCTCAAAACAAATCAATTCACATTCAATGTAATTCGTGGAAAATTAAACAATTCTTTAAAATCATTAATCTGAATGAGCGGGCCCAGCTATTAATCTGCCAGTGCATGAGCCTACCACACGAACAGCAAGCTAGCCATGGAACAGGGGACATACTATATAACAAGGTGTCACACAGACGCACAAAGATAGATCCGCTCCTGCCTAACCGTGATAAAATGGACACCACAGCCATTTTTCAAATCCTTTTTCTTGGGACAGAATGGTCCCCATCCCCATTGGACCCCCTCAAACACCAATAATCATCAATAATTTGGACACAAACCATACAACACTACCGTCTGACAGGCAGCAGTCATGGCCAAGTCAAAATCCAGAGACGCACTCAGCTCTGCAACACGAAAGGGAGGGAATCGCCACCCTCTGTTGACAATTCCATATCAGTCATTTCTCTAATGATTCATTAAGAGAATCCGTAATCAACAAGAATTCCTAACTGGCTGATACGTTTACATTTTGTGGAAATATTCATAAATAATGCTGAACACACTACTGTGAAGCAAATATGATTACTTATCAGTACTGGTAATGAACATTTAATAGGGCAAAATGTCAAACGCTGAACACAAGGCACATTTTTTTCCTTTGAAGGTAAAAGTTAAAATGATTCATGAAACTTGCAAAGCCATTCCAAAAGTGATTCTAAAGTTTGTCCATAGGAAGGCTCATCGGTCCATTCTTTCTCGCAGATCGAGCACAAAACAATGGGATAGAAAGAGACCCATTACATGCTTAAACTAATTTCTGAGTGCAGTTGTGTAAACTACAAGCACTACAATTATTTAAAATTAATGAAGTGTTTTGAACGGCTGCATAGATTTGCATCAACATACTAATTTCGAAGGGGATAAATCAAGAAAAATATCACGGCGCCCCAACTACGACAATAAAGAAACAATCAATTAAACAAATGTATCTGTGAAAAATCCGGACTGATTGGAAATCTGCCAATTGATGTACAGAGCCTGGTGAAAAATGTTGGATTTGCAACCTTAAATATTAATAGGATGCGAGAAAATTGTTCTATGGTTGAGTGTCCGTGCCTCCTACATAACGAAAAACAAACAAAAAAAAAAACAATGAAAATAAAAGTGAGCAAACCTCACCTCTAACATCTTCCTGGGTGCCCGGCTGCAAACACCCTTTGCAGAAGGAATGCAGACACGGGAGCAGCTGGGGACACGTGTCAGGACTGTGGCCCGCTCCGCAGGCGCCGCACTTCCCAAAGCTGCACACTGTCTCGGGCGCTGCGGCGTTCCCTGCACCTTCTTTTTCTTTTGCGACATCGGTTATCCTTTCGACCGCGCCGTCGGACATTTCTGCAGCAGTCTGAGCGCATAACACATACTTTCACCACATGGGAATGGCTCAAACTCACCAGCAATTTTTGTGCTATTCCCAAAGATTTTTAGTTAATTAACTCGAATTTCGCGAGGCTGAAACATTTCCGCCGTTTTACAGCGCATCTGTGTTGTGCGTTTCCCTACGGTAAAAGTCCAGACAGTTAATTAACCGAGCAGAAGTAGGAATTCAATGCCCGCCGCACAGTTTGAAGCAGCCCAACCAATCCACTTTAAATCGTAGCGATCCCGCTTGAAACACCCAAAATGGAATTACATAGGTTGTTACATCTTGGAGAAGTGCCTCATTTTCGCTACATGTCATATTAACCATGGAGAAAAAAACATTCTTCCAAGTAGTGACTTACTAAATGTCTACACTGCCCCACAATTTCTGTGCCTTATAAGATGGGTGCGTTGATAGCAGTGAATATTTCATTATGCTGGCCATCCTAGCGCTTCCATTTCCCCCAACCCAGTTCAGCGCAAACCACGCCCCAAGGCTGCCGAGTCCTCGATTGAGATCATTTCATTGGCTAACAGCACGAGCCGCTCGTGCTGACGCGAACTGCAGCGCGAAGGTTGGAATTTTAAATTAGCAACGCGAAGAACAATAAACGATCAATCGGCCCGTAAAATCTGGAAACGCAAGAGATGTGCAAGAATTGCAATTTACTGTAAATGCTGAACCAATATCTCGTTACAGCAGAAATGGGTTATTTTCGCGAGCATTAACGAGATTAAACAGAAAGTGAAAGACCTTGAATCACAAACAATATCAGTGTTGCATATCTGAGTAAGGAACATCACTAATCTGTGATTAAAAGCCGTCTAGCTACATATATATTACAGCCGAAAAACGCAATATCGGCTTTATTGCAGTGTATCAAAAATGTCTGTAACATTCCATGATTGAAGTAGAGGACTCAGACACCTGATAATGAAGTGCACTATATAATTTTTTATGCGCTGCCTACACTGCCATCACGATTTCTGATCGCATTACTCTCTTTCACCCGTATCCATAAGCTTTCAGAATAATCTATATAATATCATATAATAATATTTCCGGTGGAGCTCCACTCAACAGGCGTCTGCAGCTAGACCCTTTTCACCCTACTTGAGGACTCCACTGTGGGGCCGGAAATCACATGAACGCCATTCATGACCTGGACATGACGTTATGCAAATGTCAGGAACGCATGTGAAATATATTATAATACTACTACTACTACTAATAATAATAATAATAATAATATGAATATATATATATATACATGATGAATACATATAGATTACATTTTAGCACGCTGTGACATCACAAAGAGGTGGGGCTTAAATGATGTGGTGCTTCTGGCACAGTAGGTGGATGTAGCCCTTATTGCACATGTGTTGCGCTGGTGGACTTGGGGGGGGGGTATACTTATGGCTGAAGTAACTTAGCTAAAGTGCCGTTTTGAGTTGTTAAAATGTCGCTATTACCTGCCCTTCACATGATTTAGCCCCCTTCATGTGAGGAGGTGTGCCTTGTAGAGCAAGAAAATGTGATGAAGTGTCTTAATGAGTGCCCTTCTAGTGGAGGGAATGTGATGCAGTGCCCTATAAGGAGCCCTTACAGTGGTTTAAGTGGTAAAGGGTGAAGTAATTGTCATGCATTCTCTAAAGGTTACAAAGTTACATTATCTTCTGCAGGTTACATCTTTGCAGTTTTGTTCTATATAATATTCAATAAAATGAAACTATAAACGTTGATAAAGAATACCTGGAAGACCCAAAATTTCAATGAAGGATACATTAGAACATAAGAAATTTACAAACAAGAGGAGGCCATTCGGTCCATCAATCTCATTTGGAGAGAACTTAACTAATAGCTCAGAGTTGTTAAATTCTTATATAGCTCTGATTTGAAGGAACCCAGGGTTGCAGCTTGCGCTACACTAGCAGGAAGACTATTCCATACTCTAACTACAGACTGTGTAAAGAAATGCTTTCTCAAATTCATTTTAAAATTTAAAATTTCTCTCGCTAATTTCCACTCATGGCCACGAGTTCTAGTATTTAAACTAATATTGAAATAGCCATTTGGCTGAACAGCATCCAGACCTATTAGAATCTTATATAC
>JAODKC010000043.1:18096828-18106900 GCA_026777985.1 Mormyrops attenuatus
AAGAGAGTCTGTGGTTTCCACTGAGGGGTCAGTTGAGTTCTTGGGTAAAACAATTTCCAGGGACCTACGGTGGGAGGATAACACAGACTCCACTGCCAGGAGAGCACAGCAAAAGATGTTCTTTCTCTGACCACAGGCCCCGATGATCCTGTTTTACACTACTATCAATGAGGCAGTCCTCACCTCCTCCACATTTTTGCAGGTTGGCTCCTCTACATCACAGGAGCATATCATGTTCCAATAAATCATCAGCGCAGCAGAGAAGATCATCGGGTGTTGCCGGCTACTTCTCCAGAACATCTGCAACAGCAGGGCCAGGAGAGCTGACCCCTCACACCACCTCTCTTATCCTCTACCCTCTGACAGAAGTCATCAAAGCCAAAACCACCAGACACAAAGTAAGCTTCTTTCCCAAAGCAGTGTCCCTCACCAACAGTAATTGGTCTGCTAACAGACACTTTGCACTGTAGTCATCTGAGATCCTGTAACTCTTCCTAGCATCAACCCTGCTTAGTTACAGTATATTCACCGTTAATTTGTCTGTTTTACCCATTATTCCATTATATGCTGCTTCTAACTGCAGGTAGGCAACCTAGTGTTAAAATTATGTGTAAATTGCCCTGAAATTGTCTTACATGTCATACGTTATACCGGGGCACACCCAACAATACAAATTCCATGTATGTTAAAATACTTGACCAATAAAGATCTTATTCGTGATTCTTATTCTCTAAGCTTCTATAAAAAACCATTTCCACAGACCAAGGAATAGTCCCATGAGCTGTGTCTCAACAAGGAGACAGGGCCGAAATATAAGCCCCAAGGACAGAGATGCACATCACTTCCCTTCTTTAGTAATTCCCCTTTTCCTCACACCTCAGCAAAGTGTTTGTATCTGAGTAGCTGAGTTTCCATTTCTGACGGCACTATCATGTACACACACCGGAAGTCCACAAAGTGAAAGCTGAAAGCTTTCTGAACACGTGTGGCCATCTGCACGGTGAGCTGCCACTGTTGTGCAAGGACATATTTTACAGCGCTTGCCTACCCACACATCATGTCATGCCATGACTCATACAGACCTTGAATCTCAATAAATCGTAGTATATTTTGAACACGCTGATGTTTGTGATAGTTAGAGGAATATACAGCATTACAGAACAGAGATATTTTATTGATCCTTGTTGGGAAATTGTCTGCTCTTCTGTCCCGTCTTGCTCTCTATGAGACACACGGACACATATACAGGTGAGAGCAAGCTGGGGGGGTTAAAGGCTTGTTCAGGGGACCAATGGAGGCACCAGTCTGCCGGCCCCAGAGTCAAACTGGTGACCATTTGATTACGGGCACAAGTCCTAACCCACTGAGCCATGTGTGTGCTTCCTAAACCCAAACTGGCTACATGTTAATTCCTGGGCCCGCTTCCACTAAAACTTAACCACACACTCCACCCAGAACCAAAACTAAGACACAATCCTCAGCATCATGCTGCATTATGGGAGTATTATGGAGGATAAAGCAAAACAGACCACAAAGTTAAACAAGAATGAGAGAAAAAAAATAGGGCTTGGCCTGCAGGAATCAGACAATCTGAACGTCTGGCTCGTGGACTGTCTGTGGGTCCCCAAGGACCAGATTGTAAAACACTACTTTACAGGATACAAGGGTAACAGAGAGCCAGGAGCCAATACCAGAAAGGCAGGGGACACTGGGATGCCAGTCTATATCAGGACAAACACACACACACTCTAACTATAAGTAATTTCAGAGTGCTAATATGTATGCATGTCTTGGGAGTGTGGGAGGAAGGCAAAGTATCCTATTTCCAACTGTATCAACTGAATACAATCGACCCTTCCATATCGCAGAGGTTGGAGCCACATGCCCCCGCAATCTGGAAAAACCACATTAAAGCAAAAGCGAATAAAGCAAAAGCGAATAAAGATCACTGTGAGATCGAGAGGCTGCCATAAACACGCTTGGCATCCGCCAAACCAGCACTGTACATATATTTTATGCATTTATTAGTCACTCAACTTTTTTGTGTGTTGTCTGCTGGTCTTTGCGTGTCATCGATGGCTTTTGCGAAACTCCCAAGAGGTCTTATGCCGACCCAGCAATGCATCGATCCAGCAAACTGGGACAGGGAAAGTCACGATGCAGAAGGGTCGACTGCTACTGCATTGCAATTGACGCGTCTTGAGAAACAGCTGAGGTTTGAGAAACAGCTGCTCACTCTAGGCAAGTATCACACTAACAGACCTCCCCAAAGTTACTTCCTGTGAAATTTTCTTGCCGCAAAAAAGTGACAATGAGCAGAAATTTACAGGAAGCTCTGGCCTATACCACATTTTAAACATTTATGTATCGCCACTTCCACTACACCATTTTCAAGTAGAATGGCTTGAACTAATAAAGCTAACACACAAACAGTGCTGTAAAATGAACTACTATTCAACTTCATAATTTTTCTCTTTGCCCCAGCCATCTGTTTAACAGACGACATAAGGCAGCAATGTAATTTTATATTATACCTGAACCACTTTGTTAATTTGGCCTTGCAAATATAATAAAAGACTAAGCATTTTTCATTCAATCTAGCTTCCTAATGCAAAGGGGATTCTTTAGCATTATTTATGAATCATGATCTATAACAAACATTATTCCTTCAGTCTAATAAAGATAAAACTTAGCAAAGGCTAAAAACACAGTGCAGAAGTACTACTTATCCGGAAAGGTTAACACCGTGATATTTCACTGCGTGTCAACAAAGGATAAGAACATTATGCTAATTAGCTACCTTGCTTTTAAGTCCAAGACTACCATGCTAATAAACTACCACCCAGCATAGGCTAATGATACCTGATAACCAGTGTTGGTAGTAACGCTACTTTTGTTAGTAAGGAGTAATGTAATCAATTACCTTTTAAAATAACGCAATTAAAAGTACTCGTTGCTCGTTACTCATTAGATTTGTCTTGCGAGAAAATATTAATTGCCTAATGCAGCCTATTCCGCTAATTTCCTGTTTATGATCTAACACCATCCGACGTCACGGTGGTGCAATGAATGGGTGACATTAGGTGCAAGTGTTATATTATTTTGGCGTTGCTGCTGTGACAATCTAACACCATAATGGCACAATGTCTCCGTGATGCTTGAAAATCCATCAGCAAAGCACCTCTATGTCGCAGAGATATCGCTACCAAATACGGATTCGACATTCTCCCGATTTCTGTGCGGTGAATTTCAACAGCAGCACGATGTTAAAGAGATCACTACGTGATGTTTACCCTGGTCCTATTTTTTCCGATTAGGCTATATAACCCTAAATAATAGGCTATATAATAGGGTAATACTTCTACAGGGTAGATTGGTTCCGTTTTCCCCACATGTCAGCATGCTGTTTAAAGCCAGAAACCAAACAAACAATTTAACAGATTAAAAGTTACACATTTATTATCTTAAATACTGACAACATGACCAAACCAGTAACAGCAGGCCTAACAATTATGCTGATTAAAGCAAAACTATTGAAAAACCATGCACTCGTCGCAACACACATTAGCGTATGTAATAATTTACATATCGTTAGTAGGCCTAAATGGAACGCAATTATTTAACGACATTCTGATCATAAGCCAACATCTTGGTGACGTATGTGTGCTGTCTGGGTATGTATGCAGTAGTGAATATAAGTACTTAAGTAAGTACTAAAAGTTACTTTCCCTAGTAACTACTTTTATATCCAGTAACTCATATAAAGTACAGACGCTCCTCTACCAACGAACGAGATACGTTTCGAACGCCCGTTCGTAACTTGAAATGTTCATAAATCGTTATTCACCATCATTTTAAAGGTATACGCAAGTACTAAGAACTAGGATGCTGGGAGTACGCGCGCTATGCTGCTGCGCGGCGGGAGTAGCGGCCAGAAGTCATACTAGGCGGAACTGACGCGCAGGAAAAAAAAATGATATTGCGGACAAGAAACAGGAGCCCAGTGAACACAATTTACACTTAAAGATCCTTTTCATTCATATGTCTGAAAGCTCGTAAGTTGAACGTTCGTAAGTAGAGGAGCATCTGTAATTGAATTACTTTTGAATGAAGTAACTAGTAATTGAAACTAATTTTCAGTAACTTGTACAACACTGCTGATGTACTGCAACTAGGCAGAATGCAAACCAGACTACAGTTACTTAACTACAGTTAAGCCCTATCACCAGTGAACCACCACAAAAAGACTGATATCTCAATGGGCAAGTCTCAGCAAACAAATAAGCCATTTCACTGTCAAGAAAAAAGAGCATTCGTCATTTGTTACATGACTCAGGACACGAGCTTCAGAAAACAGAAATAAATTGACAATCTTTTTTTGGACGTCATGGAATGCCCTTATAGAATTGCATAGAGGTCAGAATGATAACCATGAGATAAGCCCTGCGGCCACAACGCTAATAGGCTGAGAGACAATCTAAAACAACACCTAGCTTTACATTCCTTCTCCTACTGAAAGGCCTTCAAGCCAGCACAAGTTAGGCCAGTGCACAAGTTGTTATGGTAACAGTTCTTACTGGCAAGATACTATCAGTGTTTCAGACACGTCAGGTAGGAAACAAGGCAGAACAGCACTAAGGAAAAAGGCTTTGAATCAATATGATGATGTGTTTTTGAATGGTGCAAAAAGGCGGCAAAACAAAAGCATGAAACATATAGAAAACATCAACACGGCATGTGTGTAAGGACCGTGAAACCAAATGGATCGAAGCCAATCAGACACAGAGGGTATCTCGTGAGGAACCCCTCAGCATGTCAGTACATTAACATGAATAAATGTCCTCAAGCAAAATAAAAGGAATGTGCACCAAAACAAACAAGGCTGAAAACAGTTCTGTTTGTAATGCCACATAAGAACTGTAGTTTGTATTTAGTACTCACTGTGCTTATTAAAAACCAGGTTTTTATTAACTGGGAAATCCAGGCACGGACTACACACACCTCATCTGCAGGACCATTCCGATCCTCCTACAGTGATGATGAATTACGAAAATGTTTTTGCGATAATGCCTCAACACAAAGCAATATGGCAATGAAGGGAAAACACGGGAAATCTGTATATTTGTACATGTACAGTATGGTACAAAAGTTTTAGGCAGCCAAAGAAAATGATGTATATGTCAAACTATGCTATTCTACCTGTCAAAGTCTGTTCGCTTAGCCATTTCAAAACGTCTGCTAGAATCACCCCAGTATTTGCAGCAATTATCCAATACGCCCATGTATTTTTTAAACTCAACCACTAGCACACCTCATATAGCTAACCAATATCTCATTAATTAATTTAATTAGTTAAAAAAGTTAAGTGAGTTGGTGGTGAAATTTAATAAGTACACAGTACTGCATGTCATCTAGAAGCAAGGCGTCTTTGTCTACTGACATCAATATGTAATTTAACTACAGTTTGAAAAAAATTTGTATACTATCTATAACTGGTATTTTATTCTGTTTTGAAGTAACATTCCTACACATGAACAAGACATTTATTTTTCATTTGTTACAAAAATAACATACCAGTGTTTTCTGAGGATCAAGCAGTTTGGAGTGGGGGCAATGGGGGGGGGGGGGTACACAGATCAGCAGTCAACAACAAAATTTTTTCATACTGTCCAGACATTATACCAAGGTATATGGTATTTTAAAAAGCAACCCTATTTTGGCATTTTGAAATACCGTCGATAAAATTCACTAAGTGGGGGTTAATTTTGTCGTAAGGATTTCAAAAACCGGTGCCTTATTACTGTAACACCACTGAACCACATGCACGCTGACTGCAGCTGTCTGCAGCCAACCTCTGATGACGAAATTCATGTCACTTCCCCTCGTCCGCAACCCAAAAATGCTCGCGCAAAAGTGAAGTATATATTGGGCCTTAAGGGAGCCAGGAAAGGGATGCGTTGTTGCCGCTACCTAATTAAATGCCTGTTCTGTTTGCCTACTTTGTCTGGCTTTCCTTTTCCTTGGAAATTACCTAAGTAAGCTCATTTTATTAGAGCTTCATAAGAGCAACTGCTAAATGACAACATAATATAGCCTAATTGTGCCATTAACCAACTGAATTCCGCAAGCATGCACAGGGGGTGGGGCAGGAACTGCATCCAGCAAAAACACTGCATGGTCCAGTCCAAAATTTGTAGCTCTCCTACTTCAGAATTCACCTATAAATCCATTCCGTAAGAGCTATGTGGTCAGTTAGCAGTTAGCATATTGAAAGAAACCAAAGCGATACATTTTCGTCTTTGTTGAACTACCCACCATCTCTCAGAATACAAACGAAATATGCAAAAACTTGATTCTTGATCCCCCAGATAAACCACACGGATTACATCACACCTGGTTCAACATAAAGTGTGGTACAAGAAATAACCATATATAATTTTCCTTGTTCAATATCTACAATTTCCTTTGGGATTAATAATGTATCTATCTATATATTATATAGCACCATATGGCACTATCTTTAGACCTTGTTTTTAAATATGAAATATAAAATTCAGAAATCACAGTTTTCTAGTGAGTCATAACATAATTTATTAGCGGCAATATCAATCTTGCATGTAAATTCAAACAACTGACCAGCAAGTTTTGCAATGAGATCTGGAAACGGTAAGGAACCGGTAAGCATTAGAACAGGGTTCTCAAACTGCAGTCCTGGCGGGTCGGAGCCCTGCGTAGCTTAGTTCTTTTCCTGTTCCAACAGAAACAATTCAACTCAAGAGCTGTGTGGTAATTAGGTAAGTAGTTGAGTCCGGTGTTTTTAATGAGGGTAAACCAAAAACTGTACAGGGCTCCGGCCCGCCAGGACTGGAGTTTGAGACCCCTGCATTAGAAATTTGGTCTAGATCTAGGAGGCAGCCGGTTGTTGACAAAATTTCTCAATAAATGAATGGGTCAGTGCATCAGACCATGTGTTTTTATGCGAGTATCTCTGGAGCAATTGCAGGTTAAGGGTCTGGCTCAGGGGCCAATGGTAGAATCACTCTGTTGATCATTGGATTTGAACCAGCAACGTTTCAATGACAGGAACCTATCCTGCCTATGTACAAACAGCCCCCCCATGGGCACACACTGTTCCCACTGCCATAATAACCAATGAATCTTATTGTTCCCATAAACCTGTAATACATAGCACAACATAGAGCTAGGCGATTAATCAAATATTAATTTCAATTAAGGAAAATTAAATCAAGGAAATAAGGAGCACAATGCCTTTTAGAGACAAGCGTGTGTGTTTTTTTTTTCTTAATATTTATTTCCCCGAGCACATATAATAAATTGGTCATTAAGATAATGAACTTAAAACTTTTCCCAATTGTAACATTCCATTGTGAAAATTTTTCATTTTCTTCGACATTATTGACCCCCCGAGATGTTATGTATGTTAATTTATACCCCGCGGCAGCGAACGCTGCGCTTTCATCGTGCAGAAACTTGTCGCGATGAAGTAACGCGAAATGTTACACCCTTAAATTGTCCGGCAACTTCGTGTCAAATAGCGGCATAAAATATTTCTGAAACAGACACGCGTACAAAAAGGGGAAATCATTGCTTTCCTGATAAATATTTACACGAGCTATCCAGGAAATTTGATGGGGCATGCAAAAAAATGCCATGATAGTCGAATGTGATATATGGAGTCAGTATATGCAGCATACATTTACTTAGTACGAGATGAACTTAGTTATTAGTAATGCTGGAAGTCAAGACCTATACATGTTACACACAGTACGCTTGATTTATAATATTAATAAATGAAAATCTTCAGGTGCACATGCCTATACATTTATCAGTTTGTTTGCCCCCAACCAAGACAAAGTTGAACTTCCTTATTTTCCATAATACAAGAGGTACAATCTGCCTCAAATGACACGCAACGTTTTGACACATTTCACTCGTTCTCTGCCACCAACCTGCAAGGCTGCGTTCAATTCCTGCTTTCTCCAAATTCAGCGCGTGGTAAAAAGGAAATTATGCTGCAAGTTTGTTTTAGGTCGCAGTCGATGGAAAGGTGCTCACAAGCCACACCCCTGCTTCTTTTTCTGCCACTTCCTTATTACCCGCGATAACTGTAGCTTGTAAAGTTTCTTTCTTACGAAAAAAGCCTCGCAACAGAAGAATGACATGTATTGAAACTCTCCTGCTTTTCATTTACGGGCCAACCAAGCAGTTTAATTTATTTTGGCAATTCTCAGAAATATGTCACTTATGCCATGTGTTTCCTGATTTTTTATTTTTTTTTGTTTAATAATTCTTTTTAAAAGGAATACTCATATACATGATTTATCACTCGGTTGAGTGTTATCTATGATTGTAGGCCTATCGTAGATATTGTTTAAGCGCACACATACACTGCATGAACCCAGGAACCTGCCATTGATCTTACCCCACTAAAATACCTGTTGATGGTTTTCACCTGTTTGAGAGACAAGCAGCAATTATAACTTTATTTTCTATTTTGAAAAACAGAAAATCCCACAATTTTCAGGGGAGGTGAGGACAGATTTAGAGCAATTAACTAATCGTGAATTCTTAATAAATGTATACCGTCCATCAGCTATAGAAACTTTTAAATATTTGCACATAAATTCGCCTTTATTTATCTTTATAGTGACTTTTATACTCCAGCACATTAGGTGGCAGCATCGTTTTCTTTTTTGAAGAAGAGAGACTGGTATAAACCACTTCCGGTCAATGATGGCGGCCTCCGTCGGGATAGTAAGGGGTTTTCGGCTCTTGTGTCGAAGACTGCGATTTCCAGAGCAGGTTCTTATTTTCTTTAATGTTTTTTGGCCGTGTCTTTATAACACAGGTGTATCGAGGTTGGTGTTGTTATATGGGAGGCTTAATTCGCTTCAGTCCGTTGGGTTTGCACCAAAGGACCTTGATATGTCACTAGTCGGTTAATATACGGCGAATGATAGCTGTCTGGTCAATGCAGAGCTGAAGGGTTGTTTAACGTTTAGTTATTTGTTGGCGATTCTCTATTCGCGTGAGTTTAAGGGGAGCGGCTAATGCTCACGGCAGGTACCTACCATTAACAAGAGGACTTAGGTTGTAGTGTCTATCCGATTAACTTCCTAGCTGTGAAATAAAATTACGCTAAAATACAAAATAGGCAATCATTGGCCTTGTATGAAGTTTTTTTTGTGCTGTGTGGAACTTGTTATCCAGGGTTAGCAGCTCTGGTTAGCTGGCTGCTGTGAGATTTTTAATTCGAAACAAGTCTGCACATCTGTGCACGCGCATTTACATGTATTTTTAAATTTGCATGCATTTACAGTTTGATTACTTTACGGTTTGCAAACTCCCAATGCTATTGATGTAGTTAATTTTAGGTTTGTAAAGGAATTCTTTAGATTACTTGTGTGTCAGAAAGCATAATCTATACTTAGTACTATTATATTCTTTCTTTAATTGATCAGAGGCTCTTTTTATAGATGAATTGAAAAATTCAAGTTGGAAAAAAATGGGACTTCAGAGAGAAGTCAGATAGGCAGATAGACGGCCATTTCCGGAAAGGGGTTGCCAACCGGGATCCCAAGGTGTTTCATTGTGTGGGGGGTGCAGCAACACACTGTACAAGTGCAAACTCCCTGACCTGACCCTGGCCTAGTACTACAGTTACATTATTACTTTTTGTGGAGTTACATGACGTATGAAGACATTGTTGTCTTAGTGACACGCATTTGTAAGGTAGCATTGATTTTAAAAAAAAAAAAAAAAGTTGTAATAAAATTTAAATGACACATTTGCTGAACTTCCTTAAAATGACCTTTTTTTCACAGGAAATAAGATGTGTGCATGCCAGTCGAAGTACTGGGAAATGTGGGACTTTGCTTGTGTCGGGTATTGGACAGGGTGCCTGGAGCGCAGCAGCACGCCTGCACACGGGGAGTGTTTTCTGCTCTCTCCCACCAGCCGTGCGTGGGGCGGCCCGCGGGGGGGGGGGGGGGGGGGGGGGGGGGGGGGGGGGGGGGGGGGGGGTGGGGGGGGGGGGGGGCGGGTCGCGGTG
>JAODKC010000043.1:18110959-18138675 GCA_026777985.1 Mormyrops attenuatus
CCCGCGCCCCCCCGGCCGCCCGCGCGGGCGGGGGCGGGGCGGAGATGTGCGGCCGCCAACTGCCGACTTCGAAGGGATTTCTATGTCACCCTTCAGGAGACAATAACAGTCAACTTTCACCTTGGGAGGGGGACTGCAGTTCCACACCTGGCTGGCAGTCAGAATGCATTTACTAAGCGAGAAGCAAAATAATAATAATAATTATTATTAATAATAAAAAAAGGGGGTGAAGAGAGGGGTTCTTCAAAGTTCAGTCTTGAGGGCTGTTTGGAGTCAGACATTTCTATTACAGCCCAGATAAAATTCATCTGCTGTTTCTCCTCAACTTCTGAACTAACATAAACCAAACCTCCCGGGCCCTGGGTTCAGTTTGATCAAGTATTTAACTAAAACTATTTATGAGATGAGCGTGTATAGTTATTAGCATGTCACTGCACATTTCCAGTGTGCTTTTTTATAAATCTTACACATCCGTCAGATCTATAGAGAAATTTTATAACTTAACATTAATTTGATCTGTTCATTCATAAATATTTACTAATACAAATATACAGATGTCTCTACAGACTGTATACTGTGATAAAACAAATTCCCTGAAAAAATATTTTAAGGCGGCCGACCCCTGTGACCCAGCATAGGACAAGAGGATGTAGAAAATGGATGGATAGAAATATTTCACATTTTTTTCACATTCCAAAGTAAGGTGTCTGAAAAGTAAAATGTAAATTAACATTTACATTAAGACAATTCAATCTGTTCCAATGACCACAGAAGACAGCAAATAACCAACTCACACCCATGTTTTCTACTTTAATGTTCCTCCCATAATATTTCTTATGAACCACTCACAAAATGTATGTGAAGGCAATTTACCACACTGATGCAGCTAATCTAGGCTGGATATTGGATATTTACAGTATATGCATCATCACACCATTCATTTGATTACTCACAAAAGCCCCAATTACACCCCATTATTTAAAGTAGCATTAGTGAAAAAGACACCGCTAGATGCAGTGTAACTTTGGAGTATGTGAGCCAGCTGGCTTGTCGTTAACAGATACAATTTTAAAAATGGAGGTAATATCAGAAACCAAAGATTAAAAGGGATTAAAATTGTAATTATGCTGAGCCTGATTACTCCTGTCATCTTTATCAAGCACAATAATACTTTATAAGATATCAAATCCCCTATTTGTACCATAATGCTTATGGGTATCAACAGGGACATTAAACATTAATAAAATATAATATAATATAATTAATATAATACAATATATACTTTTTGCCAAAGGACAAAAAGGTCTCCTTAATAAATTTGCACAAAAGTTATTAGATTTCAGCCCTCAGCATTAAATTTTCATGTAAAGACAATAATTTTCAAACTTCAAAGACCGTAAGTTAATTTTCATACATGGTACTTGGTCCTCCAACTTCAATGTCTAATTTGTAGCAACAGACACTGCTCTACACTGTAAAGTTTTCATCAGTGACACTGCTGCGGAACACTGTCAACAGCAAGTAGTACAACAGCATCATACTGATTATTTTGATGATAATGTGCGGTTAGATATTTGGTTTACAGACTTTATAATAGCAACCATTTTCTGAATGGCGCTGTGAGCACATACAGTAGGTGTCCGTTTGGATACACACAAATCTGAGTGCAGGAATCCATCACCTTGCAGTAATTACTGTTACCTTCCACACTGACATGTTAAGGCCGGCTAATGGAAACACGCTGGCATATTTAATTTAAAAAAACAATAACGGAACAGTTCACAGTTTATTTTTAGTTTTATTTTTCTCCTTTATATCTATGTGAAAATTGAACTTTGTCTTCCAAATGCACATTCACAAAACCACATAATTTATATTAATTACAATATGTAAAGCTATTGTAACACACAATATATAGGATTTCATACTGAACTGAAATTGTTTCTTCTTCAGAAATTAGCCTTTGAATATAAATGCAAATATGTGTATAATTCATTATATGTTTTCAGTATAGTATGCATTAATTTACATTTTAAAAGTCCATGTAACAATAAAATGTAGTACACAAATTTCATTAGACATGTATTACCTTAATATAGCTGCACATTAAAGACATTAATCGTTACTCTGAAAAATCATAAACATTTAATGTACACGTTTTCTGGATTTCATTTTCAGCATGTAAAATTCTTCATAGCTTATGATTCTGTTTTGTTTGTGCTATTGTTATCATTTGAAACTACTTTTTTATATTAAAGGAAAAGCTGTGGAGGTCCAAGGACAAAGAACAGGGACCTAAGCCTAACATCTGAGGGCTGTTGTGTTGTCACTCTCTAATTTTGCCTCTCTATGTTCCCGCACTCATCTTCTGCTCCAGTAAACGTTTGGTGCTGATGCTGGTGAGACACCGCTTTGAGTCATGTTTGAGGACAGACATTTTCAATCCCTGTTTTTAGAGGAAACTAAAAATTATTTTAATTGTTATTGTCAAGGTGGTATTAGCTCAGACTCAAACAGGCCAATATGTCCACTCTTGTGTGTGGGGCCACTGTTCTGTGTTATATTCCAACCGTTTCTCTGGAAGGCATTTGAGAGAACATTGGGTATTTCAATAGGGTTGTCTGGTTAGATGGAAATGCGGGCCCTTGGCTATGTGTATAGCATTAAGGCGATTTTAATAGCGCCGGCCACCAGGGGGCCCTGGCCAGCGCTGGCCTCTGCCAAGAGGAGAGTGAGGCGGAGAGGTTGGTCCATTGTGGAAGCTGCGTAAAAGGATAAAATCACACATTTGATTCTTCTGCTGAGCCATGTGGTTCATCTAACCTTCCATTACTCACTGGTGTGATTTCTTACAACTCTGATGAATTATGACTTGATTTTATTGAATTTTATTGTTCTCACAGACTCATGCAGTCATTGCACTCGGCTCGCAACAGAAAACAAAAGGCAATTGAAGGTGTCATTTACCACATTTGCTGTAAATGCAATGTACTTTACCACATGGATGCCCCCTACTGGTTAACCTTACTGTTACTGGAGTTAATTGGCAGAACAGGAAGCAGGAAGAAGGAAAAAGGAGTTGGAATCCTGCTTGGCTAAGAGTATTGCATATATGGTAAATGTGTGGGAGAGCAGCCTTACCCTCTGGGGCAAAAATGTCGAGGTGGACTCGGGGGAAACCCCCGACCACGGAGATGAGGGGGGTGTCCCCGACAGATAGGATATCGTGGAGGAGGAAGAGGGCCACCTGGCCTGGAGGGAGGGCAAATGGGCAAACAATGTCCATTACTACACAAACATCATCCTTAACTAAAAGTTAAAAAAATGGTGCAATGTTGCAGAAGAATGTTCCTCTAATAATGGATGCAGGTGTAGCAGGCACATCAAGCAGGGTCACGGTTTCTACCTGTTCATGGGTGGGTGGGGCCCTCTCATGTGCATCGGTGGGGTGGGAAGAGGGAGCGGGGGAGGGGGATGAGGACCCATTCCCATCGCACCCCCTGCCCGTCGCCCCCGGAGTTCCGGGTACGGCCGCATCCTTCCTAGACCTCGCCTGTAACAGAAAGCCATCAAACTAGCCTCCGTCTTTGCTTGATTGGCTGCTATGCACAATTCCTTGCCAGTCTTCATTTTGCAACCTAAATATAATGATACTTTTAAAGATGTGTACTTAACACCAGCTGTACCTTTCAGGTCCAAAGCCATTCACAGCGTTGTCCCTTCCTCTGCCTCGCCAGGAGGGGGCGTATCTTTTCATCATTATGCCCCGACCACCACGACCGCCTCTGCCTATCCGCCCTTCTCGACCATGCCCTTTAATCCTCCCTCCCCTAGGCAGAGGGCAGGATACCGTCGTTACGGGAACTGATTAAGCAGCTTGGTTTACTGAACACAATGACAAGGCACACCTGTCTTTACTCTCCAATATGCTCCCCTGCGTGGACGGTGGATCGGGATCTGCCGACTCCACAGCCTGCTCTGCGTCACCATCCATTTGGGGACACGTTGACGGACACCTGGGTGAGCATTACATAAAGCACTGTTTCTGGAAACTTTCTCAAGATATGTCTTGTGCGAGCCACGTCAACAGCAAACAGAGCTCTGCATAAACTGTCATGCATCATTGGTAATACTACAGTAAGTTGGGTCCATTGCCTTGGAAATTTAACCTATTTTCATATAGACAACAATTAGTTGAGGGTAATCAGGCATGAAAAAAAACAAATGTTGTCGCCTTATAAATATATTGATTTATTAATTATGTTTGAGAGGTTTCCAGGTACCAGATAAATCTAAACACAGCGTATGACTTCCTGCCACTGGCGATTAAACACTGCTTTAAATTTCAAACTACAGAACACTGAAGCGTAACTGTTTGGAAATGTGTTAGTACTTCGCAGTTATACACTCCTTAAGTGCATTAAGCCGGTACTGTGCGATGGCAGCGCTTGTGAGACTGGATATACGTATCTGTGTGAAACTGGCCGCACTTCCAAAGGCTTCCAGGCTTCCTTACACGTTAAAAATGCACCAATATAGGTTTTTTTTTAAGGCCGATCGTAATTCCTGCAATAAAAAGAGCTTAAGAAATGTGTCACCGCGGCAATAATTCATTTCAGCACCATCACCCACGGGAAAGCACCTTTTCAGCGTCAGGCTACTTTACAAGAACAAGGCTTTAGGATTCGATTGCCATGTCTTAGGTGGAAAGCCTCGGTTTAATAATCGTGTTTTCTTACATTTCTATAAAAAAAATAGTGAATATACTATAGAACCTTCTCTTCTGTTTTGCATTTGAATAGTATATAACTGTATAATGCGAGGGTAACATTCCCCGGAGACAAACTGCGTGCTTACTAGTCTGGTGCACTACAACAAACACTGTCAATAACTTATTCATTACAATCACATTTAAAACAAAAATAAATGTATCGAGCAAAAGAAATGGAAAGGTTTCAGTAGAATAGCCTGTTTAGATATTTTGTTTTAGTAATTTCTCAACGTCGCGCATCAATAGCTGCTATTCTGATTATCTGCATGTAGCTTTCGGAGTAATAGTAATAGTTTTCAGATAATCTGTTCAGGCTGTGAAAGCAGACAGATCAAAGAGAAAAGTAAATTTCGCACTAGCAGTTAGAAACAGCAGCAGCAGTTACTAAATTTCATGTCCACGGTAAGGCAAACCACGTCTATAGTATTATTTTTTACTCTCGTTCTATGCAGTTATAATAGATGAAAACGGGGGGGGGGAAACATGCAGAGCGATTATGGGCTAAATCTAATACCACGATACACATTTATGTGTCACTGATAGAAGATGTAACTTACCTCACCGCAAGGAAAATCCCTGTTACAGAACTCTAAACAAATAGGCTACGTGGAATTGAATTAGGCTGGTCAGTATTACATTAAAAACGAATCGATACGGGAAGTGAATGTAAAAGGCACCGACGAGCAGCCGTCGCCGGCCGCTCCGAAATGGCGGCTTGCGTGAAGCCAGCAGGTCCCGGATTTCTGAGACCGGGACGCGATGTAACGGGCTGCAAGGCCCGCCCACAGGAAACGCAGGCGGTTCTATAGCTCCAAGGTACAAAGCGAGTTTCGGAGAAATCCGGTACCGGGCGCGGAGAAGCGGCACCTCTCGCACCGGCGTCAGGAAAATTAAAATAAATGATAAAGTCTTACATTGCGAGACCCAAAAAGGGAACTGAAAAAACAATGAATGAATGAATGAATCAATCCATCCATCCATCCATCTTTCAGTCGATTATCCTGTCTATAATGCCCATATTAAGGAACAAAAAATACAATATTTACCTGAACTGGTTTTATAATTCAGATCAAGACGAGTTTGTAAATGTTTATTAAAACTTTATTAAATCATCACCAATTTGGGGACTGCCATTGGTGCCTATG
Source organism: Mormyrops attenuatus (assembly GCA_026777985.1). Lineage (NCBI taxonomy): Eukaryota > Metazoa > Chordata > Actinopteri > Osteoglossiformes > Mormyridae > Mormyrops > Mormyrops attenuatus. The sequence goes on from JAODKC010000043.1 coordinate 18,116,876, forward strand.
GTGTCCACATCCCGAACAATCATCAACCAACTTGGAGGACATTAAACAAACTCTTTTTTGGGGGGGGGGGGGGGTTGCCTGGAGCCTGAGGCAGAGATACATCCAGGGAACCGGAATGTACAAAAAAATTCATACACTATGAGCAATTCAGGGACACCAGCGTACTCCGTGGAATTCTCCAAAGAGAGAGAGGCAGGAGGTGTGAGACAGCCATGCTACTCACAGAGCCATTGTCTCCAGCGGGGTTAGAGGGGCATGGGTACTCCGGCAGATTCCAGGGGCCCCACACTTTACAGGGGGCTTTGAATATATACAATTTGGCAGGGAGGTCAAAAGTGACATTTTGTAAGGGGACCCAGAAATTCTAGGTCTGATGCACCTTTAAACCTTATGAAGCATGAATCCATGTCACTTGATACACTGTATTTCTCAGTATTACGTCATGTTTTTGTTATGCTGCCTGTCAAAACAGTCCCATTATAGACCCAATAACGTTAACCTTACTTAAAAGTGGAGAACACGTCTTAGGATGCACATTATAATGAATTAGCCTAAGTCAGGGAGGGGGGCAAACATACAGCTATACTTGTCAGAAATAAATTTTCGGCCTCTTCTTCAAACACAGGTCAGCACATTAAATAAAACTATACAGTGACCATTAGCACACCACGGTATTTTTATTGAGGCTAGAAGTAATAAGAAAACCATGCTTGAAAGAGACTTCAATCGACATTCAAGTGCCAACAGAATAATAATATATACAACACATGACAAAATCAATGAAAAGTATTTTCGGCACTCGTTGTAAAACGTTAAATCGATATTAAAATTAAATTTTAACAAATAGAAGCATTGCAAACCAAATTCACCCCAAGGACGGACTGTTTACGAAGCTTTCAGGAGGTCGGAAAGTTCATTGATGTACTGAATTGTGTATTTCAGAGTCTGGATTTTGGTGAGGGGCTGTCCTCTCTGACTGTAGTCCGGGGGTAAGTAGTCGCGCAGCTGATGCAGCGCGTCAGCCAGGCTTCGCATCCGCATCTTCTCCCGCTCGCTCGCCTTCATGCGGCGCTTGATGGACATCTTCGGCTTAGAGGGCTTCTCCTGATAGCCGCCGCAATTCCTCTGGGGAAAGGGGAAATCTAGGCTCCTCCGGTCGCTGGAGCTTGGCGGCGTCTCCGGGGAGGAACACATGGAGTCGAAGGAGGTATCGGAAGACGCGCAGAGGGGCGAGTCTGCATCGGTACCGAAAGACTTGTCCGGGCTCCTCCATTCCCAGCTGGAAAGGATTGTGGAAGTTACCAATTCGATTTCAGTGTCCAAGAAGGCGATGTCCTCGGACACGTTCTCCATACCGACGTGGCGTCCTGACAGTGTGGAAAAAGCCTGAAGCCGTCCGAGGGAGCTCTGCACGTTTTTATAACAGGTGCGGCGCTCGGGCGATTTATGGATTCGCGGCTCCCGCGGAAGTTCAAAGCAAAAGCAGGTGCGAATCCGCGGCGTGAGTTTGGCGAGCAGCCGCTAATAAGCCAGGATAGGCGGCTAACGTGCGTCAGAAAGAAAAACAATTGGATTTACTTTTGTGAAAATGGCTATTTAAATTAGCGCGACCGCAGTTATCGGTTTGATGCGATCAGACTAATGAAGAAATGAAAGGAGTCTGTTACACCTATTTTTTTCACGGCGAGTCGAGACAGCGTCTTGGGGACTGATTCGTTGTGTCTGTTTATTAAAAATAACCTAAACAAAATAAAATCGATACAAAGCAACTAAGACCAAATAAGATACATCATGACAAACATAAACTCAAAACAAATTAACAGCACAGAGATCACAGAATGGACGGCAATAAAGGATGACGTTTGTTATTAGTGAACTTAGGAAGACAAATATCAATCCTAACTACTGTAGACCCTTTTATCTATTTATTTTCTTCTCCTTGTTAATTATGAAATCATAATTAATTGTTTAAAACGCAATAGTGTATCATTCGGTCAGACCACGATAGTTTGATTTTGTGTAGATCAACTCAAACATTTGACAAGCGCCCCGCATTCATTAAACACCGTATTTACAGGGTTTATTGAAAGTGAAAAAGTGGAATCTTTCATGTCTGACAAAGGTGTTCGTTACAGCTCCTATGATCAATAGATTCCGACCTGAGCTTCTTCCAAGCTGGCGAAAGTAACGGCGAAATAGATTCACACCTTCCCACGACATGGGAAGCAGCTCGTTTAATAGCGATCAGGGCTTTCTGTGACTTGTCTTCAGTCCCGTCTCATTATAGTCAAAACGAAAATACACCTCCGATGCCTCTTGTACACTTAAGTTTTATCTGAAACCGTTATAATTGTTATTATTTATTTATTTATTGTTGCAAAATTCATCTTTGACAGAAATTTTATACTTTTAAAAGTGAGACGAACCTAATCAATTTCTGTAATCTAATTTGGAAAATGCATACGTAATTTTAAAAGGGACATTTTAAAATTCAATGTAAAAGGTATCACTCTTTTTAAATGGGTCACAGAAAAAGAACACGATTAAAGACAGGCTATAAAAATAGCCAAACATTCTTTCAGACTAGGTGTCCTAAATTAACCTGAGTTTTAGCCTCTCTGCTAAAGGCAGTGGGCTGTCCAAAGAAATGACTGAGTCATCTCCCCCACCGGGGCCTGCTTGACAGTATGGGCTCTGAGTAACATCTCTGAGATCAGAAGGTACCATGGTGTTCCCATCCTCAGCAAGCCCACAGCTCCTGCTATTCCAGTCAGAGGTTCCCTTCACAGTGACATGAGGTGTGACTCTGTCCCCTGTCCTCTGTCGATGATCTGCACCATGTGGGTATCTGTGCCCAGGCTTCCCCTTCACAGTCGTCTTCTTTCTGACCACCGGAACATTCTCCGCATTGCTGTCGTCGCTTGACGAACACAAGCCGTCGCACACGCTTTTTTTCACAGCCCGAGTCTTCTTTCCCCTACTATTCCCATGATGCCCTGCTCCACCGTTATCTTTCATTCTTACAAATCTGTATTTCGGAGACGAATGGATCCACAGATGCGGGTCTTCAGATTTCTGAGTCGTTATGCTTTCTGGGCCACAAAGGGAACTCTTTGTGCCCTTCCTCGCGTCGTCACCGCCACCAGGAGGCGTGGGAAGTGTCTGGGCTCTCTGCAGAAGCTTGGCAGTATGATTTACTTTAGCGAGCGGCTTTGATGGAGCAGGATTGCCACCGCTGCTCAGAACGGACCGTAAGCCTTGGGTCTGGTGTGTTACCGCGTCAGCAGTCACTTTTTGGTGCCCTGCAGCATTTTTCACTAAAACTCTGTTTCTCAGAGAATCCTCTGAATGACTGACTGCTGAGGGTCGATTTGGGTGTCTCACACCAGATGGATTTACAGGTTCCCCACCAGGCGACCTGCAGTGCTCCAAGACACCTGTGGAGCATTCCTCCTCGCTGGGGCTTGCAGAGAGAGTCTCCCCACGCTGAGCGCTCTGAGTCTGCGGAGAGGAGCTGAAAGAGCAGGCATCCCAGTCAATCTCGCTCAAGTGCAGCTCGCCGATGATCGTCGACTCCGATGGAGATGACGACACTGCGGGGGGCGTAGTCCCGGGGAATGAGGAAGGCTTGGACAGTGAAGCCTCTTTGGCCGGGGCTCCCCGTGGAGGACCCAGGCCAGAGCAGCCTGCAGGGGGCACCTCTCCTTGTCTGGTGGACCGCAAATGGTCAGAGGATTCGCTACTAGACGGGGATGTACTCTGCTTGCCGATGGCAGACTCGACCTTCTCTTCTGAACAGCCATGTAGATTCATCAGGGCAAACATCTCCGAGACGTCATCCGACCCTTCACGTGTGCCATCTCTCTTCCCATTTCGGCGTTTCTTTTCTGGAAGAAGCAGAAGCATAGAATTCAGGCAATTGCTGAGAATGGCCATTGGTGAACCCCCCCACCCACACACACACACACACACACACACACACACACACACACGCACGCACACACGGTACATCTGGCATTCAATAATTTAACATGTCATCCTAGCAGAGGAACTGAAAGTCAGGGGGATAATCAGATGTGCCGGAGGCGACAGGTGTGCTCAGCGTGTTAACTCTTGTTAATCAAAGTCTTTCAAGTCAAGATTTTCAGGTGTCAGGGTACTAAATCCAACAGATTGTCGCAAACTTTGGAGCCTTTGATCAGTATCGCCTTTCAAGCTTTAACGGGGCTTGCAAAAAATGTGTTGCTCCCACATATCTTTTCTTTCCCCTTTCCTCATTCTCTAAAGGGCAGCTTGTGTCCAAAACTCACGTTTTTGTTTGTTCTGCTCCGCTTCCTCCTTCTCGTCCAAGAATCGCTCTACGATGCCAGGATATGCAGACCGGAACAGGGACTCCTCCTCGATTGTCGTCACTACATCCCTGAGTTCGTCTGGGCAGTCATCGAGGTGGATGAAGTGCTCTGTGAGGATAGATTAAATTAAATAAACTTGCTTATCCCTGGGGAAAATCCCATGTGTACAGCAGCAGGATATGCAAAGCCTGGATGAAAGTACATATAGTACAAGACAGACGAAGTGCAAAGACAATGCACATAGTGCGAAAAAGTAGTGCTAGTCTGATCAGTGCTACTCTCTCATATTTTTAGCTACAGGCTTGCTCTAAATCAGGGGTCTCAAACTACCGGCCCGCTGGCCACAACTGGGACAAAATGGTTAAAGGTTTCAAAGTAAAATTCCCAGCACTTAATATTTCAAATTTTAATTATCACTGAAAATGTGGCTCAGTACTGTGCTTTGAAGAAGTTCTCCAGCATCCTCAGAGCTAGCAGAATACCCATTTGCTAAGAATGAATTTCGTGTACGTTTGTATTTATATATTCTTATAACAGAACAGTTTATACCAGTTTGCTTCTTCTTTATGAATTTTCCAGCATAACTACAATTTATTTATTTGTCTGAAATTCAGTAGTCAAACTCTTATGATATGATATGGTTTTCATATCTTTACACAGTTTATGCCAACAAAAAGTGCTGCTAATTATATTTGTGGTTTTCAGTACAGAACTTGTTGAAATGATGGCAGTTTGTGTATCAGTGTAACATTTTCATAACATTTTCACCGTACCACAATAATACCAATAAGCACACTTCAGATGGAACCTAGACGTACAATGCAGCACTGACCGCAAAGCAAAGTTCGGAGATGCAAACAGGAACCCAGACATGATTGCACAATTTCTGAAATTGTTACTGTATTCCTTGCCTGCATTGTCCAAAGAGTTCAAGTGCATAAGGTGTTTCTTCGGAAGCACAGCTCCGAATAAGTCAGAATGCAAACCCATGCTGTCTGATGGTTGTGTCCAGGCCATTCTCAGTGCATCTACTGCCAGCTCCCTTAACGTAAATGTTACTCATCTAAGGCAGCACTGTCGGGTTTCTGGTAGCAAGCAATAAACTAAGGATGGGCTGATCCACATTTTTTCAGTTTCAATCCATTTTCTATATATACACCTGCCGATAACAATACAGATTCTGATACAAGATCTTTTTACTTTTATATATATATATATATATATATATATACATACATACACACGCACACTTCATATTATTAATATTTTTTAAACTAGCAAATACAAATGAAAAAAACATGTATGCCAAAGAATCTTTAATTAGCCTACTAGAAACATACATAACGTACTGTTCCACCTCGCTTGTATCTTGTTTTAAGCGTTTTTGAGGCATTTGCAGTTCAGTATGAATATCTTCCAAACGATTATACGCAAGTGGCGAAAACTTAAAATGCTCCACAGTTTTTCTCCCACTGGCAGCAGCGTCACTTAAACTCCGCTGCGATCGCAGCCCCTCGTCTATTACATGCTGCAGCCAGAGCGCAAAACAGCCCCAGCTAGCGACTCCCAATCATACATCGCTTTCTTTTCATGTTACTCCCATTGTCTCGCACAATTGCGTGCACTTTTAGTACAATTTTCCACTAAACGCTACTCCCACCTCTCAGATCTTTGCTTTTACAAAGACTGTACAAATCGCGGTGCTATTAGTTGTTGTCAAATGCATAAAATACTTCCGGACTGTCACCCTCTTGGCTGTACTTATGCTCCTCGTACTGCGAAGGGTATGCGCATGACGTCACAGCAGGCGGAAGTCACTGCACTCACACCCACGGAGTAGCGAAAAAACTGAGGGAAAGCGTCAGTGGCAGCTTGATTGCCACAAAAAACACATGTAAAATGGGAAATAGCTGTCGTGCTATTGATTTTCCAAATCAATTTAACAAGAAAAAGGAGCTATCTTTTTACATACTGCCAAAAACTAAATAGGTATCGGGTATAGATTGGTCACATATGACCCATACCCGATCCGTCTAATAGTTTCAAGTTAAAAATGATGGGACACATTTTTTGGATGTGATTTCTCACATGCCCCCTTCAGGGAGCACCACATAGCCAGTGGCCTCCAGGTACTTTGAGTTTGAGACCCCTGCTTTAAACGATATTTCATTGTATTTGTACAGTAACAATAAAGGTATCGTCTTCTAAATGCAGTCACCACTCATGGGAGGCATTACACAGTATTTGCATATTTAAAATTTAGAAATTTTTTAGAAAAATGGGCCAGTCTGAGCGAGCTGGCAAGGAAGCTAGGCCGGAGGACTGCCAGGGGTTGCTGGGGAACTTAGACAGCTAGTTTCCCGGCCAAGAGAGGAAGCAGACTTGGCACCTTTACAGCCCTGTGTGTGATCTGTCACCTCTGGGCCTCGTTCACCCGACCTCACAGGGAGACAACAGGAGACCACTCGGTGTCAGCCAGCAGCCCTGGTGGGTAGCACCCTTCAGAGGCCTGCGCCGAGAGCGGCACAAATACAACACGCCCGCTTATTATCGCTCTACTCTTCTACAAATGACTGCTGCTCGTATTCACACCCATGGCTCAAGGTGAACGTCATGTTTCTCAGGAAAACATGATCATTTTAATATGTATTCAAGTTAAGATGACAATGGCTCAGCTAAGCAAACACTTACTTTTGTCGTGAAATTGTTAATTAGCAACTGTTACCAAATAAATAGTTATTGCACTGTTATTACAAACGGTCCCTATAGCAATTTTCAATAACGACAAAATGGACAAACATATGGGACGAAATCCTTCCACCAGAAACTTTCAATTAAAAATGTGTGTAAATGTCAACAACACAGAACAAAAGGATGGCTGATAAATAGCAGTTCCTACCTGGTTTCTTCCATATTATCTCAAAGCTGGCAATTCCATTTCTCACCCGCGTCTTGCATATCCTGTTTCATTAAACAAACAAACGAAAAACACAATTAAATGACAAACAGGCACAGCCGTAAACACGCAGCCTGTAAACCTGCCTTTGGTGAACCCCACCCCCCTTACCGCAGGGGCTCTATCAGGGAGGATGTCTTCCTGCCGCACTTGATGTTCATCATTTCCGTGTAGGTCATCAACACCAGCACTTTCTCACTGGTGTAGTGCTTCGGCCACTCCATTTTTTCCAGGGCAAAGTTCTAAGACAAAAAAAAACATTACATGACAGATTTTAGGACACATGTAATGTCCTAAGGCAGCATACACTGGAAACTGCATATAGTGACCATGTCTGTCTGGGTGAAATAGATCACTATAAGCAGATGTTCATTATAACAGTTTTTTTTCGTTATGTCTCAGGCAGGTAAACACCTAACTGACATTTGTATATTTATTACATGAATATAAAACTGTAGGTAATAAAACAGACAGCGTCGCTATTTACTGAATTTTATCGACTCTCGAAATACAGTACAGCTGTTTAAAATGCTTTTCAAATTACAGTGCTGTACTAATTAAATTACTGAACTGTATAACTCAAATACGCTATAATACAGTACAGTACTGTATATAAAATATTATGGTTTCGCTGCTGCATCTTGTTGGCTTGTTTTTGGCAGTTTATCATAAGCTTTGATGAGTCTATATTTTTCACAGAGAGAAAATTACTTTCTTTTTCCCATCATGTTTTCTGTGCACGCAGCACGTAGCTAGCAGGCGGGTTACCGCAAAGTAGGGCTATCGAAGTAAAGTTAAATAAAGCATTGAAGTTTAATTTTTCCATATGTTGTCATGTATAAAAACCCCAAAATGACTACTGTAAGTGGACTACTTGATTACTATAAGCAAATTATTTAAATAGTATTTGTACAGGAATGATTCTGTCCCAGGCTTTTGATCCATATAAGCGGTTGAACACTATAACCATAATCACTATAAGCGGTTTCCACTGTATTTAAATATTTATGGTATATCATTTTATTATAAATAAACATTAATCAAAAGGCTCATACACAGCATCATATAAATGTTCTTTACATTAACCAAAAATAATTAACTTAGGAACTGCAAGAACAGAATACATAGTCTTACAATACCTGCATTAGAAACAGGTTAGGTTTTCTTCTTGTAATATTCTCAGTGTGTCTATCCTTAGGTACTAGAAACTCATGTATTACCTGGGGAAAAAAGAAATACTGTTATCTTAAGAAAATCACATTTCATTTTAGTTTACTGAATGTCCATTATTACCTCTGTAAAAGGGAATCCTTTGCATGCTAAAGCTTTCCTGTGAAAAGAAAATAAATTAAACAGACTATTATTTGTATTTGAATATGAAAATAAATAAATAAATCTGTTATCTGTGATTTAATTTGGTCAGCTAAAGTTAAATAAATTAATAAAATAACGATAAAAGTTCAGAATATCGCCTTTGAACCTGACCAGCAGGAGGCGCACCGTTTAACGATGGACTCGACAGTACCACTCTGCCGTGTCAACTCGGCGCGATGCCAGTCACATGGACACAGGTAGTCGTAGTCCTGGGGCTCGCAGAACCGTGTGCTTCCACAGAGCCCACAGCCGCGCTGCTCGTGAGCCTTTGCTGTCCCTAATGAGGGGGGGAAGTGGACACTGACACGTAAACACGACGTCACTTCGATGGTTAATGGCCATGTATGTACACCCCACCGCGTATAGGAGATTATTATCATGCAGAATTGCGGTGAATAAAAACTAGCCATGTTTTTCAAAGTCTGTATTGAAGTTGATCTAGGACAGTACTACCTTCAATAGGATGTCAGACTCCTCCTCATTCAGATTCTTATTTTTAACGCACTAAATCGACATGCCATGCTTTATAACAATGTCCCCCTGACAAGTTGGGACTTTGGGAGCAGGCACAAATACTGTCTGCATCCAAATTAAAAACACTCACTTCTATGGCTCATTTATTTACCTCAATTATGTGTAGGGGGTATAGCTCAGTGGTAGAGCATTTGACTGCAGATCAAGAGGTCCCAGGTTCAAATCCTGGTGCCCCCTAAATATTATTCAAATATTCCATGATGTCCCCCTGGGATCAACAAAGCTTATCTTATCAAATATTTTTATCCAAGGTGACATACAAGTGAGAGAGCAGAGTCAAGCCGTCAGAATCAGAAACACTGAAATCTCAATAGCTGCCAAACTGGATATCAGCACCATTCCCTGGAGCGACTGGCATTAAGGGTGTTGCTCAAGGGCACAATGGTGAAATCATTCTGCCAGTTGCAGTATTTCAACCTGAGACCTTCCAACAGGTCCAGAGACCTAAACCACAGGGCCACACACCACACCACATATTTAGTACTTATGACTGTTAGGATGTGTTTCAATAAAAGCACCCACCACTTCAGTACATGGGAACACTGGTTGTATAATACGATGCATTTTATGAAGTGGTGCGTGTATTTGTATATATTATACACTGTATAAAATGAATATTTGCTGGAGTATAACAGAGTTGATGTGCTGTGGAGCTGGGGACAGGTGTGAGATGGGGGTGATGTCACCTGGATGATGGCACATGGGGCAGTGGGTGACCTTTTTCACACGTCTCTCTGGCATTTCCTGGCCGTCGTCACTCCACTGGCGGAATCTGTAGCAGCAAAGACAACACCATTACTGCACAGGAAGCGCTTGGTGGGAACCTTCATTTAGACGTTTATATTCACCACACGGCAACACAAAAACAAGGAATGGTTCGTTGTTAAAGTAAGGTCAAGTTTACCAACACAAGCAAGACGTTCTTACTTCTGTAGGAGTGTCTGTCCACTTAAAGTCTGTATGAGCTTCAAAGTCAGTTCTTTTCCCACCCCTGATATTCCCTGGTGAAAAATTATGACTTTTAGACTTTTCAGAATCATATGTAATACATGTAATATTCATGTCATGTTTCGCTGTGCAGCATTTTAGCTAATTTATCTTTCACAGTGAACTAGTCACATTGCAAACTAGTTACATAGTTATATATAGTAATTTATAGAAATCAGATTGTGTATTTTTTTTCTCATAAAGAGTTTATATTGTAGTTTATTTGACATCTATTCTATCTTTCCAGTTTTGTTTAATTTTTGTTTGTGATATATTACTTTTTCATTTTGTTATATAGTGTTCATCATGTCCAGTGCTGTCTGTGTACCTGTCCAATTGTAGGAGAAGCAATTTCCCTCCAGGATCAACAAAGTTTTTTTCTGATTCTAATGTTAGCATTTAACTGTAATAATATTCTTCCTCTCAGAGGAAACGTTACCTTAGGAACATAGTCACAGCCCAGTAATATAGCTAAACCCACAAGAGTCTCTCGCTCCAGGTGGAGCTCAGTCCTTATTCTCTCCATCTTATAACAGTCAACTTGGGGGTCCTGAAAATAGTGAGAACAGTGAAAGGTTTGTGGTAGAATTAGGCAACATAATCGATATGATTATGGACGTATGCACAATGTTTTTTGTCATCTGGGATGGCAGTGAGGACAAAGGTACAGTTTTATTAATTAGGATTAAATGCATTAAATAGGTTACTTCAGCACGTCACCCATCCATCCATTTTGTGTAACAGCTTGTCTTATTCAGGGCCACAAGGGTCCTGAACCTATCCCGTAAACCACAGATGCAAGGCAGGGAACAACCCAGTATGGGGTACGAACCCATCGCAGGGCACACTCACATACCATTCACACCTATGGATAGTTTGGTAACTCCAATTAACCTCAGCATGTTTTTGGACTGTGGGGGGAAACTGGAGAACCAGGAGGAAACCTCTCAGTTAATTTTGTCGTAAAGATTTCAATATACCTTAGAATGCCATATTACCGTAGTACCACCCAAGTCTAGAGTAATAACTGTTGATAAAAGTTTTCCCGTTTCACTACACTGCTTGTATTCTTGTTTGTTGCAATACAGCTACCTTCTCTTGGTCTGGTTGAATATCACTGCTGTCTGTATGCATGCATTGACCGCAACCATCCACATCCGCAGCCAAATGTACTATGAAAACAAGCTGGCGCGCACACGATCATCCTCAGCCCGAAAGTGAATGCGGTAAAGTACTGATTTGCCCTTACTTAAGTGCCCACAGTCATGTAACTATTGTGCCAAGGGCAGGCAAATTTTAGTTTGTCAAAATGGATTTATGATTTTTAACAGCATAATCAATGTAGCTACAAATAAGTAAATAGAAATAAATATTCATGCCTTGCTCCAAAAGTTCAGGAAGCATTTTAAAAAATTAATTAAGAAGACTTGCCTATGGATGGAACTTAAACCTACCAAGTGATGACAACAGAAATAAGGCTTATAAATTCACAGTGGCTGGGATTATCACGTGTCTGATTCAGACTTTACATTTAGTTACTTTATGGGTGCAATTTTGTTTGAATTCTGTTTAAATTATGCAGCGATCATCAAGGCAGAGTAAGTCCACTCACGTTCCCATCGCTAATGTTAAACAGCAAGTAAAAAGAAAACAGGAAGGAACCTTGGTGTTCATGTTAAAGTTCCTGTAGACCGTCTGTCCCCCATACAAGAAAACGTCACCATCGTTGGTGATGCAGCCGTCGACAGAGCCGGACGAATCCAGGAAAGCACACATGGCCTCTGCCTCGCCTTTAGCGGTGACCCAGGGGACACCCAAGCAGTCCAGCATTTCAGCACACTGTGAGGACAAAGTCGTGTTTAGCCATTCAGCAAGGGAGCTCAGTTGTACAACACGCACATGACAACGTACATAAAAGACTGACCTCTCTGAGGACAAACTTAAAGCGGGATCTGCCGGTCTGCGCCGGTTTGGGAGCCGGCTTTCGGGAAGTTCCAAACCTCAGGGCGGTTCTCTTGCTCATGGTCTCTGCCTTTATTTGTGGGGCCTCTCCTTCCATGACAAAAATGAGCTTAATGCCCATTAGTGTGAGGGCTGAAACTCTGAAGAATAAATTTCTACAGGGAAGAAAAACCAAATTCAAGGACAGCTTCAATCTTCTATATGGATAAATACGTTAATCTTAAAAATTTATTTCCTCCTCAAAATAAGTGACACTTAAAATATAATTTACAAATGATTGTGAACTACACTAGAATAGCTTCACAATACAGGATGATTCTGACTGTTCAGAGTTAAGAATCAATTGATGGCTTACTGTTAATCAATGAGCACAGAAACATCATCATCAGATTCCAGACAGTCTCACTGACTGGTAAATGCTCAGTTTATTCAGTCAAATACAAATTTATAAGCTTAGAGTAGCTCATAAATGAAGGTCACTTGAGCCTCATGACTCACCGGAGATGGGGTTTAGCTACCCGCCCTGCCATCTCCTTTACAGACTGGGCTTCACAGACCCATAGACTCAGATCCACTGCCAGGGTCTTCCCAGCGAGGCTATACAGGGGCACAGACTCCCGCACTGGCTCCAGGATAGACCACAAGTCGCTCACTCCCATCGTTGAGTGGCTGTGGCACAGTCAACCTTAAGACAAGTCGAAAGTGACAACAGCTCTGTGATCATGTGTGAAGGCAGATAACAGGGCTAGCTAATTAACAATGGATCAGCACAGAGAAAAGAAAAAATTATTTGCAAACATCATATATAAGCTGCTCGCTATCACACAGGTATTAGCTTATTACTGATAATTATAATTAATATACTAGACAATTGTTCCAACTCATCTGGATGACCATTTTCCAGTAAATTATGACAAATAAGGTATACATTAGAAAATTACTAGTTATTCAGATTTTCATTTTATCTATCCAACCATTTTTCCCAGAAAAGATCAGAGGGGGTCTGGAGCATATGCCAAGCAACATAAGGCACTAGGCAGGGGACACTCTGGACAGGAAGCCAGTCCATGGTGGAACACACACACGCACCGTTTATATTATCAATGTCAAGGACCCTGGAGTACATGCAAACTCCACACGCAGCTTGGACAGGAGAAAAACACTCAACACTGGAGACCTGAAGCAACAGTGCTACGCAATGAACCACTATGTTACCCATTTTCAGTTTATGGTTCGGGATATTCACCACATTTTTTAGTTTCTCATAGACTACCAGTGGGTGCGTTTCTTCCAGCTTATAGCGTAACTAAAATATTGCACAAAACTGGTCGTAATTTCTGACAGCGCTATTAAACATGAAAACAAAGTGATTTAATGTTTATTTATTCCTTCTCCTTATTAAACTCTAACTAAAATCAATTCAACATTTGTGTAATTACATTACGGTTTATTCGAGAAATTACTAGTTGAGCCTGAATAACTGCAGGGAGATAGCTTTGTCACATAAAACATAACTCATAATCAGTGAAATATGAACCACTGGCACGACTCTGTTTAAATATTAATATGCACTTTCACGGACTAAACGAGATCCTCTTTGTTACTACTATGAAAAGTCGCTTTGAATTGGAATAAGGATTTTCATTTTTAATAATCATTTACTTTACAAAACTAAACATTTTGAATTTAACTAAGAAAATATTTCCTAAACTATTTAGTCACATTATAACTGTGAAACACCTTTCAATGTACCATAAAGGATGACGAAGTTTTACACACATTTACCTTGAAAACTCTTGTATTTTGTAAACAATTTTCAAACTCGCGCCACGGCGATTTCCGGTTCCGGGTCAGGGGTGGGTTTGGAATGAACTTCCGGTATCCTTCAGAGAACGTAGTAATATATTGAGAGTATTTGATCAGTGTTACTTGAAATTATTAAATACTGGATTGCATTTTGGTTTTATAGCTTTGGGTTAATAAAATCAGTTGTCATCATTTGGGCTAATTGAACTACTGATATAATCTGAGAGCTGCAATGAACTCAGGAATTGGTTGAGTTTATGGACAGTTGACTGGGGTGAAGTATTTAGCTCTTCTTTAACCATGTGGGTGTACCACGGGTGGCAGTACATTTCACCTTACAGGCGGACGTAGCGGATCTGCCAAAGAAGCGCGCTGCGCGCGGAATTGGGCGTCCCCCCGGCTTCCAGTCCCTGCGATGGGTGGGACTTAGGCGAACCTGCGCTGTCAATCTCAGAGTCGCGCTGCCCATTGGATATATCGCTGGTCCTCATTGGTTTAGACAATTTGATGATTGACAGATTGCGTTCGGTTCCACCTACCGAGAGGTTCGGAAGCGTCGCTTTCGGCTGGAATTCGGCGCTGTGGATTTTTGTATGAATGCGGAGCGGTGGCGTGATATTACTTTTAGGTTAATATATTTACATGATTTAAATAGGACAGGCATATTTGTTTTTGCATAGAAGACTCGATTAGATCTTTCGCAGAAGACTGGGAAGTTAACTTGCATTCGGCTCTGTGTCAATTTAGAGTAAGTACTGCTAATTTGAAGTTATAGTTAAATAATACACTTTGTAAATGATATCTTATCATCAGTCTGATTAATTATCTGGTTAGTCACATGGTCACAACTTTACATCCAGAACTTGATGGGATAGGAAGGCGAGGGATTAGCGACTTGTCATCCGAATTTATATTTAATAACAAATATTTTAATATACGTAAACATAGTAGACGCGCATTCATTGATGTATATAGTGTTGCGAAAGTCAAGCAAGGAAAAAAATCGAAGATTGAAGAAAGATGTCGCGTTTGATAAATAAAATGTGGAATGAAAAACTGCTAGGTGTAGTGGAATTGTATAGTGTAAAGTTATTTATATCCGGTAAGATACAATGTGTGTAAGTGTCAGCGAATGCCCGCCCGTCTGAGCTGTAGTGCGGGTTACGGCAAAACGAAACATCTCATTTAGTTTCATTTTCGAAGACACAACTTGATTGATTCACTCACTGCTAAGTCGCCTGCAAGTCGGATACTCTTCAGTCATATACGCGTGCTACAGCTGAAGGGTTGGTCCTTCATCAACATGTGTTTGTGCATGTTTCCGTGCCTTTTCGGTCATGTTTCTTTGAGAGATGTCTGCGGGCGTGATATTTGTAAAACTAACTCCGTTCGTTTTTCAGCATCTAGGTATGTCTAAAAGAAAGAGTAATTCACCAAACGCGAGTAACCATGTTAAGAAAGCCAGGTCTGGCCTAAGGGAGGAAAATGGGGAAGATGAAGATAACGAAGATGTTATTGGACCAAGTCAGCCAGGTCCAGTGCCATACACTTCACAGGTAGGAATATACTCATATACAGACATATGTAAATATAAGTAAATGTACTTGTACTTAATATTATGAATACATTAATTCATACAATATTAATAAATGTCTGTGCATGAAAATCTTACCAGTCTAAGCAAATCATGACAAGCTAGCCTCTTAATTTCTTTCAGACATCTGCAGAAGTGGGCATAGTGGAAAGTATTTTTTTGAAGAATTTCATGTGCCATGGCCTGCTGGGACCTTTTGCTTTTGGACCGAATGTCAACTTTGTTGTTGGAAACAATGGGAGTGAGTAGCTTTAACCGTCCACCTGTTATGTTTTTGGTCCAGATGGCCAGGTTAGTTTTACATGCTCTGCTCTCCCGACAGGTGGTAAAAGTGCCGTACTGACTGCCCTGATTGTTGGCCTGGGAGGTAAAGCACACACAACAAACCGAGGATCCTCTCTGAAGGGCTTTGTGAAGGAGGGAGAAAGGTGAGCCTTACCTGTTTTCCTTCATATTACTTCTGCTACTATTTTCCCCAGATTTCTCCCATATTTCAAGGCCGTTTCCTGGCACCCACCTGTTTTGTTGTTTCTCCCATGATTTGCATGGCCCTTAAACTTTATTATAAATAATCGGCACACAGACATGGATCGCTTAGTTTTGTCTGTTTGTCTGTCACCCTAGCAACCTGGTAACCCACAACCTGATTCAATGAATCAGCAAGCTAACTTAAATGGATAAAATGTGTGTGTGTGTGTGTGTGCGTGTGTCTGTAAATTTGTTTATTTATTTATGTAATTTACTTATCCAACCCACCCATATTTTTCGAAACCTAAATGTTGGTAGGTATGCATGTTACCCTGTACTGGACAAGAAGGCAGAAGAGGGATAGATGGATCAGAGTAGTTGGCTCTGTTACTATTTTAGAAAAACAGTCATGAGCTCATCTTCAGTGTCTTTTGCTTGGTTGTGGGTTCAAATCCCACATCTGTCCTGCGTGTTTGGAGTTGGCACGTTCTCCCTGTGTCAAGCAGCTGGAAGATGAATGCACTGAAAAGCTCGCAGTTTTACTGCTAGTGTTTTACACTGTTACTTATGTTTATGTTGTTTTTGTAAATTGGCATGTTTTTTTTTGTTGTCTCTCTCTGATCTTAATTTCCCTTGGATCACTTGGCTTTGTTTTTTATTGCCGCTTAGTTTGTGTGTTCAGTGCCGGAAAAACTGGCAGAACCACCGTTGTGTAAATTTGTCACGTGACAACATGTGATGCTGTTTTCTGGCACAGTGGGGGCAAGGTGCTACCCCATGAAGCTGGTCAGTGTGTTCCCAACCTGGCATGCTTTAGTCATGCTCCAACCGGTGTGTGTCTTCCTACATAGCTCAGCAGACGTCTCCATAACGTTACGCAACCGGGGGCAGGACGCGTATAAGCCGGAGGTGTTTGGCGAGTCCATCATCGTGGAGCTCAGGATCTCCAGCGAAGGGCTGAGAACCTACAGGCTAAGGAGCAAAGCTGGTAATCTTTCCCACTCTTTGTCAGGGTTTCCTCTAGCTGCCACTTTCCAAAACCATGGAAGGGGATTGGAGTCTCTGAATTGTCCATAGGGTTGCATGGTATGTGTGCGTAAGTTTGTACCTTGAGATGAACTGGCATCCCACCTACATGCCATATGCTCCATGTTTCCTGGGATAGATCCCAGGCCCAGTGCCGCCTGGTACTGGCTAGTTATGGAAGATGTGCAAGTGGTCTGCAGTGCTTAGCATGGCAACAACATAGCTGAAGTTCATATTCATTAGCGTAGCAATAAAAGCAAACTGAAAACGTCTTTTTTTTTTCTTTTTTATTTAAATTAAAGGTCACCTCGTTACAACTAAGAGGGAAGAGCTTGTTTCCATCCTGGACCACTTCAACATCCAGGTACAGGAGTGTGCTTAAAGGTTGCAAGGTGCCCCCACGCCATACTCAAAGGAGCAAGGAAAGTATCACCAGTTAAGAACAACTTGTTTTGCCCAGGTGGACAACCCAGTATCGATACTGACCCAGGAAATGAGCAAGCACTTCCTGCACTCAAAAGGTGAAGGAGATAAATACAAGGTGAACACATAAAACTTTCATCTTCTCTCTGCTCTGCATGTTCTAACACCTCCCTTTCACTGCAGTGCTCTCTGCAGGTCCTCCTAATGTCTGTTGACCAGATTGGCCACACGTCGTAAACCTCTTGCTTTTCCGCTGTCCCTTCTTCCCTCAGTTCTTCATGAAGGCTACTCAGCTGGAGCAGATGAAGGAGGATTACGCATACATCATGAAGACGAAAACGGTGACACAGAACACCATCGAGAAGCATGAAGAGGTGAGGCTGCCTCTGGCTTAAAGCGTCAGTACTACGGTCATCCTGGGTGCCTCTTGGGTGTATCTGCAAAGTTTAATTTTTCTTTTGTGAACATCTTTACTTTTAAGAACATTTTCCAAGTGGGTTTTTAATTCAGTGCTAGTGGTATGACTCAGACATTTAATTTGAAGCATTTAATATTTTAGCTTTGTTTGTCTGATACAATCACTTTATAACAATGGTAGGCTAAATGTAATGATGTAGTAATCTATGAATTGTTCTGGCCAGTGCTTGGAAGACCTGAAGCGCAAATATTTGGAGAAGGAGGACAGGTACAAAAGCCTGGCTTCCCTGGATGAGATGCAGACCAAGCTGGAGGAGCTGCAGAATCAGATGGCCTGGGCTCTGGTGGGTCATCCTGACGCTTTTGTATCTGCAGGCTTTAGCTAAATAAAGGGCCTTTATTTGTTAAAAGGGACTCATTATATCTTGTCACGGCCCAATGAAATGTCTTGCTGGAGCTACCTCGTGCTCCCCGTAATCATCCCAGCAGACCTTGTTTTAACCATCATGAGGATATCAGCCTAACCAGGGTCAGCTGGACTTCCTAACCCTGACACGCTTCTTTATCCAAGGCTGTGATCGTATGCGGTGGAGACTGCAGTCAACAACTTAATCGATACCATAGAATGGGTTCTATCTGTATGAATATGAAATTGCTGCAGATTTGGGAACATTTCAGAGATAATGAGTGAGTGAATTAATGAATGAATGAATGTTACATTTATATAGCGCTTTTTCAAGACCAAACCAATGGGAAATCACTTGAACCACCGCCACTGTGTAGCCCCCACCTGGATGATGCGACAGCAGCCACTCTGTGCCAGTATGCTTACCACACAGTAGCTAAGGTGGTGGAGGGGCAGGAGAGAATTCACCAGTTAAAGGAGATGATTAGGAGGCCAGATTTGAAAGGGCCACAAACTTTATTACTTTATTGTTCAAGATGAATTTCACCAAGATCCTATCCTGAATAAGCAGTATGGAATATGCATTTGTATAAGATTCCTGGACTGTGTTTCTGATCTGCAGAGCGCAGTTGTTGGGTTATAATAGTGTGAGTTGTTCGTGCTTATTTCTGGCTTGTTATTACGTTTTCTGCCTGTTGTTGGCGTCACAGGGCCTGATTTTCACTATTAACACATGTCTGTCCCTTAAATGTCAAGTTGATGTTTGCTTTAAATATTTAACTCTAATCAGAAGGGTTTTCTCATCTTTAGGTCACTGAAATTGAGAAGGAGATGAAACCCTCGGAGGAGAGAGTTTCTGTGGAGGAGAAGGCCACCATTAAATTTGACCAGAAAGTGGAGGAATGGAAGGTAGAGTCTCAGTGGCCTTGACAGACATTCCATGGTGCCTCGTGTCCGTTTATAGTGCGTCTTCACGGCCTTCTCCCTCCTCAGACGAAGGTGGTCGAGGCGGAGAGGAGGTACAAGGAGATCCACGACCAGCTTGAGGGCATTTCTGAGCGGGTGCAGCAGCTGCAGCCTCAATGTGCCACGTTGAAGACCGAGGCCCAGAACTTTAACCGGGCCTTCAAGCAGGCTGAGGTAGTCGGACTGGCGGGTCAGCGAGTGGTGTTTGACCATTATGCTTCCATTCCTTCTTGTTTCGAGTGGTTTGCATTTCAATTGCTGGCAGCAGCTTGGAATTTTGCTCTGCCTGGGAAGCTCCACTAGGGGGCGCTCTGCCTGGGAAGCTCCACTAGGGGGCGCTCTGCCTGGGAAGCTCCACTAGGGGGGCGCTCTGCCTGGGAAGCTCCACTAGGGGGGTGCTCTGTCTGGGAAGTCCCTCTAGATGCTAAAATGATCAAATCTCAGTTAGGTTGTGGACACAAAATTTAAAGGAGTCTGGTAGCCCCTTGAAATTAGTGAGTCGAAGGCTGCTAGGATCGCTGTCAGTGCGGTAGGCCTTGTTCACTCTGACTGTAACTAACTACTGTAAATGTGACTAAGAAATATGTGCCACACAGATGGCTCCAGAGCTGTAGATAAGGAAGGAACCTACGATAGTGTGCTAGCATGACCCTGAGTTACTCTCCCGGTTGGGAGGGAACGCAGCTCCTAGTCTGTGTGGTACAGAATAGTGAATGGAAGATTAACTCTTACTTTGCTGGATTACAGAATATATTACAGAAATACCAAGCCTTAGTGGCAGCAAATCATATAACTGAGTCAGTGTAGGGTAGGAACCTGTGATCCACATAGTATTAAAAGTGAAGTGGAAAGTTACTGAAGTATTTTACTCTGAGTCAAGTGTCGGTAGAATGTCAGAAATGATGAAAGCGGAAGAGGCGTTAGCACAAGACTTGCAGGGAAAAGCAGCACTGGAGGGAGTAGGGAGTGAGTAGCCTAGGAAGATATGCAAACTGGAGATGAGCTGACAAGAGAACAATAGGAAATATCTGAAACATCACCTGGCTGCAGTCCAGGGGCATCACTTGCAGAAAAGGCGTGAAACATTTTGTAAGTCTGGGGGTTTCCATTGCATGCAGGGAACCCTTTGGTGCACAGGCAAACAGGAAGGACAGTAATGGTGGATTTTTGCTCCTCTACCTTCAGGCCGCATTTCATCGCTCCAAGACCACCTTAAGAGATCTGGAAAAGGACAACGAGCAACTGACAAGGCGTGTCGACGAGCTGAAGCAGAGGTGTCGCTCTGACCGACGGCGGGTGGAAATCCGGCCTGCGAGGTGGCAGGCGACGCCCTTTCTGATGCCCCTTTGTTGTGCAGTATCAGCCAGGCCATGGGCGTGGACAGCAGGCAGAGGATGGAGAAAATCGAAATGCTGCAGGCTGAGCTGGACACCCTAAGGCACAAGGATTCTACCCTCGCTCAACAGATCGAGCAGTTCCAGCAGGCAGTGGCCAGAGGCAAAGAGGAACTGGGCAAGATAAGGTTGGCTCACTTTGAGGACACTGTACATACTGCTAAACCACACCAGTACATCCACTCGTTTGCTGAGATTCTTGATTCTGATTAGCCTCCACCCCGTCATCTTGATCTGTGTTTGTGAAACGGGTCCTCGGACCCCCAGACAGTCCACGTTTTTTTCTCCCTCCAAGCTCCCAGGGAGCAATAATGTGGACCATCTGTGGGTCCCTGAGGACCGGGTTGTGAAATCCTAGTCTTTATTATAGATTGAAGTCCTCAAAGATCTCATTGGTGGAAGAGGGAGTAATCTGATTGGCTTGGCTTCATCTTAGAGAGGATGCATACATTACTGATTTTGAAACTTAATAATGCAGGTGAACTATATTTTGATGGATTGTATCAGTGGCAGCTGGCCCATAGGGGGCGCTCGGGCGCCGCCCTCCCAGATGTGGGGGGGGATATAAAATATAGAAAAATAATATATATATATATATATAATTTTTTTTTATCAGTGTCAGTTTTACTTAATAGTGTGTGCCTACATGCAATCTGAATTATCTAAACATTTCCACCAACTGACTCTCATTCAACAGTGAATTTCCACCGACAGATTTCCACCAATCATTTCTCTTCTGGGGCGCTCATGAAAGCGCCCCAGAAGTGCAGTGAAGTAGCCAATCGTGTATGGTTGCTAGGCAAAAATAATAAAGATTTGGCCTGTCAGCATCGCCGAATTAAACGGTTTTGGGGCGCTGGAAATTTCGCCCCTGCTACAGAAAATGCGGGAAAGTTTTGGATTAACTCAGGTCAGTCAGTCAGAGAGAGATGATGGCGACGACAACAGTTGAGGGGCAGCTTCCACCAAATTCGGTGAGAACGTTATCGAATTACCCTTTTTCGAGAAGGACGATGGTGGAAAAAATCCACGTTACGGAGCTGGGACCTGACAAGCCTGAAATAAATATCACCCAGCCAACTAAGGAGAAAGTTAAAGCCTTGTATTGTATTGGATACCATTCCTTTCCAAAGCA
>JAODKC010000043.1:18156229-18196138 GCA_026777985.1 Mormyrops attenuatus
GCTCCAAATTTGTCCCCCCCCCCCCCCACACACACACACACACCTTATTCCAGGCCCTACTCTGTTCACGCTCTCCTATTCACTTAGCTTAGGGAGTCTTGGTGCCGCCTGCGGCCTCTCAGCCTCTCACCCTGCTCCAGCATCTCCATTGGCTACCAGCTTTCGATAACGTCTTTGGGCGTCTCTTGATTGGACGACCAGGTGTGGCGTGTGTCCCCTCGTCAGCAATCCTGTCCTGCAGCTTAACCTTTGTTCCCTGATTCCTGATATTATGCGACCAATTTTCTCAATAGCCTCATCAAAAGAATCTTAACATTTTTGTTAACTGCCTGGATGTGCTCTACACAAACACACACAATTAATATCAAAAGAAGCAAAATATTGTAGGTGTTCCTATTTGCACTTTAAAGCTTTACAGAGGCCCAGTAATTATATCACTCAAAAAACAATGCAGTGTGATTAATAAAGATGTTGGAGGGAAAATGGTATAACTTTGCAGTCCTACCAAAGGACACAAACTTAATTCTTAAAATGTCCTTGCAGGAACAAAATGTTAAATTAAATCAAAATGTATATTAATATATTTTAATCTGAATGGACAGTTTGCTGAATATTAAGTTGGACGAAGAGATCCCGATGGAAAAAAATCACTGCATTCACTGACTGTATGTTTGATTAGAATATATATTTCAAAGACTGACATTAAAAATCTTTTTTTTTCTTTCCCGTAACAATTTGTTTAGAAAATCAGATCGTTTACTGGATTTGGATGATAATGGTAAACAGCAACTGAATGGGGAATTTGTAACGAGATTTATAACAATGAGGCTGAAAGCTTTACATGGAAATGACAGTGTGGGCTGCTCTTGCTGAAGCGGCCGCCACATGGCGACGGACACAGGCTCATCAGCAGCCTAGCACGCGCCATGCGGTTTTCTTTTAGCTTGTCGGGATGCTCAGGTCCGCTGCATGAAATCTGCTGTGCCTTCAGCCTGTGCCGTCTAAGGAGATTGTTTACACTGGTGCCTGCTGATGTAGGCCTAAGGGGGTTGGGGGGTGGCAACACTGGATGATTTATTGATGGAGAAACAGAATCTAGGCATGAAAGTATAGACACATACCACACATAAATGAAAAATACATTTCCAAAACTTAATTCACAGAATGTTCTCGGAGATAATTTTAACAACATTGTGTAGAAGAAACGGAATCTTTGCTGATTTTATACTGGGGGAAGTCGGCCACATTTTTCACACTTTTCATTCCCACCTGGTGTTTTTGCACAAGCAGATTTTTAAAACCAATTAGTTTCTCTCATCAGCAGGGCTAAATAATCATAAAATAAAAAAAATAATCGAACATGCCACCTCCAGTTTAGCAAAAGATGCTATGTATGTTTATACAATCTATTTTTAAAATGATATGAACATTTTGCCGGCCTGTAATTGAAATGGAACAGAACTGTTAATTGTGTCCAGATACTAAAATGTTTGTCGGATATCAGGTTCCTTTCCAGAATGGCTAACTGAATAAATGGTGTAATATTATATAAAAATGCTGAATACTGAGGAACAAAAAGAATGAAATTTAGCTGAAAGCTATGTAAGGATGAATTTTTATTTACACACGAAAATAGTGTGTTTTGGCCAAAACCATTTAACCATTGACCCACTTTCTATAAGCGCTTATCAAGTATGAGAGGTGGGCAGGTACACTGAAGCGGTGGTACGTGTGCAATTAGAGCAGATAGTATTTTTTTTTTTTTTTTCTCTCTCTCTTTAAAATTATTATTATTATTTATTTATTTTATTTTTTTATTTTATTTCCGGAGTTCGGAGTGGCCACACTCTTGTACCTTTAATTCAATGTAAAATAAAGTTGTCCTCCGGAGTGGGGGGGTGGTGGCGGGCAGTTAAAAAAAAAAAAAAAAAAAAAAAAGAGCAGATAGTACCGGACTTTGCTAGCTAAAGATGGAATTCTGTCTAAGCATTTGTAATGGCTGGGGGCGAGGGCTGGTGCGTCGGGAGGGAGGCGCTGTAGTGCCTGATGGCAGCAGGGAGAAGGGATCCCCAATAGTGCTTCTTAGCACACCACTGTGGAAGGACCCGATGGCTAAAGGTGCTCTGAGATAGCGGCCCCTGGAGATGATGGGCAGAATTGTAAATGATGTTCTCCAATTGTGCCACCATCCACCTTTACACATCTACCTTGAAAAATTAGATACACAGTACTTTTTTTTTTTTTTAGGAACAGTCTGCATATTCTCGCCCCATGAGGCCGGGCATTGTCGCACACCAGGAGGAACCCAGGACCCACTGCACCAGCATAGGGTCTGACAATGGATCCAAGGATTTCACCCTGATGCCTAATGGCAGTCAAGGTGTCGTTGTCTAGCCTGTAGAGGTCTGTGCATCGCTCCATGGATATGCCTCCCCAGACCATCACTGACCCACCACCAAACCACCACCCACCTCTACAGTAAAAACACTAAAGTTACTAGAATCCAGCCAAGGAAAAAACTAAATTTAAGTTTTGAAGTCTTTTATACAGTGGTGCCTGCAGTTCACAAACGCTGTGGCCT
Source organism: Mormyrops attenuatus (assembly GCA_026777985.1). Classification (NCBI taxonomy): domain Eukaryota; kingdom Metazoa; phylum Chordata; class Actinopteri; order Osteoglossiformes; family Mormyridae; genus Mormyrops; species Mormyrops attenuatus. The sequence goes on from JAODKC010000043.1 coordinate 18,158,811, forward strand.
ATGAACAATTTGGTTTGCAACCAATTTTGTGAAAAAAAGTGCATTGGTTTGTGTACAACGAACAGATTCCTCGACCACATTCCTTTTTTTTATACTAGTGTAGCACCTGCAGGGCGCATGTCCCAGCATGCCCCACGTGCAATTGTAAATAGAAGGACCACAACAGGCACCCAATGAGCACCGAACCTAAATACACAGATGGGAAACACAAGGTTGTCAGATGCCGAACTGCAAGATGCACACACGGTGGAAGATTTACCATACGCTAAATACACGCGAGGATCGGACCAGGTACACACAAGACACATGCAAACACACGCGCGACAACAAGGAAACGCAACCATTAACATTAACAACAACAACAATACAAGGGTTAAGGACTGTTAATAAAACAGCCTTCCCTGGCAAGCAAGTCTTTACCGTCTCTCTCTGCTCCCACTGTCACGAACAAGCTGGAGCTGGAATAGGCACAGGAGTCGGATGAACACAGGGTTTATTCAGGAGCAACACACTTAGGAGCGCATAACAACGTCACTGACATTAATGACCAGACTAGGGAAACATACTCTGACACGGACTTAAATACACCACAGTAATCAACAGGACTTGAAACAGCTGGGAACACCAGGATTCCACAAGAGGTAGAGAGGGGGGTGTGGCACACGGGAGGGTCAGGAAGATCGGGGCATGACACCTGCGATGCCTTGGTCCACCCGTCGCCACACTATATTGTGTTTTTCTTTAAGGTTTTTACAATAAAAAACTGAAAATTAATTAACAAAATTATTATTTGGTAGGCTTGTGAACGAATTAATCGAATTTCAATGCTTTCTTATGGGAAAAATTGTCTTGGTTCGTGACCACTTTCCTGGAACGGATTGTGTACGTGAACCGCAGGCACCACCGTAGTACAAAACTGAAGAATGAATCTGAGAATTATGTGGTGCTGTTCTGTGCTAATGTGTGGGACTGACGAGGGTTTAATAATCAGCATGGAGCTGCAGTCCATCTACTCAATGGGTCTGACCAGAGGCACAAATCAAGTCATGTATGCAGCTACAAAGGAGACTTTATAAATTCCCATGCACACCTGCCCTGTAAAACAAACTAATCCTGTTTGTTCACATTTGTGAAGATTGATTTTGGCAAACAAAAGCTTTAACCAAAAGGTTTAACAAGCTTGTATTGTAGGAAAAAAAATGCCCTCTGTTTGGTTAACCGATATCTGTGTTATGTGAGTAGTTGTTCTTATATAAAGCATGTTTTTCCTTTTATAAACTACAAAAAAAAAAAGATTTACGACAGGAATTTTCTTTATGCTAGTTCAGGGACTCCTACTTCACTCAGCCTCTTTTACTCCAAACATGTTTTACTTAAATATTAAAATTTCAGCCATTTATCTTGTGTCCCAACATGTACATTTATGATTCAAGATGAAACATTTGTTGAAAAAAAGAATGTGTCAAGGTAAACAAAAAAACACACCCCGATCCCAGTGAAGAGTCATTCGTCTCTTTTGAAAGCTGCCTTTCCACCTGAGGTGTCAGTGCCCTTTTTTATCAGAGTTTCCTGTTGTCCTCTGAACTGCCAGATTGTGGAATCTCACCCAGATGTACGGATTAGGCCATTTAAATCTTATTTATAATAGCCTCTTCCAAAAGTGAGCGTGTGACCCTCTCCTGTCTCCGATGGTGGCTGGACCTCAGCAACCCCTCAAACACTGGTCCTCCCAACCAGCTGTGAAACACATTTTAATTCGTAGTGCCAGGAAACCATGAATCGTGCTTCCTTCAGACATTTAACAGTCAAACGTACTTTAAACTTGACCTCACAAGTTACAGTGATGCAACTGTTGTAATTAATATAGCAGTAATAGATTGAAGCAAGGTGTTGTTAAGAGTATCCAAAGATTTCTGGTGCAAGTCCCAGAAGAAGCCTGTGTGCATTAACCTTGTCATACCCAAGATGTTCAGATAGAATTGCTCCATTAAAACATGTAGCTGTGTATGACTCACTTTATACAGGGCTAGCTATGCCATCCATCCATTTTCCAGACGCTTATGAAGTATAGGGTCCCAGTGAGTCAGGAGTCTATTCTAGTAAGTGCAGGACACAAGGCAGCAGGCACCTGAGACAGGGATGCCAGTTTGTGAAAGGAAACCTGGAGGAAACACACACAACACGCTAAGAGCACGCAAGCGCCATACAATGAGCCAGAGCCAAAGATATGCCAGTGATCAGAAGCACATGATACAGGGATGGGAGGGAAATATCGGCATGAGTGTTTGGGGCTTGAGAAGAGACATAATCCTTCTTACGTGGTGGGTAATAAGACTGGGGAGGTGAATTAATCAGTCAGTCACCTGACCTTGTCCTGCCCTAGGCCACCCCTGCCCCGGTCTCACAGAAATACAGCAGATTGGAAATAGTACAGTATGTGGAGACTGTAACAGACAGAAGTGGTTTATTTATGTAAAGCAGGGAGAGGATGCGGAGTGTTTAACTGCACAGCGGGTCGAGATCAGAGCTGAATCAAAAGTTCTTGAGAACTGTCCATATTCGATATGCACTATGGCATGTTTTTGTCATCATTCGTAACAATCCACAAAGGTTTTACTTCAGCATCAAGCCAGAACTGATCAGGATCTGAACCTTTAACCCAGTGGTCCTCAACTATTTTTCCCAAAGGTCCAAATTCCAGCAGTTAATGACCACTGCTTTAACCAGACCAGGGGAGTTTCTATCTATTGAAAAGACCAGGGCCTAAGTCAAGTTTACCTGGGGCTGGACGTTTTCTTTTTCTTTTGGAGGAAGATTGGCATCGGGGCTTAAGCCCCAAGTGAACGGACCTAACAGCGCCCATGAACAAAACCATATCTCCAACTGGTTGAGTGTAATTATTTACACAGCAGATGCTTTTATCTAAAGCAGCATACAATGGAGAAGGCAGGGTCAGACAATCCTCAGAGCAACTAGGGTTAAGGTCCTTCATGGGCCTAACAGTGAAATCACTCAACCAGCCCTGCATGGGATTTGAACCAACAACCTTCCAATCACAAGTACAGCAGCTGCACCCACTGAGCCACATACTGTACAAAAACAAGACAAGACCAGCCAGCGAATCTTTATACAGCCGAGGAAAACTTGACCCATATGTCGGTTCCCACGGTATCCATACAAGGCATGTAATATCCCAGACAGCTACTAACAGCTGCTTTATGGTATCCTCCTTTGGGAGTTCTGATCAAGAATTCCTTGGGTTGCGTCAGTTTACTTAGCTTGTACATCTAGTCATAAGGAATATTTTTGCTCTCGGCAGTACCACAGCAGTCTACATGGCATAGGTCATCTATGCGGGTGCTTCAAAGTACATATGCAACACCGATCGGCAGGTTCCTCAGAAGGGATGTCCATCCCCTCCCATGTGAGTAACCTTCAAATATTCAAATGCTTCTCAGCGCTTCCTAGAAAAGGAGAGGTTTAGAATCTGTTATCTGTTACATCCAAGTGCTATTTTTTTTTTTTTGGAAAATCTGTAATAAAACTGGAGGTTTTTTAAGTTTTTGAGTGCTTTTGAGAGAAGAGCACCTATTGTTCATGTTGCCGTCTCAACAGGTCCTGGTTCAATGGCCTCTGGGCCACCTGAACTGGTGCTGCTTGCTCCTTTATCTCCACCCTGGGGAGGTTTGACACTAATCCCAGCCAATGCAAAGGCTTATGCCATGTTGTGCCTCATGTGGTTTGTGGCTCAGTGGGTTAGGACTCTGTGAAAGTCATTGGCTTGAATCCCAGACCTGGCAGACCAGTGCTGCTGTTGGGTCCCTGAGCAAGGCCCTTAATCCCCAGCTGCAGGGGGCGCTGCATGCCGGCTGACCCTGTGTTCTGACCCCCAAGCTTGTGTCTGTGTGTCTCATGGAGAGCAAGGTGGGTCGAAAAGACAATTTCCCCATAGGGATACATAAAGTATCACTAAACTATTTCGACCACCCCAGAGATGTTTGGAATAAATAAGATCCATTTTGTCATATTCCAGATAGCATGAACTGACTCTGGAGTGGATTACAACGCTGTGGCATCAAAATAACACAACGTTCAACTCTATGCTTTGGTTAAAGAAGTATTTGATCAGCCCTCAGCTGGCTAAGACGTAGAAATTCCGTTGTTTGAAAAACTCCACAAGAATTCTTTGGTAGCGGGATATTTATGCAGAATCTTTAATTTAATGTCAATGATCTCACAATAATCAATTATGATTTGGGGTTTATATTGTTATATCGGTTGATTTATCCTTGTGAGTAACTGTGATTATTATAATGATCTGAATTTTAATTTGTACTTACCAATTATTCATTATGATCAGACTGTAGATTATTCGTTATAAATAGACCGTAGGTTAGAGAGTGCTTTTTGGGCCCAGATCCCAGAAGTGTGTGTGAAACGGCTGTGTGTGCGGACTTCACAACTCCATTTCATAAACAAAGTATCAAACTGTATATGATTCTTCAAAACTGAGTCTAGTTAGACATGGACTGAATGAACAGCCCCCTTGGTGTGATGCGAGTTTGTACCAGTTAACAAGGTCACACCTGTAAACGTTGATCCCATACATGTAGCGGACACCTGGTTACCATTCAGGTTTGCTGAGTGGTTACTGCACTGTATGTCTTAATGTGATTGGCTTGGAGCATAATATCATGTGGTGGTCATGTGTATCAAAAGTATACAGACGTGCAGAATCTTGAGGGTGGGTTGAAGACATTTCTGCTGCCTGGGGGGACTTTGTGCCTCTGAGCATTGTCTTCAATACTTTATATTTTGAGTCTCTAAAACAAATTACTTAGAATAAGCTTAGAATATTGATTGTAAGTGAGGAACTGCTTTCACATTGATTACAGTTTTGATAGCAGGACTTGGGTGGAGGGAGCCCGTTCTGCCATATAGTGTCATAGCTTAAGCTGAGTCTTGTAAAGGGAACAGGCCCACTGTGGTGACGAATGCTATGTTAAATTACATTGACAATTTGATCGTCAGCTCTGTAGTCCGGCATCTCATACCCAGCCCTGTAGTTTATCCTTCTACATCATTCTCATTACTACCTATGGCGCCTCCATCACCTGGTGCTAAACCCATGCAGCAGTGCTAACTGACTCTGGCCCTGCTGGTAATTTGATGAACGCTAAGGTGACACATCTCCCCTTCATCTGTGTTTGTGTTTTTAAAGCTTCCAAAGCATCTGACACTTTGTGCAGTTTTTTTTTTTTGTAGAGTGTATAGGGTATTTTTTGTAAAGAAATTACTTTTATTAGTTTCCTAGGGTGTCAAAAGCATCCAGTATAACCGAGACCCCATAATCAGATAGAGATGGAGCAGGACGCTGTGTACAGAAGATGCTTCTTGAGCTTTTGAAATGGAAGATCTGTCCCTCGTTGTGTTGGGTAGAATATGGGTCATTAAAATCTTTTCAGTGATTCCACATCTTTCACCAAAAAACAACCCTGAAAACAAACAAATGCTCATCATGTCAAGCTGCACTGCTACTTCCAAATGGTCTCTTCGGTCTTGAACTTTACATTGCACTGTGAGTATCTTCAGGTGCAAGCATTGCAAGTTTGGCTCATAGAAAGTGCTCGGGGCGTGTGCCCTCATCCTTAGTGACTTGAAGACATGTACCACAATGTTTGGAGAATTTAAGCTATTTTGCATATTATTATTGTCACATTACACCAGGTAATATAAGTATATGAAAATGAGTGAGGAACATCGTGCGAATATCTTCCTTGTTGCGTTTTTGTGTCCAGTTCAGAACAACAAGCTTTGCAGACCTGGTCTTTATCAGTCACAGTCACATTCAACCTAAAGATGCACTAATCATTTAATGAGTGATTCAGTGCAGGGAGAACGCATGATTCAACGGAGTCCCTTGCTGTGACAGCTGTTGTGTACAGAAAGGTGGAGTCTTGCAGGAGTAGTAACACAGCAGGTGGATAAGCAGCTGTCAGTGCGCAGAGGATCAGTAATGTGCCAAGAAAAATTACTGCTATGTAACATTTTGGACTCATGGTCTTTTTGGTTCTACTGGTCATAGATCTGAGGAAATTTAACCAATGTGGACTCACATTTGTTTATTCCAGAAATATGTCACTCCAGAACTGGATGGATGATTCCCAGCCCAGCTTCTGTTTGCATCGTCTTCCCATGCCAAGGGTACTCCAGGCTCCTACAAAAGTGAGGGGAATAGGTGATGCTAAAATTGCCCATAGTCTTTATTTGTGGGTTCTGAGATCACCTGATGTCACATCCAGGATGTCCCCAGCCTTGTGTGTTGTGTGACTCGAGGCTCACCATCACCCAACATTGATTAGCAGTTATGAAAGATGAAAAGATAACATGTTCCGTTCCATTTCTGGCTGAAGTTCCCCACATTCTGCTGTCTCTCACTTTCCACAGTTACTATTATTCTGCACGTTGTTTGAAACAATCCATCTCTTTTTAAGCAGCATGTGTCAAATCTTGGACAGTCCATATGTTTCCGGATGCAAAAAAAAAAATAATAGAAATCACACAGCTGGCAAGTGGTCGAGCCCAGCTGTATTACACAACCTCTGTTTATACACTCTCCTGTAGGCGTAAATTAAATTTAGAGCATTAAGAAAATAATTCTACTAATGGGCTATTATCAAAAGACGCCATAGAAGATACCAGAGGATTGTTGGCTGTACAAGAATAAAATTTATAAAAACACAGCTCGCACAGGGCCAGAACCAGAATCAGAAATTCCGAATAATTTATAGATGTTGGAGAATTATTTTCTAGCAAGTCAAAAATTGTCTAATACCAGAAGACTCGTCCAACCAGTGTGATAAATCCAGTCTGTGTGCTTTTATTTCAGTCCAAGTGTCTTTGCTTAGCGCGAACTTTCATCTGACACAACGCAGCTTTCGTTTGTTTGCGCCCCTTCTCCTTTGTGCAGAGAGAGATGTTTACTCGCAGTGCTCAAGGGTCAAATTTCAGGTTCCTCCCTGGTATTTAAAGCTACCACCTTTCAGTCGCTGACCTTGGTTCATCCTCATCACCAGCTCACGTGTCAAATACTTTATATAAGTATGATTACTCACAAAGCATGAATAATCCCGCGGAGGTCTCACATGCCAAAGCTGCTGTTATCGTTCCTTTGCATATCATACTTCAGGCCCACAGAACTCTCCTTATTAATCTCAGCTGGTTATAACACGTGATCCATTATCAAGACACATATATTTGTGTAAATTATGTTCTGGCTGCTAAGGAAACACATGTAGCACTTTTCCAACAGGAAGTCAATCACGTCACCTTTGAATGTACCCTCAGACTTATGGGTCCCATTAAAATGCGACAGACCACGAAATCTGCAGCATAAGATTTAAGTGCAAAAGCAACGGATCTCAGTTTTGTATGTGCTGCCACCAGATTTAAAATATTCTAGATTCAGCCCTGTTTCAGACACAGGGAAGAGTTTAGGGGCTGTCCCAAAAGCAAAGTATTTACTATTCACACCTGGAAAATGACACCACAGCTTACTCCTCGAAGGCTGTCAGGACACTGAATGCCCAGCACTGATCCTATAAATTTCAATCCATTACATTTTTTCCACCCTTTCTATGCTGCTGTATTTATTGTTACATACACATCACACTATGCATGTAAACCCCATGTCCAGCCCCCCAGGTCCTCACTGTCCTGTGGTCTGCACTATAAACCCCGTGTCCAGCCTCTCTGGGTCCTCACTGTCCTATGGTCTGCACTATAAACCACATGTCCAGCCTCCCAGGTCCTCGCTGTCCTGTGATTTGCACTGTAAATCCTGTCAATCCCTCCCCCTGTCACTCGCTGTCTGTACACTGCACCATGGTCCTGGGGGAGCATTATTTCCTGCCACTGTATCCCTGTATATGGATGATATGGCAGTAAGAGCCACTTGACTTGATTGAGAGAAACCAGGGGCTTGTTTCATGAAATGAGATTTGTTGGTTAGCTAGATAACCATCAGATTTAAAATACCCTGTTAAACTGCTATATGGACTTTATCTTCATCCGCTTACATTTAACCCAGACTATCTTTTATCTGACAGGTTATAGGCCGTACGTGGTTTGGTGTGCAGTTACTTTACCCCATCCTGTCTAATCTTACTGTTCTTCTGGGATGTTTCTTTGGAACCTTATTGGTACTGAGCAAAGTAATCACAAGTCCCGTTTGAGCCTTTAGAGAACAAGGTGGTGTGTGTCCGAGCCATCTGACTGCTTTCTCAATGAGAACCTCCTTGTCGTCATAAAAAGAAACAAAATAGATATGCTATCCCTTCAGTGTGACTGACCATTTTGACAATATTTCTGTCCAATTGTCTGAAGCAATTTAAGACTTATTTCTGCCTTGTAAATACGCCGCTTCGAATATGGCACAAACTTCATTTATTTTGGAAATTTCACCCACTGGATGGAAGGTCTGTCTGCATAACTTTTGCAACATTTACCAGCTGCTGCAAAATACCTAATAGGAAAATGAACCACAGAGAGGGCCTGGTGCAGGAAAAGGAACCACAGAGAGGGCCTGGGAGAGGAAAAGGAACCACAGAGAGGGCCTGGGAGAGGAAAAGGAACCACAGAAAGGACCTGGCGGAGGAAAAGGAACCACAGAGAGGGCCTGGCGGAGGAAAAGGAACCACAGAGAGGGCCTGGGAGAGGAAAAGGAACCACAGAGAGGGCCTGGCGGAGGAAAAGGAACCACAGAGAGGGCCTGGCAGAGGAGAAGGAACCACAGAGAGGGCCTAGGAGAGGAAAAGGAACCACAGAGAGGGCCTGGGAGAGGAAAAGGAACCACAGAGATGGCCTGGCGGAGGAAAAGGAACCACAGAGAGGGCCTGGCAGTGGAGAAGGAACCACAGAGAGGGCCTAGGAGAGGAAAAGGAACCCCAGCGGGGGCCTAGCGGAGTAAAGTTTTGAACCACACATACTGCTATGAAACTATTAGGACTTAGGACACGGTTTGTTAACGAACACAAATGCCCAGATTAGCTGCTTTTAAACATGTTGCCTTTTAATGGAGAGAAATAAATCTCTACTGCAGAAATTGCATTATGTTGCAGAACAGCTAAAGTAGCTTCAAAAGCATAGCTTTTTATAATATAAAGGATTGTTTGTAATAAGAGTAAGTAACTCTGAATCTTATTTTACATGAATGAAAACAGTTTTTATTCATAGATATTTTGCCTCACCTGGCAGGCAGACAAGCAATCGTAATTTTTAGAGGTACAGGGAGAAACGAGAAATTATTCCACTGCTGCGATAAAAGGACTGGAGAGCTCACCCTGACCCTCACAGGCACTCTGAAATACACGAAGACACTCACTTACTTGACACGATGATTATGTTCCTTTAAAATATTCAACATGACAGCATAAAAGCTGTGTTTTTTTCCGGTGGACATCGGATTTTTACACTCAGTGTTCCCATTTAGTTCAAAATGCATAAACCTGGGGAAAGAGCCTCTGAATGGTATTCTTAGCATAGTACACCTCAGAGTGCGGCGATTGTTTACACTGCCACTTCACACGTGAGATCTTTAATATTGTCCTACTTCAGGTGTCAGAAGTTTCAGCTCTTAAAAACAACAAGTACAGTAGCTTATCAGTCACATTCAATAAATGCATATATTAAATCTGGGGTCTCCAGCCAAAATAACTAAATCATTTTATACCAAGATGATCTAAATTAGTTAATTAATTAGTACAAACATAAAAAACTACTTACCCACAAAAACTCGTTTACACCTCTTCCTTTCACTGCTATTTTAAGGCAGTTTCCATGAATCTGAGTGTATTCCATTCCTTTTTTATAGCAAAGTTGCCTGTGAAACACAGTAAGGCAGAACTGGCCTTTTTATTAATTAGAATAATAATCAGTGTGCGATATATAAGGGGGTCCGGGGGGGCCCACACCCCCAATTAACCCATGAGACCCCCTGAAAGCCTCAAAAGAGAAAATTTAGATCAGTTTTGCGCAACAATAGGGAGATGGGGACCCCCCCGAATACTGACGGGTATTTTGCACACTGATAATAATTATACTGATTGATTTATGTAGGATTTATATTTAGGATTTATGATGATAACAGTGTAGCCCAAAATAGCCCTCAAACCTTGACAACCCCCAAACTCTCACCCCACATTACATTCTGTTTAACAAACAATTATGCTCTGCCAAGAATCCATGATGTGAACATTCAGGCAAGCATGGTACGTGATGGCAAGGGAATGAAAATGTACAATTATTATTGTGTTCACACGCTCCAAGCCCCTCAAAAGATGAGAGGATGACAATGTCTGCATGATCATGCAGAATACATGTGTTTGTCTAGCAGATGCTTTTGTCCAACGTGATGTTTCTGCGAACGATTGCTGTTAGAGAGCAGGAATAGTGGGGGTTGAAAAGCTATGCTCAAGGACCCAAGAGTGATGCGATTATTCTGCCAGCAATGGGATAGGATCCTACAACCACCCGAATACAGGCCTGGATTCCTTCAGCTACACATCACATCCACATACATATTGATCTGCTCTCAGTATTCTGTAAGTTGATAAGGTACAGGGGCGGTCACCAGGGGCAGACTGGCAACAAAAAGTAGCCCACGGCCAGTCCATACCTGTTGGTTAGATTTCAAGGCAGTCAATCACTGCTTTTAGTAAGCAGAGTGTGGGTTCAGTTCTCTTTTGGATTCATCACTCCAACGCTCCACCTGCACTCCATTGCACATCTTTCATGTTTACAAGATATGTTTTTAGCTCGTGTGTACCACCTGCATTATATTTTATACTTATGTGTTTTATTGTGTGCTTGTTCATTTATTTTCAGTGGTGGCCTAACGGTTTGGAAAGCACACTTGTGATTGAATGGTTGCTGGTTTGAATCCCCGACCAGCACGGTACCACTGAGGAACCCTGAGTAAGCTACTGCTCCCTGAGCACTAAATAATCGTTGCCTGCTGCCACATGTCATAAATGGGTTAAATGCAGAGGACACTTTTCATTGGTGAGTCCTGTGTGTAGTGTGTCAACAATGACAATTAATCACTTACTTTGGGGGAAATTATTGTGTTTAGATGTATAATTGTAATCTTGCTGGACAACAAAAAATCCACATAGGAAGTAATAGAATTCTACCTTATCTTCAAAAGATAAGGGGGGGGGGGTTGCAGGTCATCCTAGGTATGATGTTTTGATTATTCCAAATTATTTTAAAGACCTTTTTTGTTGGATATGTGTGAGGTAAATGATTTGCATAGCACAGTTTTGCTACTCAAAGCACTTTACAGTTATGCCTCACATTCACACACCAGTGGCAGAGTCTTGCTCAAGGACACGTTGATGGGGTCAGGAGGAACCAGGGCTCGAACCTGCAACCCACTGGTTGCTGAACAGTAGCACTACCTCCTACCCTGAACACACTCATCAGGAAGGCCATCTCCATCACAGGACTGACCCTGAACACACTCATCAGGAAGGCCATCCCCATCACAGGACTGACCCTGAACACACTCATCAGGAAGGCCAGCTCCATCACAGCATCGACCCTGGACCCACTGGAGGCTGTTGCAGGAAGCAGATGCTGACAAAAGTGGAGAAAATCAGTTCTGACCACCCACTCCTGGCGGTGCTGTCTTGAAGCACCTTTACCCAGCGCGCTCATTCCACCACAGATTGCTAAAAAGCATGACTGCTTGCAGCCCTCGGCCACAACAACACCCCTCCCCCCATGTCCTCCCCCCTTCCCACCCCCCAGCCATAACACATCAGGAAAGTATTTTGTCGTTAAAACAGATAGGACTAGACACTCACTACATTCATTTTGTTTTTTGTACTTTGTTTTGCAATATATGTATCTGTGCACTTCATATACTGCCTACTGTATACAAAGAATTAACTGCAGAGATAAATAAAGTTAATCTTATCTTATCTTATCTTATCTTAAACACTGGAGCCACAAACTGTTTGCCAGGTGTCTACATTCATAATAAAACTGAACGCCACCAGCTTTTGCTGTACTGGGGGCTATAAGCTAAACCAGCCCTAGAAAATGCTGAAAGGGTAAAAGGGGTTAACCTGTATCTGAACCTCGTTTCGGATTACCTTGTTCAAATCTTGGTGCAGTCCTCTGCAGTTCCAGTTTGTGGATTAAAATCTTCTGGACCATCCAGTTTTCTTTCATTTACTGCAGGAATCTCAGAGATGACGGGAGTAGGGGGGCAAATGTTAATGTTATTCGTCAGGATGATGGTCTTTGTAGGTTCGGTTGGCAAGCGTTTGCCCTCACGAGGAACCCCCTATCTTTTTGGGGGTGTGAAGTTGCGACATTGGGAGTTTTTAGTATTTTTGCTCCTTTATACTGGTAGGAAGGGCTCCTAAATGATTTGAGAGCTTTCAGTCGGTATAGTGCTGATATGAAAACAATCTGACAGTAAATAAGCAGTCAATTCTCTTACTGGACTAGACTGCCGAGTATGTCATCTCATCTCACACTGACTGAAAAGACATTTGTCAGCGTGTTGACTTGAATGGGCTGCTTGACTGACAACATATTGAACTAATAAAGGTCTTTACAGATGTCACCATTCTGTTAATGATTTATTGTTTTAAGCTCTTTCAATTTGTGCTCATTTATTGTTAGGTAACCTGAAATGACAAATCAAGCCTGGGCATGCATTAAAAAAAGATCCTTCAGCTCTTACCATAAATCTTTTAATATAAGGAACACGTAAAATAAGTACCATGCAAAGCAGTGACTGTAAATCACTATGGCCTGCCAGGATAAAATACACTGTATTTAGTACTAACAATGTCATTATTGGCAGCAACCCCAGGCCTTCCCAAGCATAAATGGTTTTACACCTTGGTTACACAGATAACAGGCAGGAAACAATAACAAAGAAAGCCATGGAAAATATAGGGCTTGTATGAATTGTTAACTGCGTCTTCTAACCTTGCAACATCTTCTAACCTTTATTTCTCGACAAAGACACCTGTTTGGCCTTAGCAGAGCCCCCCACCCCAAATTAAAAAAAAAAATCATGCATACAAGAGCTGAATGAAGCTTTACGCCACTGACATCTTGACCCAATCAGTCATTATTTTTGTGGGCGACTCTGGGCACTAGTAGCGTTTTAGAAAACTGTCAGTGTCAGTTACTGTCCTTAGATTGTTCCTTCAGGGTGGAGGGGCTCCATGCATCAGCAGTAAATGGGGTAGGGGCCACATGCACAACCAGAATTTAAGCTGAACATTTCTGCCATTTATGGCGATTAGCCTCAGAGCTGCTGTCTCTGCTAACGTGCCCGCGTTGTCCTCCTGGGAAAGAAGGACTTGATGTTTACACCCCTAAACATAGTACTTTTCTCATCAGTTCATGTAACATTTAGTAAACTATGAGCTATTTATATTTTTAAAATGTAAACAGGCTAAAATGTACAACATTTTCCCTTCAAAATTAGAACAAATCATCAAAGGTTTTGTAAAACTGATCTTTGTATTTACGGTAATTTGTAGTTGGCACATTTTGACGATATAATATAATAAATAGGCCTACTTAATTTTATGTATACCTTTCGCTAATTGGGAGTGTTAGCTGCATCCTCTGTTTCCCTCACTTCTGAAACCTTCCCCATATGTTCTCATTTTCAAGAGGAAACAAAGAACTGAGGGACTGCAAGAATGGACACACTAGTAAATAGACCACCAACATAATTAAAACAAAGATCCCAGGCAGATTTTCGGTTGTGGGTCCGGCCCTGTCTTTACTCCCAATCAGCAAACATTAAGAGAGCATATACGTGCTTCAAGCAGTCAAATAAAATGCAATTCCCGTTAGTCTTTGTTGATAAACATAATCCCTTTATCACAAAATATTTACCAGAAGTGACATTAACCAGCCGTTTTAAGAGATGTGCATTTACTTGGGAAAAACTGCTCAATTATTCAACTTAAGTTCATAAATGGCTGTTGCTGTTGTGTTAAAATACAGTTTATGCAGGAGTAAATAAAATGATCTGAATGTGCTTCACTGCGGCAATGAGATGGTGAGAGAGCTGAATCACTCATAAACAGATTGCTCAAGATCGTGTTAACCTCGTGGTGCCGATCACTGTGCTTTTTTGTGGGGGGGGAATAAAAACGCACCACAATTTTCCCTGACAGGCCGTCGACAGGTATTGATTACCTCGGCGGTACCACCTACACATGTGAGCCATTGTGCTGGAACAGGGAGAGCCTTTTTCAGGGGTGACTTCCAGGGGCGGACTGGCAACAAAAAGCACCCTGGGAATTTGCTGTCAAGTGGCCCCAATTAAAAAATTTGTCGGGAGGGGGGGGTTCCCCTTGGTACATTTTGATGCCAACTGGCCCACTGGGAAATTTCCCAAACTTCCCAATGATCAGTCTGCATCCGGCGACTACCTTCACGCTCATTTAATTATCCTTAAAAGCGGCGCGTGCGACATCTTCACCGCGTCTTCTGGAGAGGGAACGCATGCATGACTAATTCTGCGAGGTGTAACCAACGTGGCGACCAAAGTTTGGCCCGGACTGTAAATAATCACTGAGCGCGTGCAGGATATGCGTTGGTTTATTGGCCCTGCAATTATCCTTTGAAAAAAGCATTTCTTCATTCAAGTAATTGCTTGAAAATCTGGCGGAGAAGCAATTGCTCCATTGGCAGTACAGTGAAACCGGATGTGTTACTTTAACAAAGCTGTGCGCATGTGAGGCCTGCAGTGCGGGAGCAGGGGCTGATCCTGGCATGGGCACGGTGGCCGATTGCTAAGGTTACCACCTAATCCACGCGAAGTAGGACGCTTTGAGCTAGGACAGGATTTGAAGACTACCATTTCAATAAAGAAAAATCTGGATTTCACTTAAGCACTGAGTTCTTGCTGTTTGCTGATTGGTCAGTCTCCTATAACCATGCATGTGTCATTAATGTTAATGTGAAACAGCTGGATGAGTCTTTCAATCAAGGAAACAAACCGGTAACAGCACAAAAAGAACTGAACTATTTAGCCAAACACAGGAGCCTTTCAGTTTGAAAGTAGTTTGTAAAACATGAAGTAGCTCAGTGTCCTCCCTGACATGGATGAGGTGGTCACCCTGGCCAGGGTGGCATTTCCTGAGGGGGCACTGACTCCCTACCATCAACAACCTTTACCACCCCCTTCCCCTGGCTGATAACTCGCAACTGCATAATGAGCCAGCGAAGTGTGCGGGGGGGCACAGGCGGTGGGCAGGAGTGTTCTATTTGTCTACAGACCAGGCAGGATTGATAAGCCAAGCTCATCAGTGCGCAGAGCTGCTCCGCTACTGATTCAGGCTCCAGGGACGGGTTTGCACCAGACAAGCAAACCAGAGATACTTAGTACACATGAAATGTATTATTGTCAACTGTAATTCCCTCAACTCTGCTTTCCAATTTCTGATGAATCACATTTGCACTTCACATTCATGAAATGATTTGTTTAGCTTTGAATAGTGCTTAAAGGCAACTGATGAGAATGCAGACACTATTATTTACTATATTTTTGTATCAAATTGTAACTCTACAGCACGTACAAGAAAAGCATTGCGCTAACAATACAAAGGTTATGGGTTCAAATCCCAGGGACTTCACATAAATTGTAACCCGTCCCTCTACCGTAAGTTTCTTTGAATAAAAGCATCAGATACAAGGGCAAATGTATTGATATTTTTTACGTGTCTGGCCTGGCTGTGTGTGGGAAACCGTGTCCTGCTTTTGCAATGATTATTTGGAAAAATTTATTAGTAAGATCTGTTTGTGATGGTCATTAGGAGCCCACAGTATCTGTCCACACAGGTAATTAAATACTGAGCTTTTTATCAGTCACAGACTGGCAAGAAGATTCCTTTCGAAGGAATAGTCTCCTACAGTAAAAGGTGTCAAGTTAACCATGTGCTTATTTGGAAAAGAATATTCAGGAAAAAAAAAACATAAATTCAGAGCTAAAATTGAGCAGCAGTGAAGCAGGCACAGAAAGCTCACTCAAATATTAAATGTATATGTGAAACTTAACAAGTCTTAAGTCTGGAAGTCACACAAATAAAATTGTAGGGGGTACACGTCCTGGTCCTTCCAACCCCCCGGTCCCTGTCTCCTCACACAATGAGCATCAACTCTGGGTCCTGAATGCACTTGAATGCTCCTCAATGTCATGTCCTCAGACTGAAAATGAGATGATATTGAGATTGCTCTGGATACATAGGTTTAGTCCTTTACAACTGCAGCCACACTTCTTGAATAGTTTATAGCCATTCATATAGACCATCCCCTCTGTGACATCACCGGCTGCTGTCAGGTGACACAGCATTTATATAAAGATAATTCATAATGAAACTATGCCCTGCAAAGGGCTGCCATCCCATCCTGAGTTATTCTCTGCCGCCATCCTGTAGCTTCTGGGATAAGGTCCAAGGCACCCCCCCCCAACCCTGCATAGGACAGGATGGATGGATGGATAGATGGATGGATGGATGGATGATGAAACCATGAAACCATTTATTCTACAATTACAATAAGCGCAGGATGCAAGGCCCAGAAGGTCCCGTCGTGTTGAATGGGATGCCAGCTTATCACAGGGCACAGACTGACATAGTGGGGGCAAATCAGAGACCCCTTTTCACCTAAATCAAATCAAGAACATTCATCTGTCACATCACTTGACACTGGGCAAGTGCAAGTGAGTGAAAAACTTGTGCGCAAAGTCCCACAGCAGCAGCCATTACTGCAAAAAAAACAAATCATAAAACAGAATGAGACAGTACTGCAACAGGAACTACACAGGAAATGACAATATATGGCATTGTACTAATAAACAATGCGCAAACTGCAACAATAAATATATTAAATACAAGGAACCATTGTATAAATTCAGAATTGTGAACTGGAACGCCACCTGAAGTCAGAACTATGACTCGCAAAGTTGGAGGAACCTCCAGAACCCCACCCTCAGAATTCAAGATGGCAACACCCTTTATCGACAGAAGTCAAAGCTGTAGTTACAGTATATACTGTTTATTTGCACTTACATCTTATTTATGGCTCATTAAATCGGTCATACACACAGTACTGTCCAACCACTATCTGTGGACATATTGTTACAGTAGTTTTACACGCAAAATACTCGGTAATGTGTTGTTATAAACTGTTATTGCTAATAATGGCTAACCATGAACCTGACTGGAAGTGGGGCATGTTTCAGAAAGCAGGACTAATTGCTTAGTTGGATAACTTGTTGGATTTAGGGTAGCCTGGGCTAAATGTAAGTGAACAAGGATAAAGGTCATTTAAAAAGGGGTACCTTAAATCTGATGAGTGCCTATATTGGATGGCAGGAGGAAACCGGTGTACCTGAAGGAAGCCAGTACAAACATGGGGTAAATATGGAAAGTTCATGCATCCAAAGCTAGGGGAATCGACACCCTTGTCCTGCACACCATCCCTTAATTTAAAATGCTAAAATATCCAACTATGGATAAACAGGCAAATCCTTCTTATTATAATACTCTGATGTCATATTACCACAAACCATTGGAGTCTGGACCTGGTCTCCATTATTTTGATTGCTTTGCAGTGTCTACAAACTGATGGTATCTATCACCCGAACTGGCAGAGTGCAGTGTTTGAGGTTTTTACTGTAGAACCTGATCATTCACACTGTAGAGAAGTTTCAGCAGTCCAGCCAAATTTTCTTAATTCTTTTAAAAATGATTTAAATATGGCTGCACAGAGACTCTTAAATCAACTGAAGAATGGACTCACTTTTTCAGTCACTGGCTTGTCTGATTTCGGTTTTGAATCAGCTACACTTCATTTAGTCAAAAACACATATTACTCAGAGAGTACATTAAAAAGCTTCCGATTAGGACAGTGATGACTTTCAGTTGGCTGTGAATAACAGCTGTGTTGTAATCACCAACAGGGAAAGAAAACAGTATTTAAATGATACTGCCTCCGTATATTTAAGTGTGACAATCAAAACTAATTTATAACAAGGGTATGGGCACAAGAAAAGTCAAGTGAAAAACAATCGGCTCACTGGGTGGACACTGATGTGCGTTTGGACACGTTGTAAATTTTCAGCCAGCTTGTGCACTATAGCCAGCATTCCATGTGGAATGTGACCCCTGTTCTGGGGCTGACAGCTCATATAATGGGTTAGGTTGTTGGATAGGAACGCACGACAATATTTTCATTTGGGACTGACTCTTTAACAAGAATGTGGGATTCAGGATGTCCTGAGTAGGCTGGACTTTTTCTGAGCATTCAAGCATCAAGTTGGGGAAAACCACGAACATACATATACAGACATTTCCCGGGTTACAATGGTCCATGCCACAATATTTCGACTTTACAGTGGGTATGATTATTTGGTTAATTACATGAAATACTCAACGCTTTATTCTAAAATAGACTTCGTGTTAATGACTTTGCCTAAGTGTAGGCTAATGTAAGTGTGTTGAGCATGTTTAAGGTAGGCTAGGCCAGACTATGATGTATGTTAAGTTAGGTGTACTTTATTAAAATGCATTTTCTTCTTATGATATTTTTGCCTTATGATAGGCTTATCAGACTGTAACCCCATCATAACCTGGGGAGAGGCTGTATTGTTAGAGAAATGTGAATCAATGTTTGAGGAGCAAAGAGAGAGGGAGACAAACAGACAGTGAGAGACACACATGTACAGAAATAGGGAGACAAGGAGAGGGGGAGAGAGACTGAGACAGACAGGCAGTGAGAGAGGGAGACACATACAGAGATAGGGAGACAAGGAGAGGGGGAGAGAGACAGACAGACAGGCATAGAGAGAGGGAGACACATACAGAGATAGGGAGACAAGGAGAGGGGGAGAGAGGCTGAGACAGACAGGCAGAGAAAGAGGGAGACACATACAGAGATAGGGAGACAAGGAGAGGAGGAGAGAGACTGAGACAGACAGGCAGAGAGAGAGGGAGAAAAGCACATAGAGAAGAGAAAATAGAGAGAATGAACAGAAGAACAGAGCCGGGGAGGGGTGGAT
This sequence comes from Mormyrops attenuatus, assembly GCA_026777985.1. NCBI lineage: Eukaryota > Metazoa > Chordata > Actinopteri > Osteoglossiformes > Mormyridae > Mormyrops > Mormyrops attenuatus. The sequence continues at coordinate 18,177,919 of JAODKC010000043.1, forward strand.
GAAATCTTGTATCTTGTGGTTTGTGCCTCATTTCCAGGAGGCAGTGAGATGCTTCCCGGCTGTATAGTCAGCTCTGCAACCCCCCCAATCCACCCCCACCCCACCCCACACAAAAGTTCATATTCAGGTACAGGTCTGAGTAGTTTAGATTTTAATAACCATGATATCAGTCCAATAGGCTGCACTTTCAAGTACTTAATTAGCATATTTTATAAATGTGCGGTCAGAATATTCACTTCATTAAATGATTCGTCATGCTTCAGGTGAAAAGGAACAACTGCTCTTAAAGTGTTTTGAAGGGGATGGATTTATCAGTGCTGCATTAAATTACTAAATGAATAATTGGCTTTATCCGAGGGACAGGTCAAAAGTAATATCTATATCTATCTACACAAAAACGGTTTCATTTATCTGAGCTTCCAGTCGAAAAATAGTGTTAGTATTTGTATATAATTCGCTAAGTAGCAGTATATTACTCCAATACAAAACAAACTGTCTATAGCTGCTTGACTAAAGCTCACTTAAACTTCATAAAGCGTATCGTAGGATATACACCTTTCTGTTGTTGCGGAAATATGATTAACTATTGCACAAGAACAACACACAAGTCAGAACGGCAGCAGAGTCGGTGAAGGCAATGAAGGAGTCAATCACACCGTGCATTTCTCGGTGCTTAAAGGGAGTGGTGCAAATGAAAGTAAACACAAAGTGGAAGCCAGCACATTTCCAGTCCTTGCTGGTTCCGTAAAACTCACGCTCGTATTTATCGCGTTACACTAATGTCCTCACTTGTCATAATCGCTGATAACCGCATATACGGTATTGATCTGAAATGGGGACTGTGTGAAACATGAGCGAAGCATCCTTAGGGGCAAATTAAGAGACATCAGAACATTTCACCTGCGTCTGTTACCGTTCGCCGCATTCGGTCACCCTTCACGGAAAACGGATTGACGGAAAAGACGAGTGAGGGGGGAAACTGCACGGCACGGAGCGGCTCATGACTAGGAAAATAAAATGCCTTATTCCGAGTCCGGTCTTAACGCGTTTCTAATGAAAGACATGCCGGGATAATCCACATGGGACTGGTCCCCGAGTCTACGGCACAGGATATAAAGTGAGACCCCCGCAGGGGAACTGACACTGGCACGGACAGGAGTTTGTGAGCGCAGCGCTTCTCACCCTCCAACAATAGAAGATGAACAAATCAAATGTATAAAGCCAAGAAGCCTCTTTGGGACATGGTGCAGTGATTGCTTTTGGAAATTAATGGGGATAAAACAGCGCCAGTTGTTAAAATTTACCACCGCGTAGAACTACCGGGAGCTTTGGGACTTCAGTTGCGAGGCTCTTTACACCTGCAGCAAGAAACACGTACTACGCTACAGGTAACTATGATCACAAATGATATAGCCTGGATGTAGGTTACTTACTGCGCTGAAGTTTGTGACATCATTATACGTGTTTAAGATTGTTGAATTTTCTTTACATTGAAAATAAACTACAATGTTTTTTTTCATAATAAACTTATTTTGGGCTACAAATTTACAAAAAATATTTCAATCATCTTTAACGTAAAATTATTGCTTGGTTGCGATTTTGTTTTAACGTGGAAAAAAACGTAAACAAGGGAGTAGAGTTTGCATTTAATGTCTCTGAATCGCTTTATTCGCTACACAGTCATAATGGATAAGGAAGTTTTCAGAGATACTTCACGTCTGCTCCGCAATGTGCGTTTCGTGATAGCTCGTATTAGGTGTAGCATTGTTAATGAGACCACTTAAATTATTATTTCAGGTTTATAAAAGCTAAATCAATTTAAATATATATGTATATATATTAGCAGCGAGCTCCAGGATCTCCCCGGCAGCGATGACCGGACTGCGCAAACACAGCGTGGTGGGACTCGTCATCTTGCTGTGCACGGCGGGGTCCTGCAAGTACAGAGCCGTCACTAAAAACTACAGAGACGAAAAAAGTGTCCTGGAGCAGATGATGGACATCATGAAACGGATAAAGGAGCAGCAGCAGGACGGCGGGGAAATCACCGTGAGCCTTTCGCTGAAGAAGCAGAATCACTCGTCCGATCCCATGGAACTGCAAGAATATAAATCTCATAAAGAGGGTCATATTCTTGGTGAGCAGTCGTAAATGAACAGTGGGGAGTGCATATGTGCTTAAAAAAGATTCAAAGCTTTTAAATTAGTGTGGCATTCACGGTATAGGGTAAAAGAGGAAATGTTTAAAGCGCTTTTGGCAAATGTCGAAAATCATCGGTCGAAATGGATCGATATCGAACGGTTGTAAAAGTACAATATCAGAATACTTTGATTATCCCGGAAGAAATTACGTATTTTTTTTCCCCTTACCAGACCAAGAGCGTGTTGTATTTGACTGTCCATTTGTTTTATGTTGCAGAGATATTCCCAAGAGATCTAAGAAAGAAGGATAAGTTTATAAAACATTTAACAGGTGAGACACCGATCGAGCGCCCGAGCGGCCGGGTGGGTGTGGTGGATCGTCTCCATGTGCGGAGTCCGACAAGCTGCTTTCTGTTTTTTCCCCAGGACCTCTGTACATCAGTCCGAAGTGCAGGAAGCATGTTTACAGACTATACCACAACACCAGAGACTGCACGGTGCCAGCATGTAAGCTTTATTTCATGTTATTTTTATAGCTATTCGGGACTGGATTGCAGTGGGGAGGCCAAATTGCGGGTCGGGGCAATACTGAATAAGTACTGATTATTTTTCAGACTACAAAAGATGTGCCCGACTGCTCACAAGGTTAGCCGGGAGTGCGCGATGCACGTAGGGCTAGCAGGTAAGAAATGGTCTTATTTTGTACTTGTATGGTAAAAATGCCTGGAGAAATGCCACTCCCTCCACGTTTTTAACTAATTTTAAGGCTGGAACCTCTTACGCATACATCGGCTTGTTTGTTTATATTGTTAAATGCCTTACGTATTAGACGCGTTTAAAGCATGACAGAGATTCTACTCACAGAGTTCATTTTGTATTTTGCCTTTGCGGATTAATGGTTTACAGTGATGACCCCCATCATTTCTCTGCTTGATTAATTGCACAAAAGTTGCAGGCCTGCTCATGAAAATTTCAGAGAGATATTTTATGGCTCTTTAAATTCTTTCAGTCGTTAAACATATCGGAACGCCAAGTTCTCGTCTTTTTGTTATCTTTTGTCCTCAGAGTGTAGTATTAAAATCAATTTTACCGACCCTTTTCAGATTTAAACAACACCAGACATGTGTTGTCAAGTACCAGGAAGGAGCAAAGTGCCTTGGAGTGTAAGAGAGAAGCGAGCCGAGTGCAATCGATGAATATCCCTTCAGTGACAGTGGGAACAAAGCCTTATTTTTGACATTGTAAGCTTCGGCACGGTTGATGGCAGCGCATTCAAACAGTATGAATCAAGGATATAGGCTACAAAAGTGCGCCCCTGTCCTGCTGCCTAAAGTCATTTTCACCAAAAAGACAACTTTGTTGTTGAAGAAACGACAGACGTCGCGTGTCTCAGATCCTGCCTTCCTGGCTGTATTTTTCTAACAGTTTTTTTCGCGCCCTAACTGGCAACTACCTGACAAGAAGAATGTCTTTGCTCAGTACAATCAGGAGTTAAAGTCTGTGATGTCACCGACAGTGGAGATTAAATTATTAACTAATTATTCACTGCGTGATGAGGCACTTTTTGGCTTGGCGAGACTCCACTAGCTGGATAGTTTACATTCTGCAAAAGAAAAAAAAAGCAAACTATTTCTTTTACATTTGGTTGACAGTCGTATATTCATATATTGCGGCCTCTCTCTTTGTACTTTAAATGTGTGACATTCTGGCTATTGTGCAATATGTACATAATGTAAAATATATATATATATATGAGTGTTTGGTATATAATGTGAAATGAATGTTGGAATATTTAAAATATTTAAATAAATGATAAGATTGCTACATGCTTTTTTCATCTTTACTGTGAATTTGGACCTGCCAGCGTACTGATGTCATGACTTAAAGAATTACAGCCATAATTAAAATCCCTATATTGGCCACACCAGCTGCATTTGACACTTAAACAGCTGAGATTTAATAGGATTCATAAGGTGTAATGGCAGAAAGACTGAACGCTATTTATGTCTGTGTTATACATGGACGTTCCTCATTGAAATGCTTTAAAGTTCTACACACACATTTCAGTACAGGCTACCAAATGGAGCAAAATATAACATTACAGCTATAGATGATTCTTATTTCTTATTGCACTTTAGGTTCAGCCGCTTTGGTTTAACCACCAATATTTTCATTTGGTTTCAACAGCCATTTGTCCATGATGAGAAAACAAAATATTCTTCACCATCGAGAGAGATGTACTGAGCAGTCAAAACAGCAAAATTACATCAGACGGGGAATAACACAGGTAATTCTGCGTTATGTTGGCCTAACCCAGTGTTTCTCAACCCGGTCCTCAGGCCCTCAGTCAGTCCATGGTTTTGCTCCTTCCCAGCCACCTGTCCAGACAGTTCACATTTTTGCTCCTTCCCAGCCACCTGTCCAGACAGTTCACATTTTTGCTCCTTCCCAGCTCCATACCAGTGTCCTTAAAGTGAGCCAACCATATCTTGCCCAGTTCCTCTTTGCCTCTGGTCACTGCCAGCCGGAACTGCTCTATCCTACCAGGAGCTTGGAGGGAGCAAAAACATGGGCTGTCTGGGGGTCCCCTAGGACCGGTCTGACAAACACTGACATAGCCTATTATTTTACACACTTCCTTGGCACTTTCCAAGTGCCTAAAGGCCCATTAAATACTTTTGAGCCATTTTATATCGCCCAATATTTATTTCTCAAAACACATGTAAGGGTAAGACTCGGTGATGATATCATATGAATTTGGTTATAATTTTTTTAATACTTTTTTTAATTTTATTTTATTTTTTTCACATGGTCCGTCAGTCTGTTTGGGGATCATTTACAAACAGCAGATAGTCAATGGGAAGTGAGCCTGGGATTTATTTGAGCCATTAAAGGACAACGACATCCTTAGTCTTAAGGCCAATTCATACTTCGCATGCGCTTTCGGTTGCAGATGAGGGGACGTGACATAAATTTCATCATCAGGGGTTGGCTGCGCACAGCTGCAGTCGGTGTGCTTTAGCCAAGATTGTTATGTCTGGCCGAAACCATGTGTGTCTGTGTGCATCGACCGCACAAGTGCAGAATAATTGATTTGGTGTTTCCAGTAGGTGGCAGGGAAGGGGAGCGGGTAGAAAGCTTCATAATAGCAGGGTAAGTGGCACAGAAGTGAGAAGGAAGCCACTGATCTTCATTATGCCATATTTCTGCTACAAAGATCCTCATAAAATGTAGCCTGGCTACATTGTAGCCAAAATGTAACCCTTAGGTCTAAGGACCCAGCACTTGCGTTTAAGGGCAACCCAGCAGGGAGGCCATAACAAAGTGGGGCTGTCCCAGCAGTCACGCCTGCCATCGCTGCTCCTCAGCACGGAAAAAGGGGACACCACTGCAGCGAGACAGGGCCTGAAACCTTTTGCTATCTTGCTGGCTTGAGAGAGATGCACGTTCCAGCAGGACACAGAACAGGACACGGTAGTCAGGGCCAGGAAGTTCCTCTGGGATGCTCTGAAAACTTTTATCCAAAGCCACATACATTTTTGAGAGAAAGCAGGGTCAGATAGTCCCCGGAGCTACTGCATGTTAATTAAGCTCAAGGGCACATGTACTCTGCTGACTCTAGGATTTGAACCAGCAACCTTCCGATCACAGGTAAAACTGAACCCCATCACACCCAAAATCCATGCTCCTTTGAACCAGTGTCCTACGAATGTCCATCTTTATGATTCTACAATCCTCCACTTTGCCAGCTGAGCTACAGAGGGTCCAGATAGTGAATGTCGTTTGCATTTATTTGAGAAAACAGAACCACTTGAGATGCCATACAACCCTTCTCCTAGTGGTTATTCAAGGGCCTGATTCTTGTGCAATCCATTATTTTTTCCGCCCTGAATTTCCAGTGAATGCCAAGAAAAATAATCACATCCTTATTTGAGCATTCATGTCTCAGTGGCTCAATTAAAGATAACATTTTTCTAAATATAACACTAATATATCCATTATATTTTATGGACAAGGTCTGAATAATAACAGGATTTTGAACAGTGTCAATCTAACATTCACTCTTGCAGCTCCGGAAGGAGATGTTTTTTATTTGGATCACAAAACGAAAGCTGACCGCAAGTGAGATAAATCTACATTTTTACATTAGCTATGATTTTACTGCTCAATATTTTTTCCATAAAACTACTGACAGACAAATCAATGTTCTATTAAACAATCGTGTTTTTAATTTAGATATTCAACATAAGTGATCACCTTCATATTATACTTTTAACTGGCAGTTGATAAAACAACAGCTAATGAAAATGTGACAGAGCATCGACATTGATGTGATGTTACTGACCAACACCACTCAGGCAGAAGCATCAAGAGTTGTTTTCCAAAAAACCTTTGCAGCATCTAAGACACTGACCGTAAACGGTTTCAAAATCCTTGTCACTCCCCTAAAAAAAGAAAAATATGAAACAATTTACTACAAATATAGTTTGAACACAAACATAGTTTAAATATTAGTATTATAGCTAATATTAAGAATTTCTATGTCTCGTTTTCTAGTTCCAAGAGACAATGGAAATCTTGCATTCAAAAAGTATTATAAACATGGCTATATTTTTTAAAAGGTATAACACATTATAGCCATGTTTATTACACATCATGAATGCACTCGGCTATAATGCATTCTAATGCATGCACCTTCATAATGCAGTACAAAGCATCCTTAATTCTTATACTGACCATTATAATGCATTATGAATGTGTCTATAGTGCATTATTGAAGAGAGCTTCATAGAGCATTCACAATGCATAATAAACATGGGTATAATGTGTTATGCCTTTTTTATAAATATTTATAGCTGTGTTTATAATACTTAATAAAGGCATTATAATGCATAATGAGGGTATGAATAATGCAGTTATGACTCCTTTAAGTAAAGTGTTACCAAGTTAACTTCTATTCTGAGATGGCAGGTGGGGCTTTCAAAAAAGGTGAGGATACCTAAGGCCCACAGTGAAGCCCTGACACTTACATAATACGGGTCATTGATGATCAGCTGCTTCTGAGGGTCGTAGTTCCCAAGAAGCTCGATCTTAGCTTTGCAGTTCTTCACCGCGTTGGCTTTCCTCTTGAGATCTCTGTATCAAGAAAAAAAATGAAGACATTGTGTTGCCGTGGTTACAGCATCTTTCAGTTAGACCGACATCATATGGTGCGGCGAGGATTAAGGAAGGGCAAGGATGGTTCACGCCCCACTAAATCAACCCTGTTTTCATTATGTGCCACAAATCTCAGGAGATGGTTTAGCAGTGAGGGATGATACTGTCCATTTCTGGAGTCACACAAATTAAGTGCTGTCTGTGAGGACAGGGCCCTGCTGGGCCGTTCCTGGACATGGGAAACTCCCAGCAATACCCGGCCAGCACCAGTGCGGCCCAAATCCAAGACAGACAGGAAAACGCAACCAGGACACACTCATCTTTAAAAGCATTCAGATGTTAGCTCTGATAACATTCACTTGACCCCTGTCCCCCAAGACATTGTCAAGGGACCATGGCATGCCTTTAAAGTCTCATAATGGCCTGAACATTTCAGAATCTAAAACAGGGAACGTTCAGGCCTAAACAGAAGCACCTTCTAGCTTAAACCCCAGGGAACTGATCACTACTGCAGGGGAAACGTCCAGAACACCCCAGGATATGCAGATTCATGCAAAGCCTGCCTCCCCCTGGTGAAACTTCACCTAACCTCTAAGTGAAAAGCAGTGACCAGTGCAGACGGCAAGCTGTAAACATTTAAATAACACTTATTGCTCAGGCTTGTACAGCAGAGACTATGTGAACAACGCTACCTGACCTACAACATTACACATCTCCACCCGCACTTCAGCTAGATACACATTAGTCAAAATTAACACACACACACACTTTCCTTCCAAAGCATTTAAGGAACTCTGTTTGCTGATTACAGAACAGGATCCACAGAAGCACATGACAGAGAAATGTTCAGAGCAACAACATATTTCACATTCTGCTACTAAGTAGCTCATAGTTAGCGCTGGACATTTAGACTTTAAAAAACTTAGTTCAACTGTAAAAGAAAACACTCATCAATTTTCTGTGATTCGATTACTCTAAAAAAAAAAAAATACACATATTTTAAACACAGACACATATAGGTCAAGGCCTGGACAATAATGTAAATTGCTCATAGGTTATAGAATTTACAGTTTCAGCACAAAAATTGTTTAATTTTCATTAAGATTTTTTTTTACACCCATAACACATTTCTGTAGGTATAAACTCATCACTCATCAGTGTTGCACGCTCCATTCAGAAAATCCAAGTTTTGTCTTAACTTAACAGGTGTCATATTTTCCCTGTAAAAATGAAAATCATTCTTCGGTACTGGGTTGCTAAGTGCAGATCTTGGAAAGAAAGACTGAAATATGTCACCCGCCATATTAGACAAGCTGCAAAAATATCATAAAACTGATCTATGAAGGAAAACTTTCGCAATCCAACAGAAGACAACAGCTTAACACATGCACATACCTTAAATTGCTTTCATCCATGCATAGAATGTAGTCAAAAGTTTCAAAATCTTCTTTTGTCACCTAAAAAAACAAACATCTTTAAGAACTCATATAGGGTTACAGTGAGTCTGCAGCCTTTCCCAAGAAGCATAGACTATTGAAGATGGATGACCTGAAATAAAAAAAATAGTTTAATGGCCGTTTAATTTAAAATAGAAATAACTCATTTGTAACTCACACGATTTGCATGCAAGATGATAAAACTATAGCAAGAAACTGTTCACTTACACTCTAAATTAAAAACACGTCCGACACTGAATTAAACAGCCACATGGCTTTGGAGGGCAGAGACCAGAGGAGACCGTCTTTCACAACCCAAATCTTCTCCCTACCCTCCTGATGTCGTGACACACTGTTTTGTCCTGCATGCCGCTCCAAGGCCATGAAATATTTTATTCAGTGCAGAAACTGTCAGATAGGCAGGTCTGGCATGCAGAATCCTAAAGCACTGGGATACGTCTGGTGTATATGGGGGCTTTTTGAAGGAACAAGGTGCTTTGGGGTGGAAGAGCTGTAAACATGTAAGAGGTGCATCTGACTGGCTCACCTCCGAATAAAGAAACGAGGACCATTTGAGAGTCATTACGCCGCCGCAGCTGGCAGCCATCACAACCACTATTGGCACTATTGTGTGGTGGAGCTGAACACATGGATGGCAGGAGGGCACGGTAAGCCAAGCCGCTTCCATGGAGTATACCCGCATTTTCAAAGTCACGATTAATGACAATAAGAAACTTGAAGGAAATGATTAATACAAGTCAGCCACAACCCTTAATGTCTCCGAAATTAAACATCCCATGTAATTTTTCTGAATGTTTTTAGTGTACAATTATTAAGGAACAGAACGTTAACTACAAATGCTCTTTGTGTTAATTCCAGAGAGATATTTTACGTCATGTGTTTTAGTAAATTCCAAACTATTTCAACTTTTCTAGATCTATCAGTCAAAGCAAGTACAATGTGAAATTTCTCGATACTGACATGTATCAGAACAAAAGAAATCTATTAGTATATTACTTTTCCCTGATAAAACAATTCATAGGACATTTAAAAGTACATTTAAAAAGGTATATTCACCAACAACATAGCTTAAGCCATTTAAAAGACAGGACGGACCATCCTGATCTGGATTACTGACACCGCAATGTGAAACGAAACATGTCTCCTGGATCGATTCTGAAAAGCAACCCAGCTCTTGTTCTTCAGAGGATTAAACAAAGGTTGGCTTTACATTTAAAAAAGAAAGCTGGACTGCAGTTTCCCCAACTTTATGACACTGGATTGGGGATTGGCAGAGTCAATACTGGAGCTGGAAATCATTTGTGCGAGAGCTACAGTAAGCGATGTTCTCTCTTAGCGGGAAGGGAGATGTTTGACTCTTTTGCGACTGAGGCCTCAGCTTGGAGGCCTCCTTAAAGCAGATAATGTTTCATATCCATTTGACTTGGGGGAGACGATGGCTGTCTGATGACTTCATTTATTAAAAGTCATCTCTTTTAAATAATAAGGCTGGTCAGCAGTCTCATATCTATCCTAACAGGAACATGCACAAATCATTAATGTCATTATGTACTTCCCAATTCTGTTTACACCAACACTCACCCGTGACCCCAAAGTGCAAAACTCTCCTCTGAGTTCCTGTTGGCTGCCACTCACATGTTAATTCCATTATTCCCCCAAGAAAGCCAACGGCCCATAACCACGTGCCTGAGACAGCACTGCAGTCCCAGAAAGCTGAGACCAGCCTCCTAAAATCCACATACTGATGTTCACATTGTCTGCTCTTGTTTAACTGAAGAAGTTGCTGGTTTTGAATCTCAGTCCGATTTTTATGGATTGAATGATCATATTTAGCCCAAATCCACCTAGACACCAACAGGTGTGTGTCTGTTTACTTGTGATTATGGGGATTTCATATCAGCTCATGCCATACTGATTTTCTCTGCCCCACAACACCTCAAACCACAAGATATATAAAACAAAGAAGGGGTCAATTTACCTTGTATGTTTTGCCATATTCCCACAAGTTCAGGAAAACAAACATGTGCTCTCTCTCTCTCACACACACACACGCACGCACACACACACACACACACACACACACACACACACACACACACACACACACACACACACACACACACACACACACACGACAGGGGACGGTGGCACATGCCAATGTACCTGTCTGGCCCTGTGATCTGTCTCAGTGACATGATTCCTGAGGCAGGCCAAAGCACGGCTGTCTGGCGTGCTGCCTGTGTTCCAGTCGGACACGGCGCCACTGTCTATGATCCACTGCAACAGAGAGAAGCATCGCTAGCAGCCCATATTGGGGTGAATGTCGTACCTGCCTGGCAATGTGCCTCATGGGGACACCATGCTTCTGCATGCAGGCCTGCCCCCGGTCATCAGGCGGGCTGCCTATCTCATACGTGGAGGTGGCAGCGCTGTCGATCCTCCACTGTGTGGGGAGAGAGAGGCGGGCAGAGATGTGCCGACCGGGGAACAAACATGCTTTCACCGACGTGACAGGGGCCATCAGGCACGTATAAGCCAGCTACATAGAGGCACGAGCGGCGTGGTGTGGCGGAAGGAGTGCCATCATGTGGCAGCGCCAGCCACATTTTCTACAAGCCATTTTTAAAATGACTTAACCCAGAAAATATGAGTATTAAGGCCAAAACTAAAAACTGGCAAGCAGAGCCTTTCAACAATATCCAATAAATACAAACACGTTCCCTTTACCTTAGACTTAATTTTAAAATAACGTAACGTGAAAACACAGTATACTAACAGAGTTAAACACTGTTTATGCTTAACATAAAGCAAACTTATGGTTTTCCTTCCATCTGCAAGGCATGTATCTATACACCACCAGCCATATGTATGACTACAGCAGGGGTACAGGTGTTTGCACAGGAGTGAGTGCCAAACGCATCTAGCGGCCCAGGTCTCAGGGGCTCAGGAACACTTACGTTATCACCAACTCCGTTTTCGGTTGCCATCTTCCGGAAGACTGCTTCAGCGATCGGGGATCGGCATATATTCCCTTATGGAGAGATGGGGGTAAAGATTATCTTCAGTAAAGGCAGGTTGTGATCACTATTCTGCACCAGAACTTATTCCTCACTATATGCATTCAAAGTTCTGTGCACTATGCTGCCTGGGATTGGCTCAAGCTTCCCAACATCCACGACTGGGATAAGCGTTTAGAAGACAGATATATTTAGACAAAAAACTAAAACAGAGAATGGAGAAATCCATGTGACCATGATAGGTGTGTAGATTGTGCACCTTTATCTAACCCAGTTAATTAAGAAATTAATATTTTATAAATAATCTTATGTGTATAATGTCAATATTTGTCTGCTGATACTTTATTATGATTTCAAGTTGTTCCAAAACCTACATTCCTAGATTCTGGGCAAATGGTCACTCATCATTGAGATGCACATATCACAGGACACCTTCAGCTGAAGGTTTCCCTTCCAGGTCCCAGCAGGAACCTTGTGATTTATCTGGCCAGAGTGCTTAATTTGAATTGCATTTGAATTGCCTTAGGTTAAGGTCCAACCATATGAAAGACTGACAAAATGCAAGCTATTGAAACAGACGCAAGCGTTTCAAAAAATCTGCCAAGTCATGATAAAAATAACAGCTACAGGGGCCACTTGGTTACAGACCAAAACTTCCCCTCTAAAAGAGTGGAAACCTCCGGTGTTGATGGCTGATATTTCCATTTGCACGTCACTTGACTCTGCAGTCACAAATACACACAATCTACATGAAGCTCAGGCTAATTTTCACATTACAGGACAATGATAACAGACAGTGGCTACTTAGTGATATAACGGCAAGTTTTCTGCTCTCAAATACTAAACCTAATTCTGTTGTATTATTTTTATCCATGTATATGAGTCTCTTACACATACATCATTATGCAATTCCAAAAGCAACGAACACGCCCTGAAACCAAAACACGTAACTTAAGTCTAAAGCTAATTTGACCTTCAGATTAGATTTGATAACTTCTACGTAATTGGGAGCGCAATATTCCACAAAGGTCATACCACTAAACACGAAAATTCAACTATTTTATAAAACGCAACTCACTGTCTTAGTAGTAACATAGATTAGCATCAGCATTTACGTTTTTTTTATAGGGGTACATTTCTTCGTTTAATTCCTGAGTGTATGAGAATCTGCAGTGTCAACCAACTTCCGGGAGCATTGTGAATGAACAACGTATACAAAAACTATTTAAAACAACAGCTTTACTTTCGCGTCATATGACATATAAGCAAGTGAAACTATAATGCCAAGCACTAGTTTTCAAGTTTTTTACCAGCCATCTAGCCGTAACACAGTAGGGCTGTAAGTAGACTTTAAGGAATAATTCATGACAAACATCCGGAGGCTTATGAAGTGTTTTCAGCCAGTTTACACGCTAAGCTAATTAACAACCTCTCACGAACTCAGCTTGGACCAGCTAGAAAACTCCAAGCTTGATGCCAACGCTGTAGTCAGCTGTAAACTGGCGCAATAATAATGTGGAATGAAAGTAAAAAGGATTATCCCGTTAGTTTTATGCCTCTTTTCGACTCATTCATTACGAATGTCACACAGCTATCGGCGCTAGCATCTAGTAGCGGACACCTACGTCGTTTACGCCATTCTGCTGCTATATTCTCTGAAAGCCCTGAATTGCGACATTATTCCTGTTACACTTTCACAAAAGCGGATCCATGCGTTTTCCCCGTCCATGTGCAGACGCAGACGAAGTAGCAGACTCTTACCTAAGCATACGAACAAAACGGATTTCCTACTGTTCGACGCCATGTTCGCCTCGTGCGTCCCGGGGTCCTTCCCTGAACTACATCATACGCAGCTGTTTTTCGGTAAGCCTGATCGGAAAATTGTTTAACAGCTTGCGTTTTATGCTGAAGAAAATCACATTTATTCTTTTACTTGACATATACTAGTATTTATGAATATTTAAACAAATAAATTATAATTACATATTGACAAACATTTGTTTTGGAAGAGGGTTCTGTTTATCCCTTTTAAGGCTTATTATTGAAATGAGCTTTCAAGACCTATGACGTCACTCTTATTTCCTGGGTGATTCTCATGAAAACTTGGTTTCGAAGATTTAAGTATTTAAAAAGACTTGCGTCAACATTTTTTAAGCCATTAATAACCAGGTCTGAAGTGTTTGTAAGGGTAAATTTAAAATCATTTACAGAAAGTAAACAAGTCCTTAATCCTTACCGCAACAGTATGGAAACATCAACACTATTAAGAAAGCCAATACATTTTCAAATTTTAAATTTAAAAAATTTTAAATAAAAAAAAAAATGCTTATTGACAGTCATGCTGAGTTACCTGAAACTCTGAAATAATGCATATTATTAAATTAATTTTTAATTTGATTTTGACAGATTTCTGTCATTACCGCAACATCTTCTGGAATCTACAACCAAATATTTTGCGTATTTCACTGAAACTTTAAATATTTTTGAAGTAATGTGGCAAACCTGGAGAAAAACAACATATAGATGCTACACATGGATTTAAAAGCAAACTACCTTACAGTTCGGTGTCTGACCACTTTGTGTTTCCATTGTGTATATTTGGGGTTTGGTGCTCGTTGGGTGCATGTTACCGTCCTGTTAACCAGAATAAAAATCGTGTTCTGTCCCTGTAAGCAAGTCTCCTCGTCCTTCACTGCGCTCACGATGCTTCGGTCCGCCTGGTACATTTACTTTTACATTTTCTTACAAGCTGTACTAAACATATTTGACGTGAAAATTTTATACATAGGCCTAATATAATAAACTGGAGGGTCTCGAAAATATTTCGTTTTTATACATTTAGCTTTTGTTATCTGGTTAAAACAACCTTTGATTGACAACATTATTGCCCTGAGTAAGTATGGGAAAGAGCTGCAATTCTTTGGCATTTTACAAAAGTTAACATCAAGGTCAATTCAAAATCCCCTTCTTTAAATTACTCATTAACAATTAAATTATATCCTAGAGACAAGCATAGCCATTCAATCCAGTTTAATCATTATTTGTAACAGCACCTCTCATATACAACAAAGAAAAATCTCAATACACCAAGAACTCTGAAGAACACTGAGGCGCTGAACTGAGATTAACTACTACTGACTTGTTTCATATTCCAGAAGTAAAGGGAGTGAAAGAGGCTGTACCAACTGCACGAAAAAGATATGGCATAAAAATAGACCTAATTTTCTTTTTTTTAACACCGCACCCAATACTGTACTTTAAGTACAGTCCCTTCTCCATTGAGTATCAGTACCTAAAGTACCAAACCAGCTGGGGTACTTTAGATCAAGACTTTCAGATGCTTTCTTTGTCAATTGGTTATGCAAATAGCCTGCCTAGCCTGAAACATAGAATTTAGTGACCAGTGGTCATCCACAACAACAAAGTATGTCCTCTGCATTTAACCCATATGTGACAATGTGACATAGCAGGGGGCAGCTAATTCAGCACCCAGGGAGCGGTACCTTGCTTAGGGTACCTCAGTGGTGCCTTGATGGTCAGGGATTTGAACCTGCAATATTTCAATTACAAGTGTGCTTCCCTAACCATCAAGCCACCAAGGCCCATAAAAAGTACCCGATGAGGATGGGATTCGAACCCACGCGTGCACAGCACAATGGATTAGCAGTCCATCGCCTTAACCACTCGGCCACCTCATCTTGCTATAATATAACCGCAATCTTGAAAAAAGTTGCAAACTCAGAAAACAGTGATTTAAAAAAAAAAGGTAGTAATAATGGATGTGTGGACAAATACAGATCCAAGTTTAATTGTGATCTGGTCGGAAGAACAGATACAACAACATCAGGTATTTCACATAAGTATTTCACACGATATACTAAGGTAGCACAGTATCCAAAAATTTTTTAAATTTTGCGATATAATTTTGTTGTGATAATTATCGAGATACTTATGAAAGCAAAATTGCAGTACAATATAAATTTCTCATAAACCCTTCTTAGGCTAATAAATGCCTAATAAATGCATTCTAAAGACATGCATGGTAGCTAGAATGAAATCAATTGTATCATGCAGTGAGTATTTGAATAAATAATGGACAATAGAAGTAAACAAATAAATGACCAGGTTATTGAGTCAACAGAGCATTGGTAACTTTTACACACCTCCATAGGCTACTCAGTGACCTCAGTCTGTGACTTTATGTGATCTGCCACTGAACACTACAAATGGGATAGCCAGTGACTGGCCCTGACAATGCGTTTGATAGCAACCTGCACGATATGGAAAGAACATGACCCCCCTGAGAAAAGAGATGGGATTCAAGTCCCTAATACCACAGTGATGAGAAAGCAGTCTTGCTCACTGAGCCACCTTGCAGCCCATGTGTATTAGTTAATGATCAAAATATACATGGAGTCTATTTGCTAGCAGTGGTTCAGGATTTAACTACCACGTGTCTTTAAACAATAGGGAGTGTCTAAGTGAAACACACTAGTAACGATGTTGTTCTGTACACATCACTCATGTAAGGAACCTGGGTATAATTAATTTATAATGAAGAAAACTTGATATGATGTATGATAAATGTGTGCAGGGCTTATTGGAGTTATTGTCTTAGCATTACATTTGTTTAGTAAAATGCTTCCAATTATCCTTGGCAGGGCACGCCCACACACACACAGAGTTAGAGGTGGGAAATCAACCCACAGCCCGGCTGTATTCAAACAAGATATAAAAGATCATCTTTAAGTATAAGAAATAAGCATTTTGGAATTACAGCTACATGTTTTAAAACATCGTTAATATGTAATTATCTAGTCTAAATAATAGTGAAGAATGCATTATTAAATATTGACATTCCCCATCTGAAAGAAATTCAGTTAATAATTGCTTAATTTGTGTTTATTTTTGTACTTTTTATGTATGACAACAGCGTTCTTGTTGTTTGAGTTTTCTTGACTGCGGGCAGTGTTTGAGTTCATGCACTCATAATTTTACTTTAATTTAAAACAATCGTCTGTTGTCTCTAGTAATTCTTTTGTATTACACTTGTCCCTGCCTACAGTGCTGATTACCATCTATCTGACATGTTAACATCGCGGTTAGCCCCACGCCGTCAGATCGCATCTCAGGGTGTTTTTGTCAGCTGATGTCATATCTGGATCTTGCTTCTTACAGTACCAAGCCACGGATCTGTTTGTGTCAGTTGCTCCGATTCTGATACTAGGGACCAAGCTAAATGGGGAGTGCGGTTCGACTTGAAGACAACGCAGCAAAACACCCCCCCCAAAATTGCCCTTATCCTCTCTCACGCGCATCTGTGGCTGGGTGCGGCACCCAACGTCAGGATTCTTGCACATATTATCATATCCGCAGCAGCAGGCTTGCCTTGGGTATGTCTGAATTAGTGCCGGAGGGAAAGCATCAAAAGGTTTAGTCGATATTTCACAATGAAGAGGAAAAGTGGCTGAACGTCTTTCCAAGGAAATAATAAAACTCTGAATTAAATATGGGCAGCAGAACAATTTCCCGGAAAACAATGAACGAACGATGAAGAGATGAAATGCTCCATTGGATTAAATGAAAATAAAGCACAAATAAAGAACAAATATACAATATAAAGATCTGGAATGATGAGAAAAAAGTAATAATTAAAATCTAGCTGGTCCCAGTTTGATGCAGCCTCGATTAGGCCTCTTGGGTCAGTTCTACTTTAGGACATTGCTAACTGGCAGGTTGGACAGGCAAGAAGGAGAAAAGGGGAAGACTCTACAACCAGATTTAATTTACTCAATCAAGTACTGCAAAATTATTTGGATTTACTTTAGTTGTCCAGTTGAAATCAATCTCATCACACAGGAAACCACACAAAGAGATCCTGGAGAGAAATGTATCAATTCCACGCTGATGGCGCAGTATGGAAAATCGAACGCTCATGTGAAGGAGGTAAAAGAGACAGAAAAACTCTCCTGAATATGAAAGTTGCTCATTAACTAAGTGCACCCACCAGAACAACAATACTCAGAGCTAATAGCTTACACACTGTACACTTCCTGGAAATTAGGCAACATCATAAGACATTTGGATAACAGGTTTTAGCAGGAAATCACACAGATACCGCCCCAGCTTTTCTGCAGCGATATCCAGAGTTACAGGGAGCTTCTGGTGTCTTTGTTTGACTCTTCTGTCCCATATGAGTTCAATAATGTCCAGAAAATAGGCATTCCAGGTCATTATCTTGAGTTGTCCTTCACCTTCATTCTCTGTCAATAGTGTTTTGCACACATTTTAATGTGTGTTTTTTGTGTTCATCTTGCTGAAGAATGATGGACTGGGCAACCAGCCGCAACCCTAATGGAATGGTATGCCTTTGGACTGGGCAACCAGCCGCAACCCTAATGGAATGGTATGCCTTTGGACTGGGCAACCAGCCGCAACCCTAATGGAA
>JAODKC010000043.1:18196238-18208239 GCA_026777985.1 Mormyrops attenuatus
TTGTATGCCTTTGGACTGGGCTACAGTGACAATTCTGGTTGAGATTGTCGGGGGGGTTTGGTGAAGATCATCTACTCCGACACCAAAGTATCTGCAGACCATGATGCTGCCTCCCCCATGCTTGACAGTAGGAATCACACATGGAGTACTCACGCACGCATGCATGTGTTGTTAGATGGATCCAAATTTTTGGTAAATTTGTTTCATTAGTCTATTGTTCCCACTCTTGATAATAGAGAGTGATATACAGTTCAAGCCAGTGACAGTTATGGTTTCAAGCTGATTGTTACTGATAAGAGATTCAGCCATCCATCCATCTTCTGTAATCGCTTGTCCTATTCAGGGTCACAGGGGGTCCAGAGCCTATCCTGGAGGTTACAGGTGAAAGGCAGGGAAGAGCCCAGGTTGGGGCACCAACCCATCACAGGGCACACTCACACACCATTCACTCACAGACTCACACCTACAGGCAGTTTGATAATTCCAGTTATTGGCGATGTGGCGCAGGAGGTAGTGCAACCGTTCAACAACCTGCAAATTGCAGGTTTGAGCCCCGACTCCTCCTGACCCAGTCAAAGTGTCCATGAGCAAGACACTGAATCCCAAATTGCTCCCGGTGAGCAGGTTGGTGCCTTGCGTGGCAGCCTCTGCCACCAGTGTGTGAATGTGAGGCAAATTGTGAAGCACTTTGGAAAAAAAGCGCTATATAAATGCAGTCCATTTACCAATTAGCCACAGCATGTTTTTGGACTGTGGGGGGAAACTTAGGAAAGTTTCTGGCAATGTGACTATTTAGTTCTCTTGTGCAAGATGTTTACGTTGCTTAATGATACTGTCACAATGTGTAAATAATTGATTTGACATTTTAAATAGTTGCAGTCTGCAGTGGATTATATAGCACTGTCATCCATATGGCAAGAATGTGAGACCATAATCCTTGCTTGGCCCAGGCATGTACCATCTGGGTTCACGGTTTGTAAAATGGCTTGAGATGCGTACTGCTGAGTGCGTTCCAGTGATGATGACATGACTGTGAAGTCTCTGCAGTCACGGCTCATGGAACCCGGGGAGCTCAGTGGCACAAGAGATGACAGAAGTCATTTAAATTTATTATGTGTCCACATAATACACAAATTCCCTGCATTTCTTAAAAAGACGTTAGGAGGTGCTGTGTTGATAAAACGGGATCGATCAACAGTATTTAATACAGAAGTTTTATCATAAAACGTCTAGGAATGATGTCTAAATTTGCCATGCTGTTGATGCCTGTGCGGTTGTGACGGCCCTGCTGGTCTGTCGGCCCCGGCCACTTCCTACCTGTGTCCTTGTCCCTGTTTTTCGAGTGGGCGATCAGGCGCAGGTGTGCCGTGCGCAGCGTTAATTGGGAGGGGTACGAAGAGACCTGCGTGTTACTCGGGGGGGGGGCTCCCTTTCTCCTCTGGCGTTTTAATTGTTATGTTTTGTACACACCGAGAAATACCTTGCGCCACACATGCTTTACATACATAATACAGAATTTGCATAAAAATAATATTACATATTTAAATAAACCCTTTAATTGCTTATTTGATTGCGTATGGTTTGTTTATATATATATTTTTTGTTTGTTTTTCGTTTCGTTTGTTTTTTGCTTTCTTTATTGACCCAGGAGGAGGTGACATTTAAGACGGGCTGGGCAGGGGGGAGAAGTGTCACTACACATTTTCGGCCCAATGAAAGCACATTATATTGGGTCCCCAACTCAGAGCAATCAGATAATGTTCCAAATTTCTTAGGGCCGCAGTCACTCGGGGGCTCTTGGAATTGTCCTAACTCCCCTCCCCCCCTTTATGGGCCCTCGGGGCTCGGGGGTGGTAACAAGCTATGGTTAGAAGCTTCTGGTATCACGTGGTCATGAAACGACTGAGGCACGGCCTCGTGTTATTGTTAAACTCCGAACAGTTAGAATTATTGTTATCTTTGTATGGCTTATAAATGGCGAATTGGGTCATTCCAGCTGAATATTTGGATTGAATATAATGATATATTATGAATATATTAATTGGTAATAATTTTGCAGAGCAATTCTTCTGTCTTTTGTATTTCAGAGTTTGGTGTATTGTGTTGGGTGTCAGCTGCTGTTTTTAGGGATATTTGCCAAAGCACCATTAAGATTACCACGGTGGGGGAAGTTGATCAAGGGAAACAAGGCGTACCAGTGTGATTTACTCTAATTGCATGTATTTTTGGTTTTTCTAGAACTATGGGACAAGGGGTCTTTATTACATGCAGCACTTTCAGTCGTATGTCATTTGATTGCAGTGTATATGGTACACTGGAAGTTTGAGTGGTTTAGCAGTAGGCCTACTGTGTTAGAAGGTCTGACTCGTGATCAACTGCCTGTTGAATACCATTTTTGAGATTAAAAAGATATTGCTTACTCTCCAAATTAATTGTCTTTATGGGCATCATTTGGGGAAAAAGTGGAACAGCCAGCGGCGAGAACCAGGGTGTCCTGTTAGAGGGGAACGGTGAGAACAGTGAAAGGTTACTCTATCCGGGTCAGCATTACCTTATTGTGGTATTGTGGTATATATATCTTATTGTGGTTATTTTGAGTTTTCCCCCCACTGAACCATACTGTATATTTATAAATAGAAAGATTCATTCATACAAGATTCATTTTTGAAATGCTATTTTGTAATGTCGATAAAACGCTCAAACAACCATTGTGTAAAGGCTGCCATCTAGTGCTTGCTTTTGGTACTAAAAAGTGCGTCATTTTAAATTATATCTCGGGACATCTTATTAGACTTAAGCAAATTGACCAAAAAAGAAAGCGTTGTTTGAACGTTCTTTTTAAATTCTACTTGCATGCTGCTTTTCCAATTCAATATAATCCTCGTTTGTCGGACGTATGATTCGATAACCCCATGCAAATGAAACTATGTTCACCTGACGCCCTCCAGTGGCCTTCATTTAATGAGTCGAACATCTGTGCAGTTGTGTCACCGCTGCATGTATTCAGTGTATATGAGAAAAATACTTTTTAAGTTCATCAAAAATACCCGAAAGCTTAACATTTACTCATTGAAAATTATTTAGTCGTTTAGAAACTTTCATGTCAATACTAATGCATGCTTTAACTTGCCATATAATATAATTAATTATATAAAACCCTTATTTATGCAGTCTGTTTACAACATTTAAGTGGAAAATATATATCGGAATTTACTTTTTAAAGAGTGCTCTTCCACATAAAATCGCTCCAAAGGACATAATGAAGAACAACTGTCAATGCACAGTCATTATGATAATAAATTAATTTGAATTACATAAAATAAGAATGACTCAGCAGGCACACACAACGGCAGTTAATCATGCACGACTTTAAAATTCAGTTTTAAAATAATAGACTGAATCTCACTGCATGGGTGAGTTGAGTCATTTTGGGCTGTGAAGGTGTAACTAATCCAACAGCAACAACGCTCATTTCTGTACAGCTGCAATATGCTATTGCTGGTCAGACTCCCAGCTCCAACACAATGGAAACACAGAATCATTGGTATATTGTAGTGATGTATTCAGAGGCGCTTTAATGCATAGGCTTAGCTGGGCCAAAGGGACCTCAACTAATCTTGTTTAACTGACAACTCCATGAGTGTAACTGCCCTCTCACGAGTGAAAGCCCGTGTGACCTTGTTTATTCATATTAATTACATACACCTGTCTGCTATTCTCACCAAAACCTATGAAGCGAATTGTTTTGGCTTTAAACTGCAGTGTTTCCCTTATCATTATATTAGGGGGGCGCCGCGCCCCCCAGCCACACCTCCCGTCCCCCCTTGAAGGTCAAGATAATTTTATTTAATATTATTTTCTATATAGCGGCAGATCACAACAGAAGTCATTTAAGGTTACCTTTCCTATAGAACGGGTCTATACATTGTTCTCAAACGAAATAGCCTTATGTTATTTATCTTATTTACACAAGAGCTTGTCATTCTCCAGCTGCTCTCTGTATCGCGCATGGCGGAGTTCTGCCCCGATGCGCGCACACAGACACATGCGCACACTCTACCCAGCGGACAGAGAGCGCGCGTCGGAAAATATGTCGCGCCAAGCAACTGAAAAGCAGACAGAAATATTTCTGACTTCCCATATCAAGAGGCTCTAGAAATGTTCTTTCACAAACCCTGAAAGATACACTGCTGTGACAAAAGCTGCACACTTGGATAATTGTCATAAAACGAAATGTTCTGATGTTTAGTTCAGTTGTTATATTGATTGTTGTCATTAAAAGAAACACATGAACACCATGAATCCTGTCATTGTCCGTCTGCCCCCCCCCCCCAAAGCTGTAAGTCTAGGGGAAACACTGAACTGTATGCTGATTGATAGCCGTCGCAAGGCTCGGACATTCTAGCCAAATATTATATTTTCTTTGCATCAACTGCAATGTCAGCTTTGTCCTGTATTTACTTTAACAACAAAAACCACAGACTTTCCAAACCTGAAAGGGGAAGCTCAGTTGATCATGTGATCACGTTCAACGCTGTTTCTGAGAAGAAAGTACTCAACTCGCTTTACATACAGACACAAAATAGTCTGAAGTCTTTCTTCTATTTTAGAAAAAATAATAAAAAAAAACTGGTGACTTTCACCAGGCAATTACCTAAACTTAAGAAAAAATGTGTGGCATCAAAAGACTAACGGAATTTGACAAACAATCTCGCTCCAGACAGGACATCTGGGTATGAGGTGTAGCATCCGGATGATCTAAAGGCGAGTGCTAGGAATATTCTGCACTGTCAGATACAGAGTACGGTCAAGGGTCCGCCAATTGTACCCTAGCTGTAGGTAAACGTACCTTTTAGTCTAATTTAGGGTACAGAAATGGACTCTGAAGATCATCCCCAAGGTATAAACAACGTTATATAATGTATAATGTACCCCCGATGGTACAAAAATGTTCCTCATAGTCCATTTCTGTATATTAAAAGGTACATTTACAGTGTGTGCAAATTAAGATGAGTGATTCTTAACACCGTGGGTGCCAACTCGCTGGTTTAAAAGCTTGGTGCTTATGAAGGGTGTGAATGTGTATGTGTCAGGGAACATTTTACGGGTTGATATTGATTGTCACGACTGTTGAAGGAGGTGACAAAATATCACTTGTGACTTTCAATACAATCGCACTGCAGATTTTCTTTCATTTGAATCTGAGCCACTAACATTTGCGAACCATCATCCCATCAGTTTCATCTTCTTCAGAATAAGGTAAATAATGATTGTTATTTGCTCAAGGTGATTTTCAGATTAAAATTCTTATTTGGCATCCACTTGTTGTTGACTCCTGGAGACCATATAGCTGGGATTAATCTAGAATGTTCTGTCTTCTGTTTTGTTCTTCAGGGTAGCCAGTGGCATGTTCATTGTTGTGTTTTTGCAGAATAATAATGACAGAATTTGTCCCATTACATTTCCGATGATGTAATGAACTGGGTTGGGGTCAATATGCAGGATCCAAGTGCATTTATTAATAACAACAAAACCAAAACACAAAAGTCAAAACTGTAGAAACAAACAGGAGTCATAACAGGGGCAAGGAGAGAACAAAATCCAGATTCCTACGTGTACATAGAAATGTAGAGAAACAAACAAAAATATCATACTCAAAATATCTCGCAGTATGTACAGAGATGGGCACAAATACATCAAAAATCTTGAAACAAATGACGAATACCAAATGCATTTCCCATTACAGCCCTAGTAATGTGTAATATTTACAAAATATAGCTGGCCCTAACTTTATACAGAATAATAATTTTGTGATTTATATGTCATAGTGTTAATTGTGAAAATGACTTTTGTAACATTAGCAATCCGGGATCTGCACTTCTGACTAAATCTGCTTTAAACTAATTGCATGCACTAATTTTGCTGATCACTGTAGAGTCAGACCTCGGACACTGGCGAAGTTAGGTTCCAGAGCCTGTTGGGAATGAGGAGGATTCGCAGATGTTTATTAGTCACTAAAAATGGTAATATGTGCTTATTTCTGTAGTTTAAACCCTAAATATGACCCCAGGCATGCTCCCAAAACACTTTAATTTCAGTATAGTATTCTAACGTTACTCCTACTAATTCATATAACACGGCATTGGTGGCCGTTTTCTTTTGCATTCACAGTAAGGTAAAATGAGTAAATGAACCCTTTGAGTATTTATAGCAAATGCATCTCGAGAGGGAAACCCGGGACGCATTTGCTATGTACGTAAACATTAGCACCTTTCAATTAGAAATTTATAATTTTTGTGCGTTGAATTTACGTTAACGTGTACTTACTATTACAAAATAGTAAATTAACTATTTTCTAATATTTAGAAAATATTTTCTAATATTTATGTAACCATTAGTGTTCCAAAGGGAATAAACTTTGCGAATGGGATTCACATCTTGTGAAGGTACAGTACAGTATGTACATAAAAGGGAACGTTTCCATAAGAAAGCCATGTTTTTAAAGGGATTTTTTTATTGATTTATATTGCATGTCTTTCCCCAAAACACAGTAGAATCTTCATTAACTAAATTTTTCTTACCAATCTTACACTTAAAATCATGAAAACTTGTAAATTAATACGACAATTAAACATAAACACTTCAGTAGGGTTTTTCGAGGATTTCGCAGATGTGCGAAAAAATCGCGGATGCAAAAGTTTGCTTAAAATTAAATTTTTGCGGATCTGTGAATTTGTGAATCATGAAGCGCGAATGCACGCGAGGTAACTGTACTTTGCTTGATCACTTGCAGCACCTTTTAAACTTCATCTATTAACATTATTTGTGTGTATTTGGTGTTTTTTTACATAGTATCATTTACCATCTTTTATTCCAGAAATTGCTGACTTCATACATTTAAGAAATGTGTGTGCCCCTTGTTTCAGTCTCTGTGGGCTGGGCGTATAGCTATAAACCCCAAAGTCATGAGTTCAAGGCCAGCCTCCTTGATTATTTGTATTTAGCCGCGGTACCCAGAAAAGCAAGTCGCGGCTCGGCAGCAGCATGCTGGTGACAGAGAGGGACGGGGCAAAGACCACCCTGAAGAGGGACGGGGCAAAGACCACCCTGAAACTCCCATGCTACAGCAGGAAAGAGCCCCTGGTGCCTGACCTCTCCCAACTGTGAATGGCAGCCTGGCACAAAGCATGGAGCAATGAGGAGGTGGTGGTGCACCTGGTACTAGAAGAGGAAGTGCGCCAAGCCCTTCTCAGACTGACACCCAACGAGCAGTGGAAGTACAGCACTCTGGTGGTGGCACTAGAGCAGCACTTCAGTCAGCAGCTGTGGGAGGAAGTGCTGAGGGGGGAGCTGGCAAGTTGACACAGATGGGACAACGATACCCTGGGGGTGTTTGCGGGGACCTCTGCATTTACGAGCGGAGGGGCTATCCTCTCTACTGTGCAGGAAGAGCTGGTTCTCCATGCCTTTGTAAAGGCACTGACACCAGAGCGGCTGTGTCGGCTTGTACAGCTGTGGGCACCAGCTTTGCTCGCCAAAGCCTTGGCAGAGGGGGACTGAGCGGAGGTCATCCTGTGGACTGCACTGTGGTGGACACATGCTGCCAAACTCTGGTGGATATGGGGTCCACCATCACCCTCATCTGCCTGGGTGTCCTCCCAGCTAGCCCCACTGAGATGGGAGGTGACGGAAGTTCGGCTTGCCTACTTCACTGGTGTCCGGATCACACTGGTGGGGTGAACCAAGGAGGTGTGTTGGTCCAACATCCCGGATGCCTGCATCATAAGGGTGGACTTGTGTTGCCTGGGCGCAAACATCAGGCTGCATCTTCATCAGCCGGTGCTTGTGAAGCATCAGGCAGCAGAGCAGAAGATTTGGGAGATGGTGACACCGGGTCTTATCAAACATTCAGACAGTCCATGGGCTGCACCGGCAGTCCTGGTCCAGAAGAAGGATGGGTCATGGCATCTTTGCATCAAATTCTGGTGTCTGAATGCCATGATCCGGAATGACTCATACCTGCTGCCCTGGATCGATGACGCACTTCATGACATTGCTGGGTCAATGTAGTTTAGTTCGTTAGACCTCCAAAGTGGCTACTGGAGGTTTGAATCGGAGTCAGATGCCCAACCAAAGACGATGTTCAATATTGGTCGTGGTCTATGGCACTTTTGGTCGATGCCATTCGGGGTCTGCAATGCTCCAGCCACTTTTGAGAGGTTGATGGAGCGAGTGCTGTCCCACGTCCCCAGCAGCCTTGATGACCTCCTCACACACGGTGCCAATTTTGACGATGCGCTTAATAACCTGCACACCGTCTTTGCTACAATCCAGAAGGCTGGCCTGCACCTCAACCCCTGGAAGTGCTCCCTAGTGTGCCAGAAGCTGAAGTTCCTGGGTGAGGTAGTAAGCGGTAAGGGCAGGGCAGCAGACCCAGGGAAGATCACAGTGATCAGAAAGTGGCCCATCCCATACAGTGTTGTGGAGCTCCGCAGCTTCCTGGGTCTTGCCTCATACTACGGGCGGTTTGTACGGGACTTCAGCAGCACCAAAAGCCACTCCACCACCTTACCGATATGGGGAGGCTTTTCGAGTCAACCAGAGACTGCGCCGGCACCCTTCACCACCTGACTGCGCTTACAGAAGCCCACAAACTGGAGTACCCCAATCCTGCACTGCCTTTCATCCTAAAAACAGCAGCTCCAGCAACAAGAGGCCCAGCGCCATGCTGTCCCAGACGGGGCCATAAGCTGGTAACTCATTGTAATTCAGCCTCCACAAGCTGAATTACTATGCGACCCGCAGGAAACTCCTGGCGACTGGGTTCATACCTCTGTGGATGGCGCTTCCAGCTGCACACCAACCACGCACCCTTCACCTGGCTATTGAGCTTCCGTAACCCCAAAGGACAGCTGGCGTGCTGGCTGGAGGCCCTCCAGGGGTACGACTTCGAAGTACAGCAGCAGTCGAGCAAGTTCCACAGTAATGTTGATGCCCTCTCTCATTGCCCCTGAGTGATGCGCAGCCAGAGGTGCATCGCAGCAGCGGCAGCGCAGAAGAACACCAACAGTGACGGAATGGCAGCCATTGATCACCAGCAGCTACGTGCAGAGCAGGAGAGCGACTTGGTGCTGGCATGAGAGAGGGCCTGGCTACAGGCGGGGAGGCGGGCAGAAGTTAGGGAGGTCTCTGCACTGGACCCAAGGACCAGGGCCCTCTATTCCCAGTGGGGGGCCTTTGAGGAGCACGATGCGCTGACAATCCTTGGACAGTGATCGACAACTGCTGTAGCTGCTAGTGCCCTGGAGCCTTGGACCCATGGTCCTGTGAGTGGTGCACGGTGCGACACTTTGTGGTGGCAAAGATGTTTGAGAAATTGTGGAGCTGCTTCTAATGGCCCAGCTGCAGCCAGGACACTATGCTGTTCGTCCATTGTTGTGATGCATGCACCACCCACAAAGGTGCCAGTCCAAAGCGCTGCAGGGGGGGCCCTGATGGAAACGGTCTGGGTGAACATGCTGGGTTACTTTCCCTGTAGGGACTCCAGCAATTGCTACATCCTTGTGCTTATGGATTATTTTTCTAAGTGGCCCGAGGTGAACATGGTTATCGATCAGATCACAGGACTATATCCTTGGTCCTGTGGGCATATCGAACCAGAGTGCAGGAGAGCACTCAATGCCCACCAACTGTGCTGATGTTTGGGTGGGGACTGTGCATGCTGGTGGTCTTCGGGCCGCTCTCAGAGGTACTAAGCGAGCCAGGCTGTGGAGCCCCCAAGAGCATCTGAAGGGTATACACAAACTGGCCCGACAGCACCAAGGCGCAGCGACCGTCTGGCAGAAGTATGCCTACAATGCAGGCATGCTTTCAGGATTTTAACGTCTGGGACCTGGTTTGGGTGTACTGTGCCATTTGAAGGACTGCCCAAGCTGGACAATCATTGGAGGGGACCAGGGGAGATCCCTTCCAGTCCATGCCCCTCCACCTCTTTGATGTGGTCTACCACCTATGGGTGCCCAAGCGATGTGAGCCTGTGGTACCTGCACAAAGATTTCCTGGCACCGTATCGTCCCCCTGGCTAGAGCTGACCCCCCTACAGCGGCTGAGGATGAGGACACAGCAGAACTTGGAGGTATGCTGGAGACTCCAGGAACAGACATGCAGATCCGGCCCCCGCAGCACTTGCAGGATTTTGTGGTGGACTTAGGGGGTTAGTGGGGATGGCAGACATTTTCTGTGGGGGGCAGTTCTCGTGAAGTGCTGAATTGTGGTGTGTTTGTAACCCAACCCCCAATGGTGTTCGATGTGTGTACTGGTAACTTCCTCTGTCTATGCAGCTGCTGGCATTCTCACGCAGCTACATACCAGGAAAGTGTTCTCTGACATCCTCACTTTACCGGACTTACTAAAGCATGTCTCACGATGCTGACATTGCAACAGTACTTTACCTTAAAGCAGTTTGCACCGAGCACCTAAGCAGCCTCTCTTCTTGGATTACTGGTCATGGGAAAATGAAGTTCACAATGAGGAAGCAGGGCCCAACAGGAAGTGTCACATGGTTTATTTGCGTCTAGCTAGGTGATAGAATATATATTAGTCTGTATGCCTGGTGATGAAGGTTCTTAAAATGACAGAACATAAATTAAATTGCATTTTTAGTATTTTAAATACGCTAAATACTCTTGTTTGTATTGAGCAGTTGTGAGTTGTTTTACGGTGGCTGGAGTGCCAATCCTGCCACCAACCCCCAAAAATGTGTTTCCCTGCAAGTTGGAGGACCGCTTGCTGGGCCGGATGCAGTCGCATCCAGGACACAAAGTATAATGTAATTATAAAAACATCATTATAAAAAATTATGACATTAATGTAAAATACTCACATAAAAAAAGATTTCATATTAAACAATCCTGTCCATCTGCAGAAAACTCCTTTTATTTATTATTTCACAGAGTTGATATGACCACAGTTTTCTAAACTATAACCAACTAAAAATAAGTCGAAACTAACTGACTAGTAAATATGTGTCACACGGGGTCTGCTGCAACCTCCAGGAAGTCCAGCACCTGTTTTGTACAGAAATCCTGGACTTCCTTATCTATAGGGTGAAATGTGTTAGCGTTTTTTTTTGCGCTAATGAGCTCTAAATTGACATGGTAACGTGTAGATTTTGTACGTGTTAACACGAATTATTTAACACGGTATTTTAGAAAAGCAGTTATGGTAAATATTAGGAGATCGTGAGTTGCGGGTTTTTGGGCTGTTTTCATAATGTTCTGCGGCAGTGGACTGTAATAGGGAAAAAGAAACGAATTATTATGAATGCAGGTGTCTCCTAATGCTAGCCACCAAAATTCAGAAACAGATCTCGTAAACGCAAAGCAGGGTTGCCATCTTTCCCACATCTGGTCTGACACTCACGCTTTCAGAAAAGTGGTGGGCGGATCGATCCAAGTATCGATAATATCGATATTAATGTTGATATTGATCAATACCAGTCTAATGATATCGATACTTCAGTTTCCATTTCTCTCCTGAATGCGCTGTGGTTGTCTGTGTCGACCAGCGCAGCTTCTTTCAATTGCCGTTCCCGCCTGTCACAGGCACGCGGTAGCCTTTGCTCCGTTTCTTCTTCTGGCGTTTTCATTGGCGGTTGGCAGCCTTTGCTCCTCTTCTGGTGTTTTCATTGGCAGTTGGCAGCCTTTGCTCCTCCTCCTCAGTCTTAGTTTTGATGTTGTACCGTCACGTGACTCAGCGGCGCCAGGCCACCAAACAGGCTCACTTGCGCGCGCGCGCGCACACACACACACACACACACACACTGGCAGAGGCTTTTCGATTTAGCAGAGAATATCCAGGTAGATTATAGTGGTAATATTTTATTCATCTTCAGCATTAGTTAATATTAAATTTTCAAAGTGTAAGTGGTTAAAACTCAAAATGTATAAATTATGCTAAGACCTTTATATCATGGATGCTAGTGCTAGCGTCAGGGTCAAAT
>JAODKC010000043.1:18211258-18224414 GCA_026777985.1 Mormyrops attenuatus
TAGTTCCCCCATTTCCCCCTAAAGGCTCTGCCTTTGTCAGGCCACAGTTGTAAATAAGAAACCTGTTCTTAATCTGTTTTGCCTGGTTAAATAAAGGTAAGAGAATCATGTGACTCTTTGTCTCTATGTCTTCCAGACTCTTCACCCAGCCCCCGGATCAAAATAAACAAGGACATGATGAAGAAGGGGAACTCTGTGACTATGAAGGAGGGGGACTCTGTGACTCTGACCTGTTCGGTGCCAGCTCCCTGTCCATCACTCACCCCGACTCTGTCATGGGCCCCCAGGCTGAGTGACAATAAAACTGTATTTCAGAAGAATCACGATCCCACTAAAAATGTATCATCTGTTATAACTTTTACTGTCTCACATCGCCTCCATAAGCAGGAAGTCAAATGTACCGCAGTTTACAAGCTCCAAGCAGACAACAGTGAGAGGACATCCCACACAAATATAACTCTGAATGTTCAGTGTAAGTCCATTTTGATCATATTTCATTTCATGAAATTCCTTTATGAGAACTGGTATCATAATCTCTCTGTGAATTAAAATCAGACAGATGTTATGTCTGATAGACATAAGTCATATTCCTGGGTTTTGACCAAAAATGTGTCTTTAACATTCCCACAGATCCTCCTAAAAATACTTCAGTCTTAATTGGAAAAGACAGGAGTCTAACCTGCAGTAGTGATGCCAACCCAGCAGTGAACAATTACACCTGGTATAAAGTGACTGGGAGTAAAATTAAAGTTCTTTCACACACACAGACCCTCACCTGTAATATCACTGAGGTCAGTGGACAGTATTACTGTCAGGCTCAGAATGAACATGGCCTGCAGAATTCAAGCACCGTGCAGCTCAACAGTGAATGTAAGTATCACTTCATATCACATTATAAATAATGATGTTCTAATGGGTTTATGATCATTTACCTGTGTATTTAAGGTTGCTGAGGTCAGGGACGCTGTAAAGGGGGAACATTAGGATGATTCCAAGGGCCCCTGAGTCTCAAGCTTGATTGGATTGTTCTGGGTTGGGGCCCCAATATGATATGTTTTCATGGGGTCCAAAATGTCTAGCAGCACTCGTGACTCAGGGCAACATTAACAGTGAAACAAGGAGGATATTGAGGCCTATTTTAAAATATCATATTGTAAAAGTGGGTCACTGAGCCATGCTGCTTATATTAATCAGACTGAGAAAGTTTGGGATTCAACCACAAGGTGGCATTTATCTTTGTACTAAGAACACACTCATACTGCCCACTGTTCCTGTCACCCCGCTTACTCCTAACACGCATGATGGGCACACACACACACAGGCTATGTACAACAATTGACATTTAACACTACATTTGACATTACAGTACAGCACAATTACATTACAACATTTGTGACTACGGAGAAGTATTAGCAAGGCTGGCATCGGTCCAACCTACCGCGCTGCCCACCGGTACCTCAGCGCTACACTCTGTTTACAATGACATGTTGTACATGGTGCCCAAACCTTTCAGCCCACGACCCCTAAGTGTGTATAACTGGAACAATAAAAATGTGGTTTGCCTCCCTATGGTTTCCAGTCTGGATGTGGACTCCCAGCTCAGTTCTATATAACACGTATATAACATCATTCACCTTCACGTTCTTTCAGTCATAACTCTTTATACACAGCATAGAGTCCCAGAATTTGATTACTGTTTTAAAATGACCGGACTAACTGCTGCAGAATGTCGCCCAAATCGGGGTAAATGTGAAGCACAGACATTATGGCCGTGGTTGTAGGTTTCTGATCTCTCTAACAGTGTTTCTTTCCTGTAATATAACAGACACACCCTCTGTTTACTGTGCAGCTGTCAAAGCTCCGCCCATTTTGATTGGCGCTGCTGCAGGGGCTGCTGGGATGATTCTCACCTGCATCTTACTGATGATTATTCTCAAGTGAGTGTCCAGACGTGGTTTGAGTTTAGTCTGATTTCACTCAAAATACTCAACAAAATGTTATCGTGGGAATGGATTTCTTTGTTCTAATGTAAATAAAACTGTCCTAGGTTCTATGTCAGTACGTCGTTCACTTGTTCTACATGTTAAATTGTGTAGGAGTCCTATTTTTGAGTTTATATCACCCCTGTATGAGTATTTCCAAAACTTCTTGTCTGTTTTTAACTGTCTGGTTCTGATTATGTCACGATTTCCAGGAAAAGGTGCATCAGACAGAATCATGGCAGTAAGATACAGGAAACAGGAGAATTAACGCCGACAATCCAGGTGAGTCTCTGTCATGGGCTGCAGATCCACACAAAGCACTGACATGCTGCACACAGACATGAGAGTATGGAGAGATCATAGGAAGTATGGACTTTATGACATTTTATCAACACAATTTATGTCATTTAATTAATGACTCTCCACTGACAATTTGTACATTTGTACAAGTTCTAACTTTATGGATGGTATTGCAGATTACCAAGCCCGATTGCTGATATAAACACTGATCTCACTCTACTACAATACTGCTACTGTTATTTAACTCTTCATTTTACACTTATGTTTATTTTACACTAGGGATCCGTCCCAGCAATCGGAAGGTTGCTGGTTCGAATCCTGTGAATGCCAGGAGTGATCCTACTCCATTGGGTCTTTGAGCAAGACCCTTAACCTACTATTGTGTCGTCTCAAGTATGATGTTAATTTACATCAGTCCCTGTAAGGAGTGGAATTTGGGGGTTGGTGGCAGGATTGGCACTGCAGCCAAAAACTCACTCTGGTACATTTAGATAGGTGTGGTGCCGCGGTATCCCCCACTGCACAGCTGCACTCAGGTTCTCATCCCTGAGGTGGTTTGTTGTGTAGTGAGTGTGGCAGTGCGCTGTAATCAGCATGAGCACCTTACCTCACTCTCTCTTAGAATGTCACTTATAATCTCATAAGCAGTGTTTAGAAATGGAAATTTGATTGGCTTATTCTTTATTGTGTCCACTTCTTACGTTGAATTTTTTTTTTTCTAACTTAGTAAGAAATTATGAGTCAAAATGTCTAATTAGAGTGAAATTAATGGGCCTACCCTCTACCATGTCAATGCTGATCAGGGCTTTGAATCTTCTGGAGAAGCCAGGGGCATTCAGGACATGACGTGCTACACAGTGACCTTCTACACTCTCCGGCATTAAATGGATGTCGGGAGATTGGAGCTGAGGTCCCGAAGGGGAAGGGAGACATGGGTATGAAGCCTGGGCCAAAAAGCAAGGGGATGAAGAGGAGCTATCAGCCTTAGGGTGGCCAAAATATATTACAATGGAAAAGGGACCAATGGCTTTTCATTAATTTCTCTGTAAGACATGTTCCACAATATAGTAAAATAGAAATTGTTATATTGTTAAAGCTGAAGTTATATGGTTTTACAGAGGCCAGATTCTAAGTCCATAAATATATCTTAAATATTTCACATGTTACTTTTAATATTAAAACACACAAATTGTTACAGAGAATAGTCATCATAACATTTTTTTTAGTCACTTCAACTGATATACAGCCGGGGAAAAAATTAAGAGACGACAACAACGTTTTTTGTTCTAAGTCATTTTTCAATTTATTTGTATGCATCTGTGAATAATATATTTTTTATTGCAACTGCAGCCTGGTTCTTCTCTATTTCTCATTAATGAAGGACTTCCTCCTTGCTTCAGTCCTGCTTCTAGGAGCCTGATATGAACTGTCCCAGACTTAAAACGTTCAGTGGTACCTGGAAGTTTATGAATCAATTACACAATTCTAAATCTCATTGTCGATACCGTAACTCCTGCAGGACACTGTCACATGTACTGATATTGACTGATATTGGTACCAGTCAATGTCATCCGCGTTGCGCATAATCAATGCAATGCTGCCCCCTCGTGGCCATAATGTGCCAGTTCTCTACTTATGTTTTTAAATTTCATTTTTACTTTTATGTAATAAAACAATGTCTTCTGCTGTGATATCAAGGGCAACAAAATGTACATGCTTTGTAACTTTGAGCATTAAAACAGGGGCAGTTGTGGCTCAATAGGTTAGAATGCTGAGCCTGTGATCAGAAGGTTGCTGGCTCAGATCCCCTGATCAGCAGAGGGATTTCACCGATAGGTCCACCAGCAAGGCCGTTAACTCCGGATTGCTCCAGGTACAGGCTGACCCTGCTTTGTCAAATGTATGTCACTTTGGATAAAACTATATGGCAAATAAATAAAACGTAAAGAAACTGCTATTGGAGCGTGGAGAAGCAAACTCAATTGAGAGCTTTTTTATATTGAAACTAATAAATGAATCGCCTGGAGTATGTCTTTTTATTGTCAGTCATTATACAGTTACCTGTTCTATTTGTGCAGCTTCCGGATTTGTTATGTGTATGAGCCTTTGTTTCTTCAGATGTTTTTTGCTATCAAAGCATTATTGATATACAAAAGTCGGTATAAGTTCAGATGGTGATGTCCCTTTGAATGGCGTGCAGCAGAGAAAAATGTGCACATTAGAATCAGAAGCCCCACAAAGGAGTAGAAAGTTAGAATGATTCTGAGGACCCTTGAGTGACAGGGGCCCTAAAAAAATTGAAAAATATTTGGATTGGTCTGGGTTTGGGGCCCAATGTGATGCAGCTCAACATCTGTAGCAGCACCCCTGACTGGAATGCAATAAAAATGAGTTCTGAATAAAATTTAGATAATTAATTCCAAGTTCATTAAAAAAAAAGTTGCTGTGCATGATTAACTCTAAAGTAAGTCAATGGTAGTGTATTTTATCAGCTCCTGTAACTTGACAAGTAGAGCATTGTGCTAACAACATAAAGGTTGTGGGTTCAAATCCCAGCGAACCAACAAATTATGACCCTTCCTTGTACAGTAATTTGCTTTGGATAAAGGAATCAAAATAAATGTCAGTTATTTCATCCTTTTCATCACCTCAGATCGGGGACACTTTAATTCATGGGCTTACCAGGGGCCTTAACTAACTTCGCTTAATAAAATTTGTACCTCTCCGCCCAGTCAACACCTTTTATCATTGCAACTCAGTGGCCAACTCCACCCTGGTCAAGAACTACACTATCATAAGAAACAGCAGGAGGGAACCGACAGCTCAGGTGTCTCAGGAGCTTCTAGCCATGTTAATGCAGCTCTGGAAATACTTAAAATTCAGCCTATTTCATTTACTGTATTCATACAATGTTCTGCCCAGCAAAGTACCAATGGGTGAACCAAGAGTGGGATAAAGTCTTCACAACAGCATCATCAAGCTAAGACCTATATATGCAATATATATTCAACATGAATATTCCATCCATCCACAATCGAGTGCATATGAAGGACAGGGGGCCTGCAGCCTATTGCAGGAGCAGAGCGCACAGGACAGGGTCACGTCCTAAACAGGGTGCCAGTCCATCGCAGGGCACGTCCTAAACAGGGTGCCAGACCATGGCAGGGCACGTCCTAAACAGGGTGCCAGACCATGGCAGGGCTCATCCTAAACAGGGTGCCAGTCCATCACAGGACAGGGGCGCGTCCTAAACAGGATGCCAGTCCATCACAGGGCACAAAGACACAGATACCATGGGCAACTTAGAGACATCAGT
This sequence comes from Mormyrops attenuatus, assembly GCA_026777985.1. NCBI lineage: Eukaryota > Metazoa > Chordata > Actinopteri > Osteoglossiformes > Mormyridae > Mormyrops > Mormyrops attenuatus. The sequence goes on from JAODKC010000043.1 coordinate 18,216,857, forward strand.
TCACCCAACTGCATGACTTTCACTGTAAGGAAAAAGTATCAGTTTGTACCTTTGAGGGTACAGTTACTTGTCACTGAGTCTATACCCTCAAGGGTCTGCCTATTGTACCCTAGCTGTAGGCTAATGTACCTTTTAGTCTAATATAAGGTACAGAAACATACATGGATCATTTTGTACTATTCGGGGTGCATTGACGTACCTTTTGAGTTTATATCTTACCATTTTTTTATGACAGTGTTCAACTGCAGGAGGAAACTGAATCGTACTTTTGGACGGATCGCCAAAAAGCCTATTATATTAAAAATTCAGGTTAAATATATGACTTGTTATATTATGTTAATATATGACTAAAACAAATGCTCGCAAAATTTACAGTATAGCACCATATGTGGTTACTTTTATTATTAGGCGCTACCTACAAATTCAACTTAAAGACAGACTTAGTGTCACGGCTTTCGGCGGGGAAACGGCACAGACACCATGAGATCGGGTGAACGATGGTTTGTTAGAAGGGAGACAAAACAGGACCATCGATGAAGCACAAGACGGACGTCATACGAACTTAAACTTAAACGAAGACTTAAATACACAGGACTAATGACAGCAACTCGAAACAGCTGATGACACGGGGATTCCACACGAGGTAACGAGGGGGCGTGGCAGACAGGAGGATCGGACGAGCGGAGCATGACACTTAGGGAGTGGATCTCATTTATAACCTGGGGACGGCCTGTACCCCGAGCAAAACCAGGCAGTACAGCAAGTGCATGTGAACTACACACACAGACTGAGCCTGGGGTTCAAACCCCTAACTCTCAAGGGGCACGGCAACATACTGCTTGCTGAGCTATATCATACAGTGGCACCTACAGAAAAAAACAGAACCTCGCACCTTCCCATAGGTTACAGAGCTTAAAGAGAAGCACTACACATATGTTATGGGCATATTTATGTCGACAGTGTCAGAAAATCCCAAAATAGCAATCTGAAATCATTTTTTGTTTAAAAAATTAACTATTAAACATATAATATGCTCCTCCCTAAATACCCAAGCTTATCTGCTGTACAGACATGCATTTACTTCCTGTGCTGTAAGCTCTTAAACACTGGTGTCGCATTACAGTGTTTTACTACTGAATCGAGATGTTTATTGTTAAATTATGGTTTTTGGTCTCAACGATTACAGTCTAGATAAAACTAAGTTCTCCAGGACTCAAAGTCAACAACATTAGAAATGTTAAAATAAACAGTGTATTGTGTGCGGAAAAATGTTCCCACTTTTTAGAAACTGAAATATGACTCCAGTGAGGAGATCAGATTCTACTGATATAGGCCTACTTCATAATACATACAGGCCTATATATATTTCAAAAACTAAATGATGTATACAGGTCATTTCGCGACTATCTATCCTGATTGGAAACAAATTATTAAATACATTTTGTAAAGACTGAAATTGGAGGAAAATTTATTTACACTCCTGTTTACATATAAACATCTTAACGTAAAACATTTTGTAATTGGTTTTTATTAAATTATCATCTTTAAATTTTCACTGTAGCCCAGTTCCGCAAAATCTGCACAACTTAATTTAGACACCTATGCACTTTTTAACCTATAGTTTATGTATATCTTGCAGGCATACCTGTCAAGTCGATTACAACCTCAACCTCATTGGAAATTAAAATAGTATAAGGGTGTCATGCTTCGTGAAACATACGCTTAAGTACTGGAAAGTGGGCCTAATTGGGAAAGGCAGCGATCAGTCACCGCGTCGCTCGGCCGTCGGCGCATGTAACCTGCACCCTGGACTATTTCACCATGTTTATGGGCTTGGTTTAAAATAATGTACCTGCGGGCCAGGTTATGGGAGTGGCGTGTGTAAATGCAGGGCAGGATGTTGAGGGTGTCAGGCGTGCAAGAGCGTGTCCCAAACACCATTTAAATTCAACTCGACGGTGCCACACATTAACCTTTTCCCATTGATCGATACTCGTTTCGATCATTTAAGCGGAAAAGATGAATTCAAGTAAGGCCGGGGTGGCGTCGAGGATCCTGGGCAAAGGTCCTGAATACCTTCGCAAACAGATCGACCGAGAAGTAGAAAGCAAAGGGCGCCCAAGTGCCGCGGAAAGGCTGGCTGCCAGCAAACAGCAGTACGTGAAGAGTCCGCAGCTGATCGCTTCGGAGAAGGAGCCGGCACCATTGCTCGCGTTCAGTTCGGCCTCTGCGAGCAGCAGCGACTCCTCAGACAGGAACTCGAGTCCGGGCGCAGATGACAAGGTGCGGATCCCCGCACGGCAGAGCGGCGACGGTGCGAGGAGGGAAGCCGCCGCCATCGTACGGCCGGGCAGCTCCAAGAGGCAGCGACCGGATTCTCTTCTGGTGCACCGGCAGAGGTGCGAGAACGCAAAAGGGTCGCGAACTGAGAACGCCAAGGGGACGTTCGTGCGACGGCTGTTTCCCGGCTCCCAAAAGGACAAGATAAGCGTGTGTCCCGGGGCAGCTGTGAAGGAATGCGACCCAGGAAAAGTGGGCAAACCTGTGCAGAATGAGAAGCCTGAGATCAAGGCTAGATTGCGGGTCCCCGACGATCATGCACATGTTTCACCCCAGGGGGCTAAGCCTAGGAATACGGTCCTCCGATCGCATTCGGACATAAGCTCCAGGTATTCCAGAAACTTCTTCGAGTTTGAGAAATTCTTCAAGTACTGCGGACTGGACGGCGACGTGATCGAGACCCTGGGGAAGGAGAACTTTTCCGTGCCGTCGGATGAGCAGAGCGATCGCACCAGGAGCGGCAGCGGCAGCTTTTCGTGCAAAAGCGGCGAGAGCGACGGACTCTTAGAGGAGGAACTCGCCGAAAAAAGTCGCCAAAATACGTCCATAGTGGAGCGCAATGCCCGAATCATTAAATGGCTGTACAGCTGCAAAAATGCCAATGAATCGGGAAAAGTATTACGAGACCTTGAGTAAATTTTCTTTAATGTATTTTACTTAGAGTTAAAAACCACAGTAGGCCTAATATTTGCGCTTATTTGTACTGTTTTTATCTCATCACCATATGGCAGGCGAATTGTAAATACAAATCTATTCATCTGAGTTTACTTTGTCAAGTGTGTTTACTGATTTGGTCGAGGCTGAAACGCCTCCATCATCCCGACACTTGTCCCGGAGTAAAGTGTCCATGAGCGGCCTAAATCACTGTAATTTTCGCTTTACCGGCCACTCCAGTGTAAAATTAGGTAGCAGACGTGTTCAGCGTCATATTTTTTCAGTAAAATCAGTCCCCCAAGCTAACAGCTTGTAGGCCTAAATTAAGCATAAACTTTGTAATCGGCCTGCTGCAGTACTGATTGGCCTTGTGATAAGTTTTGGTATTTGCGTTTGTATCTCCGGAGTATAGACTATAAATTGCGTTTTTAAAAAACGTATGTATGTAATGCAGTCTAGCGTGATATTGTTTCTATACAGAATTTTCTGTTGCACACGCTCTTTTAACTAAATTTCAAGACTGTCTAAACTCAAAATTAAGGTTTTAAGAAATTGTCTTTAGAGTTATATATCTAATTAAATAATCTAATTAAAAGATATGGCGTTTAAATTAGCAATGCACGCCTTCCCGTTAATGCATGCAATATCAATCATGGATAATACATTTGCCTTCGTAGGAAATGTTTCATCCATTTCAGTTGTAAACGTCTGTGATTCACTACCTGCGTTTGTAAAAAAAACTATAATCTGTTTATCATACAAGAAATTACGCCGTATTCAATTCAAAAATGCATTCCTATGGCTGGTTTGTAGATCCGGTTTTTTTATCAACATCAACAGCCGACCACTCCACGCAGCCGAGCTTTGTTCTGTCCTGCCCGGCGCAGGACTATTTTGGCACGGAAGTGCATGAGATGTTGAAACACGAGCGAAGTTTAAGTCACTCTGCTTGAATAGTAATTAGACATGTATGTCGTCATATGCAACCCAATGGAAGTAGCGCGTGTCTGAAGATACAGAAATCCCCCCTCTGGAGTCTGCTGGAGTCTCTCCCCAGTTCACTTCTGACGCCTGCATGCCAGTAACGCGCAATGTTGCGGGAATCTGTCCGCATATAATTTAAAACGATCTAACGTCATTTCGCTGTTCAGCAAAGGAACAGACAAGAAAGTCGCTGCACCCGGTTTTGGATATACAGGACAACGTATGTGATAGGAATCACCTTATAACTTAATTAACATTTGTAAAACGAAGGAGCTGGCAGTGGACATCACAGGATCACGGTCTCGGGATACCAGGGGAGTTTCTAGCTATAGAAAAGATCAGGGGCTAAGTCAAGTTTACCTGACTTTTTGAAGGAAGATTAGCATCGGGGCTGAAATACTCGGGGCTATAGCCTGAGTGATCGGACCTAACCATGCCGGATACCAACCTGTAGAGATCGTACAGCACTATAAGTACATGGGTGTCCACCTTGTAAGCAAACTAGACTGATCTATGAACTGCACCGCCCTCTACAACAAGGGTCAGAGTGCGCAGGACTTCTACGGAGGCTCGGCTCCTTTAGATTGTGGAACATAATGCTTCGGGTTTTCTGTGGCAGCCAGTAGCGCCTTCTGTGCTGTTGTGTGTCGTGGCAGCAATGTGAGGATGGAGGATGCCAACCTACTAAAGCTGATCGGGACGGCTTGGTCGGTGCTATGGCGGGAAAGGGACACTCTGCTGCGGAGAGGAGGACGCTGTCGATCATGGACTATGCCGCTCTCGACTGTACATAAGAGCATTTTCAGCCGCAGACAGATCGATATAAAATGCACCACTGAACGTCTGAGGAAATCATTCTTTCCGTTGGTCATCAGATGGTACAATCGGCAAATTAATCAGGACATGTGAAATAATATGTACGACAATAGATGTTTTTCCAGTAACTATCTTTCTAGTGCAATATTTACCGTACTTATTTGTTTTTTTTATAATCTCTATATTTCATTTTTCTTTATTCAGTTTATTGTTATACAGAGATCATTGTTTGTGGTACTGCGCACTATTTTTGTTTTGTGCGGTTGTGTAATCTACTTAATAATAAATATTTAAATAAGAAATACCGGAGGTTCACTGCTTTATTACTGGGAGGAATTATTGACCATACATTTTAACAGAAAATATCGGATTTCACCAGGGTGGTTTTATGCCGAGTTTTGCATGCTTGCCGAGAACTTCCGAAAAAGAGGGATGCGAATCTCGGCAGTTATAAAATAGGTCTTGAGCACGGCCTTTAACCCCCCAGCTCCGCAGGTGGCTGCCCTTTGCTGCCAAGCTGAATCTCACTTACATGTTTGTCACGGAGAGCGAGGTGGGGTGGGTGGAAAGAGAATTTCCCCCCAGGGGTCAATGAAGTATTATTATTAGATAATCAGTATTATATTTCAATGTTTGCTAAGTTCAGAAGATTTTATTATTATTATTTTGCATATCCATGCAGTTAGAGGCACATGTCATTGTCTCCAATTGGGATAAAAATGTTTAATGTATCTTTTTATATGGCTGTGTGGTGCTTAACACTGTAGCCAGTAGTGCTAGGGGTTTGATTCCCACCCTCGTCACTCTGTCTTCCTGTCTTTATGCAGCCCCTACCCCCGGCGGTGATGGAATATGGATGAATACGAGTTTGGTTGCTCTAAGTTTCTACAAACATGTATCACACTGACTCATTTCCAACAGGCTACAGTTTATCCATTACACTCAGACCAGAAGACTTGCATGCAGGAATGCATTATTTCAGAAGCGGAAAAGGGGGCGAGGGTGGGTATTGGAATGTGGTTATGGGAAGGGAAGAACAGGTTCACCAGAGAAAGGGCTGCTTGCTGTCCTGATTGGCCAGGAAGCAGGAGCAGTTAAGGAGGATCAGCAGGTCCTTCAGCATCCAGATGGGCACCAAGCTGACGAGCTACACAAAGATGCCAGTGATGCTGGCAGCAGCTCCAGGTGTCGCCTGGTCGGCTCGAGACGGCAGGCCTCATCCTCCCGCCCGGTCAAGGGCCCATCAATACCAATCAGAAGGAGTAGCATGGTATGAGAAAGGGACGGCCTACTTCCAACATCCTAGCAATGAGTCTAACTTATTTCCCCTTAATAGCAATCTGGCGGCAGCCATTTCTAGGGTGTTGTGAGACAGAAAATGAATAGGAATGGGGGTAATGTGTCACTTTCTGGCACAAAGACAAAGTCTTTCACATCAAAAAAGACCTAAAATCACACCAACCTCATTTATTGTGCTGTTATTTAGTAATATATCTAAACACACCAGCTCTTCCTTGTGCATTGGTACTTACTCATGGAACACCAAACAAAACACCAAATAAAACAAATGAACAATTGTTAAAACAAAAGCATGTTTCCTCTTTTTTGGGAATTATGTGGAATCCCACAAATCTGAAGACATTTTCATAGTGCCAGAACTACGGTAAAGTAAAAGTAAAACATAATTATAATGAGCAGGTATCAGTCTATCAAACCAAAGTGTCCTGCTGAATTTTGCTGTGATTAATACTCATCCTCAATACTGTCCTTTATATATTCTTCTGAGTGTGCATACACAAAAAAAAAACCTGAAGGATCTTCTCTGGGATGTTAAGCACAGAGAAGCCATACAGTCTAGCCCAGTGTTTCCCAATCCAGTCCTCAGGGACCTACAGACAGTCCGTGTTTTTGCTCCCTCCAAGCTCCCAGTAAATGTGGACTGTCTGCTAGGGTGCTGGTAGGGAGCAAAAATGTGGACTGTCTGCTAGGGAGCTGGTAGGGAGCAAAAATGTGGACCGTCTGTGGGTCTCCCGAGGACCAGATTGGGAAACACTGGTCTAGCTTTCTCCCCTCAATGCATAGGACACAATTCTGTGGTCCATCTGGAACGCCATCTCTCCCAACAGGCTCTCCAGGATTTCAGAAGTCAGGTCTATGAGTTAAGTAGAAAATAACAGGGATAAGTTACACTGAGGTTTTGCCCCTGGTAAGTAAGATAATACGGCACTGTATAGTGCTGACGGAGTCCAGCCAAAAATGCATATCAGTTAGTATTACATTTTATATAGTCAGTGCCATGCTACATTAAACTTTTTCCAGTTATTGGATATTGGAGGATTATTTCCAAATGCAATAAATATGTTTACAACAGACTGCAATATTGCTCATAATATCTGGATGACTTAATATTACTTGGACTAATAGTAAAACTATTTGTCTCTTCAATTAATGAATATCATCTTAACAAAATTAATTATTTATGTGTTTAGAGTTTCACTAACTCTATCGTCTTGATGTAAAACCATGAACCACGATGTTACAGCTGTTTAAGTTTGTCAATTCACATTCCAATCACTTAGCATGGACAGCGTCAGGGCTAAGCGAGAATTGCAGCAATCAATCCATTTTTTATCCTGCACTCTCAGAAAAAAGAGTACAAATTTGTACCTTTGCTTGTCACTGGGGCAGTACCCTCAAGGGTCTGCCAATGGTACCCTTAGCTGTAGGTAATTGTGCCTTTTAAGGTACAGAAATGGACTCTGAG
>JAODKC010000043.1:18224514-18247705 GCA_026777985.1 Mormyrops attenuatus
AAGGTACAGAAATGGACTCTGAGGAACATTTCTGTACCATTGATGATACATTGATCCTGTTTGTACCTCTGGGATGTCCCTTAGAGTCGGGTCAATTACCTACAGCTAAGGGTACAATTGGCAGACCCTTGAGGGTACAGCCCCAATGACAAGCAAAGGTACAAATTTGTACCCTTTTTTCTGAGAGTGTGGTTATTTAAATGTTTATATTATCATAAGTATCAGGGCATGAACTACTGCCAGGCGGGGCCGCCGATAAGGGACCCTGCCCCCGACACTAATGACTAATAAAATGTAACGATCCATTTTCCGACACACGCACCCCTAGTATCGACAGTACCACCCCCTCCCCCATCTCCAGGCATCGGAATTGATATTGGCTATACAAACCTCGGTAGTCTTATTTTATCAAATCCGATCGAAAAGACAATCAGCGGTAGCCCTTAATATGACTTAATAGGTGTAATATTATGTGCTGCCCCCTGCTGGTGGTAGATAAAGTGAACAAATCGTAGACTACGGTACGGTGGGAAAGTGGGAGCAAATCACAGCCTGACCTAAGAATCCGCAGATGAGGAAAAAGAAAAATTAATCTCTTAATACCTTAATGTCATGCATTTCCTCCCTGCTTTTGTTTAGGGTAAATAGTCTTGTACATAGTTCGATATTTTCTTCCACCATCCCAGGCATCGATCAGCCGCGTTTGCGACTAGCCTGGTAAAGATGGTTTTATATTCAACATTCGCTTGATATTATTCCCTCCCCTATATCACCTAGATTGTAGTACAACATGGTATATTGGCTGTTCATTTTTGTTGTTGTTGTTACAGGGTTGCCAACTCAAGCTGACTGGAGATTTTCAATTCGAGACAAGTCTGCACACATGAACTCGCATTTACATGTATGTAACAATTTTATTACCTTGTAAATAGGGCTTGCAAACTACCCCAACGCTTTGGATGTAGTTAATATTGGGTTTATAATGGAATAACATAGATTTGTCGTAAGATTTCTTGCGTGAGTAGAGAGTCTGAAAGCGTGTCAGGCCAGATGCCTGAGAGTTCGCAACCCTGTTGTAGTTTTCCGCGAAAACGATAAGCCAGGGTCAGGACCGCAGCCTTTTGCTAGGGACCGTCTACAAAGTGCATTCAGTACGAACGAGCCAACCAAGCTTTGATACTGGAGCATTTCTGATATGATTTTCTCCCAGTCAAATCTATGAATTTGTTCCAAAAAGAACACTAACTATTTGAGTTGCTTTTTAAAGTATAATTAAATAAATTCTAAAAGTGATACAACATTTTCACATATATAATAAACGAATTTGCGACACTGTTCTTAGGTTATAGTAGCTGTCGATTTTGATGACTGACTCACTAAAAGTGATATTTTACAGCAGACTTCTATGACAAGTATACTGTGATTCAATGTATTTTGTGAACAGTTATTAAAAATCAACTAAATTGATATCTGCCACTTAAAATGTTGTAGTAGTTGCCAGATTTGATGAGTGACTAACTACAAATGGAATTTCATCCAATGGACTCAGTTCTCACTAAATTAAGATGTGAATTAGGCTGTGACTGTTGTGTGAGACACTGAGCATCACTGACTCCAGGCATGTTTCCCAGGGTTGAGTCCAACCAGGCATCCAGGGTGCGTTTCCCAAAAGCACATTTGCTAACTTACATAGTTAGAACCATCACTAATGACCAGAAACCAGCCAGGTAAAGGGCAGGAGAAACTTTATAATGTCAAACATGACATTCAACTTATCCAACAGTGCCTCATAAATCGGAGCATGACATCAAGTGACCTTCAAAAAGAATTGGAAATATTAAGTGCAGGTGTGAAATGCACTGCTAGGAGAGTCCTAGAAGCTGGACTGAAGTCCCATAAAGCAAGGAAGAAGTCCTTCGTTAAAAAGAAACGGAGAAGAACCAGGCTGCAGTTGGCAAAGACGCACAGCCATAAATTGAGAAATGAGTGAGTTCATTCCAGACCTGTATTACACACTGATATGACTGACACAAGCCACATTTTCAAGCATTAATTTACAATATAATTTTTTAAACTTAATACGTGCATGCCATTTTCATCTGCCGCTGGATGTCTAAAATGGTTTAAATCTGATACCACTTCCGAGAAGCGGGAGGTGGATGTTGTAGGAGTTTTACCGTGTCCCTGTCAATGTTTACAAAGTGATGAAATCACATGGATACAATGTAACACAGTAACAATGTAACAGTGTTAAAAATTCGTGGTATGATAACCATGTATTCCACTATCAGCGGGTCGATATATATTTTACCGCCAATACCCTTCCCACACCACACCCTCCAGGTGGACAAATTTCCACCTCCTTGAAATCAATGCCAAGTCAAGGTGGGGTATCTGAGACGGTATCTTTTTTGCAAGGGCAGTGTAATTGAAAAGGCTCACTCCTTGCATGTGCCTGGATGATTCTTCTCTTCCCTTAATATTTAATGCTTGTCAAAGGTTAATTAATTAATCAGTACTTCTTTTCAGAAGTAAAAAGATACAGTGCCCTACTTACTGTACGATTGACATCCGTGCGTGCAATGTACTGTACATCTATATTCGCATTTTTCAATTATTACCAGAGGGGGTCGCTGTTTGTGTGTCCGAACCACATGCGAAGACAGCTGCCTTATTTATTGTTGCGTCATCAATCCGTTGCCTACCGGGGGCGGGCTGAAGCCAGGAGAGGGCACGAGGCTGGGGTACACCCTGGACAGGACACAACACACTCACTCACTTACACACTCGAGTAATCTAGAGACAGCAATTCCACACGCACAGCAGGGAGAACGATATTTCATTACAAAGGTGCATGTAGCTTGTTGTATCTAGCTATAATTTTTCAGTCATGCAAATAAAATGGAAAAATATATTCAATACACAAATTACATTTCTAATAAAATGGACAGTAATCACTCGTATATAGTATTTCATTTTAATTCCTTACTCTTTTGTTTGTAAACATCTGGAACGCTTCTGAAAGACACAATGGGTTACTGTGTTGATTAATTAAATTATTTTACCTTTTTTTTGGTTAATATATACAATAGCAGGTATAACATCCGTATTGGTAGGACTACCTTCTTCTCGAATATTTTAAGAAAAACGAAAGTTAGTGCATTTTATTCTACGTCTTTTTTCATGAATAGAGAACATTCGTATTCCGCGACTCTGCCAGTTCACAATAACAACAGCTCCCCCCCCCGCCACCACCTACCTTCAAAACCAAAACACGTGTACATGTGCAAGGGATCCCTGTCACGTGTTGGCTAGTGCCCTTAGCAAAACAGAGAGGATGCCATTTCTTAGTGACTGACAGCTGCGTTGGCCAATGAACAACCAGAGAACGGGGTAGCAACAGGGTAAATACAAACAATGCGACCAATCAGGGGTGGCATGGAGGCGTTTCCCTGCAGTCCGGCAGAGACGCTGTTTACTTCCGTCAATAATTGTAGCGAAACGACGCGCAACAAAAGCAGAGATTTCGGCGAAGGGACTCCCAGCGCGCCGACGGGGCGTTAGAACTCCCCAAAAGGCTGCTGCCCGCAAAACCTTCCGTGTCTGTTGTGCTTTCTGAATTGTGTTTTGTGATTTTTGAGCTACCTTTGCATTTTTATCCAGCCGACGTCGCTTAGCTAGGTACGGTGCCCGCAGTGTCTGCTGCCTTAAGTTAGAGGGAGACGAATCACGAGGAAGCTATAAGCGGCTGCCGGGGCTTTGTCTCAGGAAATGTGCACTTTTAAACCAGGATGTTATTTTTCATTATTTACGAGGAACGCTGCTAAATGATTAAGAAGCGGGGTTTAGTTAAGCAAAAAACGTCTGGTTTCTTATGTCAAACGCGGCTGCTCTGTGTGTATCTGGGCACCCGGGTGATCAGTTATTGCTCTTGTTCAGTTTAAGCAGGGCGACGATGCCTTTCTTGGGCCAGGACTGGAGGTCTCCGGGATGGAGCTGGATAAAGACCGACGATGGGTGGAAACGTTTCGAATTCTTTGATCCCGACCTGGGCGAAAACAACGAACTTGACTTGGAAGAGTAAGCCATCGTTTACCCAGTCAATACAGGGTCCATGACATGCATTCCGATCAACCCCCAAATTTACTGTAATGTGTGATAGTGTGTAAGAGATTATTCGTTAATCTTATTATTATTATTCGTTATTATTAATTTAGTTAATTACCGAAAAAGTTACCAACTTTTTAACTTCTCGGTTGTGGTTTTTAATAACAGTTTGTTGGGTCATATTTGCATGTTTAATTGGTGGATATTAATTAACTTAAATATATATGCAGGCTCATATTAAACTTAAGTAAGGTATTACTGGAAACAGTCATCAGTTTTATTAGTTTTTGCAGAGTATATTATTGAGGGATAAAAGATTTTTCCTTTCTAGTGAAATACTGAGTGGTGTTGTTATTTTTATTTGTATTGTTTGTATTTGCATTCAAGTCTATTTCAATGTATTTAGAGATCCACTTTGGTCCTCAGTTGGAATTTGAATTGTGTAATAGTGTGAGGGGCTATTTGTCTCTGGCACTGAGTAGAGCTTGGGATTTCAGGATCTCATCGTGAATGTATTGGGCCGCATGTGGTTTTGTTTAGAGACTGGATGAGAATTAGTGCCCTGGAGTATTTGGGGCTCAGGTCGGAGGAGAAACCCGCATGCAAGGCAGTCAGGAAGCTTCTTGGCCGGTTCAAAATGTGCTGTAGTACTTTATAGATGGCAGTAGCAAGCGCTGTCCCATAATTACCCTAGAACCGCTACAGCGTTGGCCTCCAGGGCACCAAGAGAAGCGCAAAAGGAACACGGACTGTGAGCCAAAATCTCAGGTAGAACAGAACTGTCAGAAAGTCCAGATATGTGGAAATAGCGACAGTAACAAGAGTGATTGTGTCAATTATCAAAAAGGGGTATACGTCAATAGCATGGAAAATGTGACCAGAATTCTGATTTACCGTGGACATGGTTTTATTTCTTTGGTTTATTTTTCTGTTTAGATTTGGTGATGTATGGTTTGATATTTTCTGTTTTCTGTTCTCCATAAGGACGAGTCTTGCCACAGACGCATTTGTCTGTGAACAGACAGTTTGACAATCTCTAAAAAAAGGGCATTTAGAGTATCTAAAGGGGGGCTCCTTCAGTCATTCAGGCAAAATGGACACTCCCCCTCCTTTGCCCCCCCCCCCTTTCCATGCCTGACTTGGTGCAGTTGTGTGTAGGGATTTTTAACGCTAATTTGATGATCTTAATATTATAAATCCATATATTTGAGAATGTTAGACCTGAACACTTGATGTAATGCTTTGACTGAGTAAGATTACCCTGCTTATTGTCCATCGAGACGTTGATTTTGGGCTTGAGTTAAGGTGCTGGAAGCCTGTAGTTCTACCCATATGCCCTGAGCATTGGTCTTGGAGACAGGAGGGGAGCCATAAGTCTTAGGGAAGGGAGGGCTGGCTATGCAATGGTCCCTCATCATTGCCCAGATTGATGGGGTCACCGTGATTAATGCACTGGGGCTGGTACAATGACAGCATTCTGAAAGCCCCCCCACCCTGCCCGCTAACAATGAAATCGGATCAGCAGTCGGCACAAGCATGCTTTTTTTCTCCATGTTGGCACGCTTTCCCGCTGAGTACGAGGGGGGGGGGGCTAGCTGTCTTCTTAGCGTGGGCTAGCTGTCTTCAGTCTCCCCTGTACTGACATCATTGTCCTTCTGCGTCTCCACAAAGCAGTTCATTCTGTACACTCTGACCTGTGTTAGAGGCTCTTATTGTTGTTCTTAATGTCACATGTAAAGTATCTTTGCACATTAGTACGCAGGCCTCAAGCTGGGTACACAGTAGTCAACTCAGTTGTCGGTCTGGCCGTAGAAGTCGAACCACATCACCGCAGTGCCACTTTGTTGGAAACTCGAAGCTTGTTCTTGATATTTGCCATGATCTTGCATAATAAAATGTGCTACTGTTTTAGAAACACCCTGCATCTACATCTGACAACTCATAAATTAGAACAATTATTGTCTAGTTTAGCTCTTATGTAAATAAAGTGTATTAGATGAAATATTCCTTGTCATCTTGGGTTTTTCCTTCTTAAAGGGTAATTGTACCAGGTTTTTTTGTGTTGGCCGTCGACATCAGTATGTTCGTCTCAAGACTCGAGAATTTTTTGCCAACACAAAATGACACAAGTACACAGTACATTGGGCTTGGGCCCCAATTGTGCTTTACATAACTAGAAATAAATGTATAACATCCACAGCACAGTACAGTACAATAGAATATGAATGCCATACAAAAGTGTTTTGTTTACTGTTGTCTAAGTATTTAATGTGTTCTTAATTACTCTAAGCACTTGTTGCAAGGGCTTAATATCTTAAGACATACTCAAGGTGTCCGCCTACCCTAATTTTAACTGCAAAACAGAAATTTATTACTACTTATTCTGTAAGTAAATTTACGGATGGACAAAAACGCCTTGTGTTATGTCTTGACAAAACCAGGGTTTTAATATTGATGAAGCTGCTCTTCAGTAGGATTACACTGAAACTGATCCCGTTGGATCTTCTAGGGTAGGGCTTCTCGACATTTTGATGTGCATGAATATATGGGATAAATTGTGCATTATCCTGACATTTTGTTTTTAATACGGGACGATCCCCTAATATGCAGGACGGGGGGCAGCAGTACACCAACGTTCTGTGCCCTGGTTTAATACTAGCTGGGAACCAGTCCGTGGACTGGGGGTTGGGCAGTCCTACTCTGGGGGGGTAACCGTGATGGAGTTTAAGCCCTACCGCCCTTAATATCCAGCTGAGAGCTCTGCTGGTGTGTGAGGCGCAGTTAGGACTAGACCAGCAGGAAGTCTTGTTTCTGCAGACAGGCAGCAGCGACGCGCCGATCCCACGCCACACGGCATCTGTGATCCACCGCTTCACTGCTGTAAGTGAGCCACTGATCCCTGCAGGCTTCTCAGCATCAGCAAACAGTGACAAACAGGCGTTCGGGTGACTCCGGAAGCTCGTAACAGCCTCATGACCCTGTGGCCAAGGCTGTGGTTTCCTCCATTGATTATTTTTATATATTTGAGAGAGAGATGGTGAAGTTAGTTTTGGCCAGTCACCTGGAAGACATGAGATCACAATAAGGAAATTTCTCTAAGCATGGAATAAAAGACCTTTTTAATATTTAATTGTAATTTATTTATGAATGTTGATTGGAGAAATGGTATGATCCAAATCAACCTGTCAAATCAGTCTGATGGACTCTAATGTAAAATCCTAGCTATTGATAGCTAGTTGCTATCAATGATATCCATAATGTACTGAATTTATACAAGCTGTACAGGCACTCTATTCCTTTGAGATCTGTGTCTTGTCTGGTCTCCTGTTCATAAGTCATTATTAACAATAAATGATAAATGTTCTTCAGTTAACTTGAAAACATTCTCCAATCTTATTGTTAAAGTTTCCTTTTTTTAAAAGGAAAAGTTTTTCTCAGAACCTCTGCTTTTGTTTAGTGGATTAAAGTAGGTATTTGTGGTGTTCATGTTGAATAATCCTTTATGTCCATTGTGTCATGATTGAGGGAGTGGTTTTCATTACTGGCGGTCGGGAATTGAGCGTAACTCTTATTCAGCTGCAGGATTTTGTTTTTTGTTTTTGTGAGTGACGCCCTTACAGAAGGTCGTCAGACAATGACCGTGTTTCAGCTGTCAGTTTGCCCCTCTCTCCGGCGCAGAGGGCGATGAAGGAGAGCGCGCCTGGAAGGCCTCGATTGCGAGCCGCTCCGCTTTTGGCTCGTTAAGGAAATGCTTTGATCTGTCATCCCTGTAATGTATCTGCCGTGGATGTGGGTGATGCTTCCCGAAAAGGTCGGCAGAGCCGCTCTACCTCAGCCAGATCCACACGCCGTAAAGTATTTCTGGTAGTGGTTCTGTTGCGAAATACTAAATATTTGATCTTTTAACAAAATGCAGCCAGAGAAATTGAGGCTTATTGATGTGTGTGTGTGCAGGGTCCCGCCCTTGTCTTTTGCAGCCCACGAAATGAATCTAAAATGATTAATGGCAACAGTGTTTTTAACTTTTTCTTTAATGTGTTGACGCTGCTCGCTGTATTTTGCTTTTAAGTTTTTAATTACTCTGTTTAAACTACCGCTCGTGCAACCAAACTTGTGTCAAAGGAATGAACTTTGAAGTCAATCATTTAATTGAGTCAAATTAATAGACCTCTCTGTGTGTATTAGCTTATTCTGGGAGATGCGCTGAACTTGGAGTATGTGGGGTCACGTCCTCTTTCTCCCCATAAACATGCACCCCCCCCACCTGATTCATGACCACACCCTTTTCTTCAAGCAGGCTGCATGATGAAAACAAAGAGAACCTCTTCGTAGAAGATGTCTGCGAAGTGGCAGCCAAAAAGAGGAAGAAGGATTTCTTCAACAACAACACAAAATCTCAGTGTAAGCGTGCGGCTCCCTCGCGGATTCTCACAGGCTTCCAAATATAGATAAAATCCCAGTATGAGGAGGGAAAATAAACAGACAGGAAGCCAACAAACCGAGACTGAACCAGCCCATTCTGCCTAGTCGGCGTCTGCGGTAAATATTAATGTTAAACGTTTATTTTTAACCCAAACCCGACTGTAATTGTCTTTTCAGTTTTCTTTCAAGAGAAGTGGATTTATGTTCAGAAGGAGAGCACAAGAGAAGTGAGTACTGGATGGAGTTTGAAGCCGATTACTTCTGTGGCTTTTGTAACTTTGTTCAGTAGCATAACGCTTGATCAGCCGCAGCTGGAAGCCACTGGCTGTCGCCGTAATGAGTTGATGACCAGCTTGAAGGTTTCAGTGGGATTCAAAGTCTGTCCGCTTTTGTTTTGGCCGAGGCATGCAGTTACTCGGATCAGACCTTCCTCGCGAATTTGATCTGTTGAGTGTGAGGTGAGGTGACAGTTTGGTGCTGATTGGCTGCTGGCTGAGCATGGAGGGAGGGGGCTGTTTTCAGCTGGCCCATGTGTCAACACCTGGTAATAATGACCCTCCAGGTGTCGCTAGATAGCTGGCCCTCAGTATGGAAAGACATGCCACACCGTCCTCCACTATGTAATTACACTGTAATTGTATTTGAGGAAAATGAATTAAAGATGTGTAGACAAAGGCGTGGAGTGAAATACTTCTGTGTTGTTTCAGAATGAACTTTATTGCTGCTTTTTTTTTTTTTATCAGAGACATGGTTACTGTACCTTAGGAGAGGCCTTTAACCGCTTAGACTTCTCCAGTGCAATTCAGGACGTCCGGAGGTTCAACTACGTGGTCAAGGTAAGACTTTAGTGACGGTCATGTCGAGTGAGTCGCCCAATTAATGGGCTGTTATCTGAGCCCATTTTTCTCCCTCCAATGTGAAGTTGCTACAGCTGATCGCGAAGTCACAGCTGACGTCCTTGAGCGGCGCTGCCCAGAAGAACTACTTCAATGTCCTGGAGAAGATCGTGAGGAAGGGTAAGAGGTCCGACGAGTTGACACCGTAGCTGCATACGTGCACGTCCGCCAGGTGGGGCCGGACTTGGGAAAACCACTGGGAGAACCAGCCGTTTCTAGCAGCAAAGTTCCAAACCATATTGACGAGTCAGGGATCTGATTACGATAATGGCGCTGCTTACGTTTGACACATTATGTAGGTGAATGTATCCCTTGTCATTTTCTGAAAGGCACAAGGTTATTAGTTTTACCCTTGAAGTAAAGATGCAGTCTTCATACAGAAATCTAATCGGACATTAGTGGTGCTGATTCCCCTGAGACTGGATACCCTGACATAAACGGTGTGTAATATCTCAAGCATCATTCATCCATGTTCCTCATTCAGTGATCTGGAGCTCCATACCCCTAATGACATATAATTGTAACTGTAGCCCGACTGAGGAGAGAGAGACAGAATCAGCCCAGCTGTTGGTGTTGAGCCTGTCTGTTTTGCTGATCCCAATTTCAGTTCTGGAAGACCAGCAGAACCCGCGGCTCATCAAAGACCTGCTCCGGGACCTGAGCTCCACCCTCTGCATCCTTATCCGGGAGGTGGGGAAGTGCGTGCTGGTGGGCAACATCAACATCTGGATCTCCAGGCTGGAGACCATCCTGAGCTGGCAACAACAGCTCGACAACCTTCAGATTACCAAGGTAACTATGGCAGCCAAACGACTCAAAGAGCCAAGCTTACATTAATCACACCAGTGAACCAAATACTTTGTACAGATAGGTAAACGTAAAAATAAATGTTAGTTTGATAAACATCACATGCAGTGAAATTTTTATACAAGTTACATTTAGGAACCTGTAGATTTTAAATAGCATGAGGGTTGAAAGTGACCAAGTCATTTTTTTAAGTAAGCGTTTCCTTGGAAGGGTCTGCCATTAATCATTTGAGGGAATCTCTCAGGCAGTTTGAGTGTGTTTGAGTTATTAACTGAGGCTTGGCACGTGGCGCTCTGTAACTACAGGATAACGGCGATACATGCCCGGGATATGGATCAGTCGGTCACTGTCGGCCCATGGCTTTCTCACTGAGCGCATCCATTACCACGCCTTATCTCCCCCAGCAAATAACAGGTGATGTGACCCTCAGCGACCTCCCGCTGCACATGCAAAACAGGATCCTGTACAAGTTCTCCGACGCCTGGGACATCATCAGCCTGGGCCAGGCCACGCCCACGCTGCACATGCTCAGTGAGGACCGTCAGCTCTGGAAGAAGTTGTGCCAGTTTCACTTCGCGGAGAAGCAGGTGAGATGCGCTCACTGTCTCTCACTTGGCCTTACGGGTTTCGATATTCACGTTCTTCATTATATGGTTGTAGTGGTAAAATATATTAGAAAATAATACTTGGTCCCTTCAGTATTTCTCAGTGATCTTTTATAATGGGAGGTTCCCCTTTTTAAGGTATAACCCACATGTCATATTTTATAATATCAAAGAGTTCAAAATGAAACCAAAACGTAGGAAAGTCTTTGTTTCGCACTGGTCAGTGTAATACAGGCGGCCAGCTACGTTTGAGGCTGCAATGCACAAGAAACCCACTAGAGGGCCACTGGAATTCTGCGCAGATGGCGAATGACATGACTGTTTAAATGTTGTAGGGGTTTAAAAATGACTGTGTAATAAAAGGCCTGCTGCTTATATCTGTAACTTATAATTAAGCTAATTGTATTTCTAAAAATCTGTAGTTTTGAATATGTCTGTATTTTGTAGTTTTTCTGCTTGATGTTGGTTTTAAGGAGCGTGTTTGTCTTTCATTTTCCAGTTCTGTAGACATTTAATTCTGTCGGAAAAGGGGCATGTGGACTGGAAGCTGATGTATTTCACCCTGCAGAAGTACTACCCCAAAAAGGAGGTCTACGGAGACACCCTGCATTTCTGTAGACATTGCGGCATATTGTTTTGGAAGGTGAGTCTGTCACTTGTGATTGGAAAGCAGACCTGACAGTGTCGTGCGGTTAGTGCGTCGTGATGAAAGGTACGGCGTTAGGCATCTGGGGTGTTGGCAGAACGTGGCAAACTGAGCGTATAGCTGTCTCACCTGAACCTTTGGCCATCCCATAATCAAAATAAACAAGCAAAGACAAAAAGCCCAGCCGACTGAGATGTAGTGATACTAAGTGTGACCCAGCACATCCGCTTTGGCTTTCCGGCTTTTGTGCTTATACCGCCCCCTACTGGACATTGTGTCCTCCCTGCTAGTTTCCAGATGAGCTCCCTTTCTCGCCGCTATGTTTCCTCACCTGCTCTTCACCCTGGAAGTTTCTAGATACTCTCCACATTCCGTAGCGATGGCTTTCAGGTATCCTGTCTTAAACTAGTATTGGGATGAAGTCTTAAGTCCTGTGTTAGCCTTTGCTAACACTGATGACCCACTCTGTCAAATCCATATTGGCAGGATTATGTTGGAAACACACATACATACGTCTTTATGGTGTATTATATTAGCTAATTGGCAGCTAAGTGACCGTCTTCATGTTTTTGGACCTTGTGTTTAGAAAAAGGGCTGCTGTACCAGCTCTGGTTTCTATGAAAACATTCCTCTGCGACTGAGGCTCAGGTTGTCATTTCAGCGCAGTCATGGCTGCAGAGTTTAAACTGTAACTTCAGCTGGAAGACACTGTCCTGCTTTAGGTTTGTCCTCTGATTGGGGACACTTGGGACACCTCTGCCTTCCCTTTCACTTCTTTAGTTTAGACTTTAAAAATAGAGGCTCGCAAGAAATGTGTTAATCCTGAGACTGGCTGACTTTAATGTACTGTCTTTCACCATCATGCTGGGCCTCATCTCAAAACTGGTGGTTTTAACTGGTGGGGTTAATGCTGGCCAGTCAATACTTGGGTGTCTTTTTTTAACCCATTATCCTAATATTTTTTCTCTAAGTATCCAAACTGATTAATGTCGGTACAGTCTGGGTACTGTGTGTGTCAAAGGGTAGGCCACACCAGGAAAGCCCTTCTCTTCAAACCCTTAATATTCTCTGCCCATTTCCTCTCTCTTTCTGCTCCCTCTCCGACCTCTAAAGGACTACCACCTGGCTTTAGTCTTCAAGGTACTTCATTCATCTCGTTTGTCAGCTATCATCACTGTCTGTCAGTTACATTTATCGTTGAAAAAATACTTTTTGGTCATTCTTTTTTATGAGTAAATGTGTTTTCCATCCGGCATGCATTCACCTGCGTTCACTTCTGCGCTAACACAAACGGAACATATTCCTGTGCTGCATGCTATTTTATTTTTCTCGAGGCTGTCTTATAATTATGGCCGTGTTTTGATGTGTTGGCAATCAGACACATGGCTTTTGTACTTGTGTGTGACAGAAATGTATTATGATATTTATACACCTTTTGCATAAATATAACCGTCATAGGTCCTATTTTTTTGTATTTAAAAAGACTGTATGTTTGAATCCAGTTTTGGCAGCTTGCTGGGCTGCATAAGCACTTAACAATAAGGGAAGCTCAGATTCGGGGTAGATTCCCAGTATACCTTGGGCAGTTCGACCTTCACAAGGCTACAAGCTGTCTGTGAAGGAAGAAAGGTCATTTTAAGAGAGAGTAATGCTGAGAAGCAGGTCACATGGTAGACGTGTGGGCGGAGCCTGCCAGCAGGGCCTCGTAAATCGGAGTACCACTAGCCTTCATTCAGTTGTCCAGCAGCCACTGACACACCGCAGAAATGTCGTTGCCATCCATGAACATGGTTGTTTTTCCTCTTACTGAATGGCAACAACAACAACAATGAATGGTGAACAATAATGACGTGGCTTAATCCCTGTCAGCTTGAAGCCATCTTCATGATCTGCATGGTTACCCATGGGAGTTCACCAGTATAGTCTCAGTTCAGTTGAGTTAAATTCACAAAACTTTCTTTGTCCTCAAGCGGTTATTAAAAATCAGTTAAGCATCAATATCTTAATTTTTTATGGCTGGCCTCTGCCCCCAGATGACACCTCTATTACATTATAAAACAAAGCATTGACATATTAAATAAGTATAATACTTAACTACTAATGGGAGTTGTATTCTTGACCTTATTCAGCTATTAAAGACTTTATTAGAGCATATTAAAAAACTATTTGTACTTGGCTTTTCAGCTTGTTCCCCATAAACTTCATTATTGTTAAACTTAATTGCGTTGCAATTTCAGTAGCTGCACTGGATCCAAGATCCAGAACAATTAAGTAATTGATCGGTGATTTTATAATTAGGTATAATATGGATTTGTTCAGGTTCAGATAACAGTAGGTGGCGTTCTTATTACTGCCAGTGTAAGATGTGCCTGTAGCGGGTCTCTGCAGGGCTGGGGGCTCGACAGCAGAGTCACTCTGGAACTCCGGATGGCATGAACAGCTCTCTCCTTCTGCAGGATTCCGGACATCCATGCACGGCCAACGATCCTGACAGCTGCTTCACACCGGTGTCTCCACAGAACTTCATCGACCTCTTCAAGTTTTAGAACTTTCCCAGCACCACACGTCTTTATCCAGAGGATCAGAGACGGCGTCTTCACACTGCTCTGTGTGCAATTTCTTTTTAAGGGCTCCATAAGTGTTTTCTTTTCACCGTTTTCCTTTTTCTTTTTTTTTTTTTTCTTTTTCTCCCCCCTGTAACCTAATAAATGATCACAAATGAATTTAGCATGTGGTAGGGACACCGAAGACAGTTGGGCTGGTTTCGAAATCTGTTGATGTTTACAGAAAATCGGATTTTCTGTGTTTAAAATTATCTGTTTTTTCCTGGGGTGGTTCGGTTTTGTGCGTGTTGGATTGTTGGGTCTATTGCCATTTCTATTGGAATGCACTTTATGTCCAGTAGGTCTACTTTTCGTGTTTATCTGTGTTCCTTTTCTGTGCTGTGCAATTACCTAAGGTAGCGACACTAAAAAATGTAAATTTGTGTTTAATGTACAATGAATTTTTTTTTTATTATTCGTTTTGTCTCACCTGTTATGGAAGGAGGAACCGCATTAATGGCACTATTTATGAAAATTGTCTTTTTGTATTCTGAATTTTTGTAATATTCCCTTATCATTCCAGTAACTGATACTTAACTGTAAGGAAAGACAACTGGCATGACTCTTTGCTATGAACTTTAATTAAACCTGAAATGCATTAGTAGTTTGCAGTTTTAAAGGGGGGGCACTTGCCTGTATTTCTGTATCTGAAGGTTAAATTCAATTCCTGACACCACCAACATGCATCACCTACAGTCTTTTACGACTGCTGGCAGAACAGAGAACTGAAACAGCAAAAGAGGACTTCAGCATGACCTTAAACGAAATAAATATGTACATTTTATGACGCAATGCAATATAAAATACAGCAGATTTATGATGTCAGACACACCAGGATTTGTGGCATTGTGCAGTTTTGCAGTACTTCACATTTAGATATGACTTATGTAATTCACAAATAATTGTGAACTAAATGAGAACACGTGAAGGGGTATCACGTAAACAAATGGGCAGATTGCTTTGAATTTATACAGTATAATGGAATAAAGCAGTCATTTTGATCTGATATTTGAGCAAAGTGTGTATTTAATACATTTTCACATGTTCTCTACAATAATAGGCACCCGTGCATGGATGAAAATCAGAATAGACTGATTCCTGTAAGCTAACTTTTGATTCAAACAGTCTACAAAAAATGCAAGAAAACAATTGATTTGAAGAAATTAACCTGTATGCTTCCGTGAATGGAGCGTAACAGAAAGGCCTTTAATACTAGGATGTCTATTGGCATGACCCAGAGGGTTGGGATGAGTAAGAAGTGAACAGCGCTGAGAAACTCGATATGTCTAAGAGGCCAGCATTAAAAATGCCGGTGGAGATCGTTTAATGCAAAGTGCGATGGGAACGTTTGGTCCGCTTTTTTCCATGCAATATAAAACCATCCATTTGGCCAAACAACCTTACGGATAGAACCTAAAATAAGGTCATTTTAAAAAACAAATTTTTCAAAAATATATACAATTGTGGATTTTATAGTTAAATGTACAGATTTAGTCTGTGTTGACAGTAGTTCATATTGTCTAAATGTTACATTCATCAAGACGATTTCAGTAAAAATGGCTCGTGCACCTTAATCTAGCCTTTCAAAAACAAAAACATAATGTTTTAAATAACAAAGTTGCTATATTTTTCTAAAAAGTGTCTTGCATAAGGTCATTTATCTTTGTTTCTGTCATCTTTAAAAAGCCGTCTGTCAGTTTGTAGGTGCTGTAAGGCTTTTTATCTTTCCTACTCCATCTATTCTCACTTTCCACTCCATTTCCACTGCACCCCTCATTAACAGGCCACAGACATCCAGATTAACGTATTCCACTTCCTGAGGCTTAATGCGCAGGCACATTTTATTTTTGCCCCATTTGTCACAGTCACGAAGGGGTTCGACAAACCTTTCTGCCTTCACAAAGTTAACACACCGCTTTGTAATAGCAAAAGGCTGGTCCAGCACAACAGCAGAGGGGACAAAAAGGTACTGCTTTCTCATAGGACAGTGGGCTTGCCTTTACTTAAGCCCCTCCCAGTTCTCAGAGAGGCTCCGCCTCCTAATACTGGCCAGCTTATCTTTGGCCTTGGTGGTCCATCGTGGCCCGGGGGCACGTGGCCCCGACAGGCTGGCATATTTGGATAAGTCCCCTTCGAGGTCCGTCCAAGGTAGGGCCTCCTCATGGCGGATGAGAGTGTCCCCGGCCACGTGCTCCTCCGTCGCGTGAGTCAGCTCGCCGACGCTTGGCTGCTCCCAGCCTTCCAGCTTACCCATTTTCTTTGTGGGTGTGATCTGTTTCATACTCATGGTGACACTGTCCCAGAAGCACTGGCCCTTTTCCAGATACGTCCTCTTATCCTCCTCCTTACTCTTCTTGGCAGATCTACCAAAACAAGTCATCTTTGTTTACATCTCAATATTTAACATCAAACGCCTCCAGTGACATCAGACGATGCAGTCAGTTGGATGGATCCACCCCAGGTGAACTGCACTGCATGCAGTTTTCAATTAAACATCAGAATGTAAATTCAGAAAAGCAACCTAACTTGTCATCCCGCGGATCGTGAATCCACCTGATAATTCAGTTATCTCAGTACTAAAGATTACAGCCTCCCCAAGCACTTGCAGCACATTGAAGAAAGTGCATGTCCTCATCCAGTAAATACAGCTCGTTCAGAAAGCTAAATGGGGGGGCCGAAACAATATTCCACACATTCCCCCGAGTCAGGAATGTAGAGGGGGCGCTGCATAAAAGCAGGTGGTGAGGCTCATTCACGTGTAAACGATGCCATCTTATCATAAAGGGTCTTTTCAGGAACATACCAGAGGCTAATATTTCATTCCGTTCATCAGGCACGCGAGGAGAACATGCCATGTGGTTTCTATGGATGGGGTCAGGACCTGGAAAAGCTGCTTCTAGCGGTGTGGAACATCTCTCTGGAAACAAGCCTGACGCTCTGGAAGGCACGGCTAGCTAGCACAGAAGCTAGCTTAGCTGGCTTAGATAAAATGCAAGGATAGGAAGCGTCCCCCTTGTTTCTCACACATCTGCTGCTCCGTAATTTCACAGGGTGAACATCGAGCCCCGATTCATCCAATGACTGACGACAAACCCAAAAGTGGGTGGAATTACTTTACACGTGCTATCAATCATTGGCTAGTTTAATGGGAACCAATAAAACAGGGAATAGCAAGTTATACAAGTTTGGTGACTGATGGTATATACTGACCAGTACCAGCCTGGAAGCCTCATTATTAGTAAGTGACTGTTTTTCTACTCGCAATTTTTTCCTGTTGATATTATTTCCCAAAATGATTAAGGTCGGCAGTAATACAGAACATGCACTAATGCCCATAACTCATATCCCCCATCTACCCTATGAGCCACTTTGACAGTACAGAATGCAAGCATGATGTCATTACAGAACATACCCTCTGGCCTCCGACGGAGTGACTCCTGTCAGGAGAAAATGCTCATCATCTTCAGAAGAGAAGAGTTTCTTATCTTTCTTGGATCTGATTATTTTAACTTTAAGCTCCTGCAAGAAACGAGGGACAGGGTTACATCAGAGAAAGGATCAGTGCAGAAACACAAGTAAACCAGGAATGAGTAACAAGGAGTTCGTCTCAGGCCAATGGTGACGTCAGCATCACGAAACTGATCAAATGGCAAACAGCAGAGAGTACCAGTCAAAAATCTGGGCACACCTGCTTTTAATGCATCTGTCTCTATTTTAGCTGTGTCATTCACCTTATAGTAAAAGGCCTGGAAGGAAATGAAATAATACATAAAGTATTACAACAAACAAGAGAAGTGTTCAAAATCTCAAAATTTTCTCAAATTTTAGACTCTTCAAAACAGCCCCCTTTTGCTTCAATGGCAGCATTGCAGGCCCTTGGCATTCTTTCAGCCAGCTTCCACGCGGGGCCACCTGGAATTCTTCTCCAACGGTCCTGAAGGACCTTCCACAACCTCTGGACACAAGTTGGTTACCTTGCTTAAGTACTCTTAGAATCGATTCAACTCATCCCAAACCAGCTGTACAGGGTTCAGGTCAGAGGGTTGTGGGGACCAGGTCTACTTATACAACTGTTAAAAAACAAATTGTTTTCAGTGGGTGTGTCCATACTTTTCACTGGCACTGCATACATTTTCCCACAATACATCCACCAAGATTATCACTTAATTTCTCTGAACTGCATCCCCAAGCAGGGTGGCCCTGTTTGCAGACCCCCACCCCCACCTTTCTGATTCTTTCTGTCACACAGGAATTTGGACCTGATTAATTACAGTTTACGTAACGGTGCTGGTTCCTTTCAGCAGCTAGGATAGTCACTCGGCTGTGTCTATGGGATGCCCCGCACCATTTGAAGACTGCGTTTCTTTCTTAATTTTTTAATTAATGTCTCATCTACAGTCAAGCGTGGAAATAGGCCTCACGGGTAGTGAAGCTTCTATAACAATGCAGATCTTGGCACTTTTTAAAACTCATGTCTTCTTGAGGTGTCACTGAATAAAGTCTTTTTAATGCATTTCACTGTCTGCAAAGCAGCGGAGGGGCACAGAAAAGTCCTTTTCACTTTCTCAGAACCGGTAACTGTAAAACAGTTTTTACAACGGATGAACTATTATAACACCACAGACTGCGAAGCCAGGTACTTATCTAAGACATTATTTTTGTTAGATTCCACCAGCCTGTTTCATCACTGTTGGAAAATTGCCACAGTCACGGCTGGAACGTGCAATAAACAGCATGGAACTTTCTTCGCACCATCTTGGGCCAAAAGCTTTAGGATGCTGCAGATTCTGATCGCTCCCGTGCCAGTTTGGCGATTTCATCGGGACGTTTCTGGCTTTCGCAGTCAAACTGTTTCTGTGTATTTATTTATTCTTAAAAGCACATATTTTAATCACCTTACATACCCTGAAATAGAGTGTGTCTCTTTGCCTCATGTTCAGCCTGCTGTCCAACTTACCCACCCGGGACCACCAGCATGATGGATTCTATCATGTATGGTCCATTTATATTGCTCTAGAAAGCCACAAAACACCAAAATTGGAAGATGCAATCCAGATCCATTTCATTAAAAACTGCTACCAGGATCCTTATAGGTGGGATAGGCTCATATTTTTTTTACTTGAAGAACTGATTTTATTTTTTCCTCACTTTTCAATAATACACGTATAATCCCTATGGAATGCCTGCCATGTGCTGACATTTGTGGTTAGGTTAACATAACTCAAAAATGTAGTATATTCACTTTCAGCTGAGCAGTTACCCTGTCTCTCATCAGGCCCCACCTGATATATCTGAGATGACCGCGTGGACACACACGGAGGACAGACAGCTCAGGCTGCATTTGGGCTGAGATTTAAAGTTTGTTTTTTTAAAATGGCATAAAAAGAACATAATTTATTACAATATAATAACAAAGGGTTTGTGCTTATAGAACACACACCCAAGATCGGGTCTAAACAGGAAAACTGAAAGCCAGTGCGTCTCTTCTCTTGATGTCACAGCAAAAGAATATACCCTCGTATGATCTCCCTCTGCCATGAGACACCTCCATATCTTGTACCCGCTGATTAAGATGTATAAAAAAACTGCTTTATTTGTGCTTTTATCATCATGTAGAAGTGTGCCAAGGGAAAGATAACTCCCCCCGACATGTACCATGGTACTGCTCTCCCGTAGCCACAACACCGAAATACTGAAGCAGCCAATCCCTGATTAACACAGCAAGACTGTTCTATTCACAGACTCAATGCTAATCTAAGTTTGCTGCCACCAATGGTGTGTGGCTCTGTGGGTTAGGATACTATGCCTGTGGTCAGAATGTAGTTGGTTCAAATCCCAGAGTCGGCATAGTGATTTCACTGTTGGGCTCTTGAGCAAGACCCTTAACTCCTAATCGATCCAGGGATAAAACAGTCTGATAAATAAACACAATATGTAAACACCAGAATCGAAATCGGCTCCTCAGCATAACCATGAACTTAAAATAAGAAATGTAGTTAGCACAGTTCATCACAGAAATAGCCAATGTGGTAAATAGCTCAGAATTAGGAATTAAAAATAGCACGAAACAGAAATACAACGTTAGTATTTATTATGGTGCAGCACCTTACTTGCAAAAAAATGTTTGCGGATTTACAGTGAGTGGAACTAAATCCTGCGAAAGTTAATTGATCCACTAACAGTTTTCAAAGTTAGTGGAAACACTAATCCACTAACAAAAAAAAGTTAGCTCTGCTAATTAGCATTTAACGGATTAGCAGAACCCTACACATCACTGGTTATTATCCATCTTGAGCTAGCCTTTACCGCAGACTTGATCAGAAGATTATGACTGGACCAAAAGAGTCGCATGACATGCAACTGGGAGTCAATAAAATAGGTGCAATATACCATCTTTACAAAATATAAAGCTTGCCCTAACTTTAAATATTTCTGTTTTTTTACATGTGTTACAGTGTTAATTGTGAAACAAAAAATGAGTTTTGTAGCATTAGTAACATAATGGGAGCTCGACTGGCTGTACGTGCAGCTGCGGGTTGGGGGAGCAAGAATGTCGTGGTTCCATATTCCGGAACTGCAGCAGGAGATCGTGAACGTTTGTATCTCAGTTTCAGAACCATTATACCATTGCTAAACACTAGTACGATATTAAATTTCAGGTCTGTTTTTCGAACCACATCTTCATTTATGCAGTACTGTGTAAAAGTGAGAACCCTTCGTTCTCGCCTGCGTGCCATCCTCAGTCAACCCCGACGCCCAGCCTTACCCTGTGTAGCACTAACACCCCCAGAAAGAGCTGCACGTTCCACCTTGGCCAGTTCCCCTAAGGTCTCCCCTCCCTCCAAACCTCGTGGCCAAGGACCCCGGCTTGTCAGGAAGTGGCGCTTGGCCCGGAGAACCTCGTCAGATGGTCCACGTGTCTGTTCTAACGGGCTCACACATGGCTAATTATTCCAGATGAAAAAGTAGGGAAGCGATCGCAAATGGGTGGCGGACTTCTGACCGTAGCTATAATGTCGCTATACTGACATTCAGAAGATCACTGCGGTACTTGAACAATGAAACGGTGAGAAACAGTGTAAAGCAAGCACTGGACAATTATTTTCTATGGATGGCCAAGTGTAAGTTTCACTGTGTGAGCTGGGGTCATTTTTTAATGATTCTTTTCATGCCCCATTAAAGCTATAATAAGACTTATTAGATTTTCCTGTATATTTAATAGTTTTTTTAATGGAAGGTATTTGGGCAAAAAAAATCTTCACAGACTTGAACATAATACTTTAAAAATAGCTTTTGCCCAGGTCTAGTTTAAAGGTACAGAGTCCAGATTAGCAATTTCTATTTCAATTTCATACTTCAAACTGTCACGTTAACAAGACTCAACGAAACGCGGGCCTCTAAATAAACAAACTGCTCCAAAGAACAGACAACAAACGTCCACGGTCTGGAAACTTCCATCCACGAGCCAACCTCTCTGTCAGCATTACACAAATTTCCACGGTTCAGGCTGTGTGTCTGTACCAGATTACTCAGTGTACAGAGTACAGACTCATAACAAGTGTGTTTTTATTTGCAATTCAGGGCCAGCTGGAGGCAAGGGGACATAACACACCGACACCCTTATTTTGTCTATTAGAAATGTTGGGCCTTTACACAACACAGGCCCTATAAATGGTCTAACCTTTAAGTAGCCAACGAGAATTAATTTCCCATTGTGATTATGTTGTACATTAATATCCTTGCGAAGATTCTATGAGATCCAAGGTTAAAAGACAAAACACTTCTGTTAACAGTTCACAGTAGTTCTCACTCCATTTTGCTGTTAGAGGTATTTTTTCCAGACTCCTCTGCCACCCCCCCTCCCTTCCAGGCACCCCATGCAGGGACAGTACATCTGAGATGTGCCTTCTGGTAAAACCCTGATTCAGATAATTAAGGCCTTGACTACAGGTTGATTAGCTGAACCCGGTGTGTTAGCGCCGTGCTAATATAAAAATCTGGTGTTCCAGTTCTGCCACTCAAAAGCACACAGTTTTTTTCTTTTAAAGCCGACTTTGTTGTTAGGGGAAAATAGGGTACTGTTACGTTCAAACAATTCTAATCAAGTGAAATTATGAAGACAAATCAAACATTCTACCCTCAATGCTGCCAAAAATGAATTAAAAGAAGCGAAAGTCAAGGTGTGTCAGCCTGGCACAATGTTTAACATTCTCAGCCAGCCACGCATTTGCTTATGTACTCACTTGCACCCATGCATAGCTCGACGATCACGCCCCCTTCAGGTCACCCTGTCTCCCCTCAGCCTTCAGAGAATGCTCTCTTCACTGTATCTTTATCTCAGGGTCGCTGTCTGTGTTCTGAGATTATTTGTATATCTAGTATTGCTGCCTGGGGATTGAAGACAGTTTATTATATCTAGCCTTGGGCACTGTGTGTATATGAAGTACTAATTTATCCCCTCACATCGAAACCGAGCCTGCATGCATGCATGGCTGCACCTAATGCGGATGCAGTTTGTCAGCCACTCGGTGCAATATTATTTGCACAGACTTGCAAGTTAGTTTAGACAGAAGCATGTGTGAAGTAGACAAAAGTGGACGTTACACACCTGCAGCACACAAGCGTTATAGACCAGAGGGGATCCAGCAGAAAGTTTCACAGGGGTGGAGCTTAAAGACCCCCCCCCCCAAAGGAGGAAAGTGCTACAACATGCCGTGGAAAATTACCAACCTGCCATCTCCTGCAGGGTTGGGGTGGCACCGGGATTTAAAACGCCGCTCAAGTGAGTTTGCCCTGGGGTTCTTCATTCTGAACAGTTGCCACGGAAGCAGCATCTCACGTTTATGGGATGCCCACGGCATCCGACTGGCTTCCACCACTATATACCGGTTACCCATCGGTACCAGGGCAATATGCACGTTTGAATTATTTATGTTTTATGCTCCCTTTGTGAGCCACAATGGATCTTACATCCCCACATGGACAGGAGTCCGTTCAGCAGGATGAGACACCGGGCAATTAGGACTGTCCATAATTATGTATTCATGTTTGTGTGCGACTAACCTTCCAATAGATGAGCTTTTGGGGGAAAAAAGAAAAGTTTAA